>OY759269.1:51170022-51227522 GCA_963662155.1 Lamellibrachia columna | reverse complement strand
TACGGACAGGGGGCAAATGTCCAGATTTTGAATAAGGCAAAGGGCTAATGTTTGGGGGGCAAGTGACAAAGGGGCAAATGTCTGGGAGGGGGGGAAATGACCTGGACCCAATATAAACAGGGGAAACTGTTCAAAACTCAGATTAATGACCCAACTGTCCAGGGCTGTCCAAAATGTCTGGTTTTGTTAGCAAAAATCCAGGAGAGGTGTCGCAGCAAAAAGTACATATGAAATGGCTGGATGCCATTTTAAAGTTTTTTTATGGCAAACCTGATATATATATATGTATGTATGTATGTATGTATGTATGTATGTATGTATGTATGTATGTATGTATATATATATATATATATATATATACATGTGTGTGTATGTGTGCATTTAACGAACAATAATTTTTTTATCATATCTAATTAAATATGATTGTGCACACGTGACAAATAAAACTGTGTTAAAACGAATTGGATTTGAATTTTTCTTTAGCCTAGGATTTTAACAGTTGGAATTGATTTTTTGCATGGCGGAATTAGAACTGATTTTTTGGAATTGACAAAACAGAATTGACCCCATGCCTGATATACTTCCTTCATATGTATAGCTTGTACTAATACTATTGTGGGTTGCCGACAGTTGCCCCCTCCCCCACGATATTCATTACAGTGTTATCAGTCGTGTTAGAATAAAATGTAATTAATACATCTCTTTATGAACTTCCGGTTATTACATGTGGGGTTTAATCTGATCAATAAAGCAAATTCATTTGATATAATTTTGCCTTATTGTCAAGTCACAAGAATTCAGACAGAAATTGTAAAGTGTCATTAGAAAAGCAGACATGTAATCTGACAGTGTTCAACTGGGTAGATGACGATGCCTTAGTTTCCTTTCCAGCTAGACATTGCATGGGTGAAATGCATTTTACTTAAATATTTAAATACTTTTAAAAAGTTTTTGTAACTGCATTTGCACTTAATCACAATGAAAGTATTTGTATATTTAAATATTTCCATAAAGAATTTGAAATGTAAACAGCAACAGTAGGCTTCTGTTGCACTATAGTCTATACTGTCTTTTCGTCGTGTTTCTCCCATGGCCATGCTGCAGTATATCCTGTAGCACTTACTGAGTTATTGCTATTGTTTTGAGTACGGCCACGTATTGTCTATTGACGGTACATCTGATCACGTCGAAAATAAATCGGCGGATTGGAAAACACTCGTAATTATATCAAACTATTAACACTTACTCGCACTTTATTGTATTCATACATTTCGATTTACTGTGGGTCATATATATGCTGACGTTGAAGCACAGCTGTGCTTATTGGGGTGGAACTATATTGTAATCGTAGTGATAAGTCACAATGGTAACGGTAATACAATTTACTAACCTGGTTTCGGCTCGTCGCTTCCTACGCATCGCTCTGCCCTCTGATATCTGACGTTTCCTTGTCGCAGAATAGTCTGTAGATGCATGGTCATATGCGGAAAAAAAGATCTAAGATGGAACGGTGTCTTTGACCAAGAATGACATCTTGATGCTCACCGTCTGTCCATGCTCATCACATACGTCTTTTGTCTTGTAATCTGCATCGGAAAAGTGGTCACTCGCAGAGCCTGCGGCTGGCGGACACGGCAATTTCTGCATTTGCAACCACCTTTTCCGCTGCAAATTCTTCCTCGAAAGTCGATCAAAAGTTTTTTCCTTGCATTTGTAGTACTAGTTGATATATCCAGGAGCCATCCAGTGCACACCAGTTTTCTTTTTATTCGATTTTCCATGCGTTTCGGCCGTTTTTCCGAGAGGTTTTTACTGTGTGAACGCGGTGCCAGGAGCTCGTACTCAAACCACTCTGCCGCTGAGCCCCCCGCAGAGCAATATGGCGCCGCCCAGGGAAGATATTGGCAAAGTTTAAAAGGATATTACAAAATTACCGTGGCGTTGCGCCCATCATATAAGGGTGATATATACTGTAAATGGTATGTTATTATGTTTGGGCTATGGTTGTTCGAGTGCTTCACCCCCCCTTTAAGGGATCAACAATATTTTGTTACGATCCGATTGACCGACTATGCTGTAATGGGACTCGAAAATAATAACCTGGATCTGAACTACCGAAAATTTATATGAGTTGACACGGAGTGTAAAATTGATCAGATATTGAAAACGATAATTTTAGTAATTGTTCCACTTCGTCTTTCAACCGCTCGGAACACATAAATTCACGACGCACATCTCCGGTACCATTTAACATTGATTCACTGTTTCATGTGCGGATGACAAATTCATATTTTTGCGCACTGAGTTTGAGTTGTGCGTTTAGCATTGTGATGCAATGGAAGCATGCCATTTCACCCCAGTTTATATTGGTGTTGCCTACTAAGCTGCATTTATGAGTTATGACTATACATGTAATTTTATACGTGGCGTATTTGTGAATTTAAATTACAATTTTCAAATCACCTAAGGCTAGACGAAGTCGCACACGAAACCAGTAGTGTGTCGTGGCCCCGGAACAGTACACTGCCACTGGCTTTGCTTAGGCTACGCTACGGCCTACGGTAATCGGTGACATGTTGCAATCAGAATGTATGGGCTTTACTAAAGTAAACGTTTATTTCTTTGTACAAAAGTCAGCGCCAACAAGCACCAATTAAAATTTTAATGGCGACAACGACAGAATCCGGAATGGGAAATGGTGGCGCCACCACACGGTAAACAAAACAACTAACAAATCGCTCGCCTAAATTAATTTGGCATATTTAATGTTTATTTACCTTATGACAAAAATGCTAATAAGGACGAATATCTTGATCGTTTGACGAAACTTCACAATCTGTTGGCAGAATGTGACAGTACTTGTGTGACTGTAGTTGGAGATTATAATGCTAATTTGCTAAAGACAAATTTTGCTGTATTGTTGAAAGAATTTTGTAATCAGTTCAAATGTGAGTGGACTAGTTGCCTTAAAGCAATTCTTTGGAAATTTTCATCTCTTTATAATGTACAAAATTATTCAACAACACTGTTAATATAACTAATTCATGCAATTCTATGCATTTACTTTATTAGAATTATGTTATTATTAATCACTAATGACCATGACAATTATCGATATCATAACTCCGCGTACGCGGAGTTTCTACTTCGCGCCAGCATTCATGATCCATATAAGGCATGCTCATGAATATTCGGTACCGTCCGTCAGACTTCGGTTAGCTCCGCTGTGTTTATGGGGCAAGAAAAACGTGTACCACGTCATCAACATGTGTGTGTTTGTATTGGCTACCGCCAAGTTAGTGAATCATGGTCGAGGCCAGTGATTTTGTTAAACGAAAACGTGGGCCAGCTGCTGTTTATGCAACGGAATCGGCTAAGAAAAGAAGGAAAAGAGAAAGGGACAATCTGTGGAATAAACGGAGAGTAAACATAGCGGCAGCCCATGATAGATGGATGGAATTAAAAGAAGTGCACCAGCTTTCCACCCACGAAGCCGTCGCGTTGTTGTTGTTGGACAACTTTGACAAGTGAGTGTGGTTATCTTCAGTTGACATATTTTGGTTAATAAATCTTTTTAAAATGTTAGTACAATTGTGACAAATGATGTCAGACGTGATACCTGTTGACTGGTAAAAATAAATCTGCCAACATATGAAACTGAAAAAAGTTTTTACAAATGTTATAAACATGTTTTTATGTGTTGTCGTTGCAATGGTTCAATTGAATGAAAACCATGAGAAATATTAGAAAAGTGGTTGACAGATTATTTTGTATGATGTAAATTGGGGTATTTTTTATTTAATAGCCATGCATAAGTTGTTTTTGTAGATGGTGACCAAATGCTGAATAATAAAAATTACAAATTGATAACATACAAAATGTTTTCCATTCTTTCACAGGAGAACTGGGAGCTTGGAGAATTTCAGTAGCGTCATTTTGATGTATGCCAGCAAGCGATACGCATTCAGGTATTTTATACTCACAAAAGCAACATACCCTGCATGTATTTTTGTGCTGTAACATTCAACTGAAAAACTTTTTCATTCGAAATGAAATATCAACTAGCACTGTATTATATTTCTTAAAAGGAAAAAACAAGGCACTAACTAAAAAGCTTTTTTGTGTGTACACAAAGTTTAATATTGTATGTATATTATGAAAAATTATAATGAATTTTTTGCTGTTGTGGAAATTGGACTATGCTACAAGATGTAATATAATATTATTTCAAGCAATCGTTGTTATTCCCTTTAACAAATAACAGAGGGTCAGCTAAAATTGATTTAATATTTTTAAAATTGTTACATCAATATCTATTGTTTCTGATACATGTCTGGAATCCAACATGTACTCAGAAGTTGCTGAAAGAAGTGGAGGAAAATGTTGAAACGTGGCTAACAGAAAATATATTTTCTAGTTACTTTCTACTCTTAGTTCACTTGTAATGCTATTTTTTAGATATCCATCATACCGTGCCAGAAATTATCTAGCAATGATAGATCACAACAGACACCTGGACAGGCCATATGCTGCTAAGAAGAAAGATGGACAGCCAATGTAAGTAAATACAAATTTAGCATCATGCACTCATGTTTATTGCAGTGCTCATCGCTCCAAACAGTACGAGAGTTATTTCTGGCTTACAGATATGTCAAAAAGCTGAAATTCTTGCAACATAGACCAGAATAACTAACTCATCTAAAAAATATTTATTTAGTGATGACACCAAAATAAGAACAAAACAGAGTAACTACTTTGTTTTGATGATAACAAATTAAATGATTTTGTACAAAAACAGAAAATCATCTGATTACATCATTTGCTTCCTTCTATCAGGTACCAGAGAATGTGTCACAAACAAAACAAGAACTGGTCAGCATGTCAGAAAAAGGAGAAGAAAACCTACAAATATGTGCCAGAAATTGTTGAAAGAATTGTCAATATGCGTTTGGATGATGAGCAATCATTGTACAGGAGAGCAGAACGTGGCGAACATGATCCAAGGAACATCGCATCAAACATTATGAATATAGGACCTGTTCCTGTACCATCAACGTCTGAGATAGTGCAAAAGCAGCGTTCCCGTTTTCATTGATGCACTGCACTGTGAATGGACTTAAGTTGTTGAATGTCTTCAGTCTTATGATATTGCTATCCAGTTCATGTGTTTGTAAAGGTTGATATCAGGAAACAATATGATGCAATATCCTGAATTGAAAATGGACATGTGGATCTTGGTACTTATTTACTTACTGGGCCGTTGTTTAACAATTTACATTTTGTTAATTGTGCTGCAATTTGGGCATCTACTGGTTAAGCCTATAGTAAAGTTAACACCAGAACAGGTAGGCAGCAACTCTTGATTATGTTCATAACAAAAACAAGAAATGTAGATTAAAAGGCATCCAAAAAAGAGACATAAATTTTGATTGATTATAAAACACCTGTGAATTTACCTAATTAGCCAAATTTGCTTGGTTTGAAACCGGTGTATTGCCAAAATTCATCAGGGAATTCATTCCTAATCTTCCACACACAGCAGGATGGAATCACCCTACGATCACCTGCTGATAATTTTTTGTGTACCCACATGATGAACATGCGGCACGACCCATGACGGAGAGATTTGTTTTTGTTAGCCTCTTCCTGTTCTGCCAGAATGTCATTTCTGAAACCATTATGTAGTGCAATGTTGAAAGGGTTTAGAAGAAAATACCAATGATGGTCTAGAGCCAAACACTGTTGGCATCTCCACACAGTTTTGACAGATGCACCATTCTGGTGCACTCCCAGATGACGGGTGGTACCCCTGTTGGGGGATTAAATTAACGTCTCCATTGGTCATAATGGCTTGGATGTCATACCAGAATGATGGATGCCTCAATGCAGTTTTTGCTACAACTTCTCGCAGTTGGTTCGCGGGTATGTTCTGTACAACATTCTGAAATATATATGTAACAATTTTGTGATGTTACCTGCAATGGTAATTCAAGTAATGTTATGGTCTTGGTGAACCAGATTTGGGGTAGAGAAAAAAAATGGGAAATACATACACAAAAAGGCTTAGTTATAAATGACATTTCCATTTCCTGTGGTATTCTGAACCACATCAAGCCCAGTGCATTGACTACCATATATCTAAAAATTGCTGGTCTAGTAAAACCTGTCTTGGGCGACCACCCCTTCTGCACAGCCAGTGGTCCCTCAAGACAGGTGGTCTTCCATAGCAGGTTGCAGGTAAAACAGTACAATCATACTGATTTATGATTGTATGTATGAGATAAGGTACAAAGACATGGTGGCATACGTATACACCTGTATTGTGTTCACTTTATTGGCATTTTTGTTTCCTTACATGTACAGTGTATTGGAAAGAAGAACTCGATTAAAATGTCCCAAATCATGCACATTTGTCTATACCTCACAACATAAATTGCCAGTTAAATGCAACTCGTATAACACTGGTATAATATAACAATGTCATACAGACTTAATTTAATTAAACATTTATAATTAGCAAAGTGTACCACACAACAACAAAATGGTGGAGATTAGTATATAATGAGAGGTATTCCCCCGGCGGATAATGGGGCACTATAACTACTGTGATCGGTGGACCAATCTGGCTTTCTTTCCCATCAAATTTCAACTGTTGGCGTGTTCCGGTCGCTCATAACAGGTCAAAATAATGTTGATGTGATGGTCGTTGGTCGCCTTTGGCAAGTGGTCGCTCATTGCACATACATTATTGTTAGAAACAGTTTGTGCGTACGATTGTGGTCGCCCAAGACAGGTTCTGTTGTACCTCGATTTGCTCCTTTTGCAAGGATGCATTCATCTGGTGGGCAGCTCTTTCCTCTTCCCCGAGTTCCACGTGCTGCCCTAGAACTTCCCCGACTCCTTTGACTTCCAATGCCACGACGTCGCCTTTGACCACGGTCACCACCTCGTCCTCGGTCCCCTCCACCAGTTTCTGCCACAACGTTGAACTGAAATATTAACAAAAAGCCAAGTTAAATTACCATGGTAATATGCATAATGTGTTCAGTCTTAAGACAAATTCAACTATGTGTGTGGATATATTTAGTTTACTAACTATCCTGTTCACAAGTTTATTTTTTTATTCTCTTTAAAAAATCTGTGATTTGAGAAACCATGGTCAAGGTAAGATTTTGTAAGGTCTCTCGTGTGCACAAATTGCATGTATGCAATCCAGTTCTACCCATATGAGATGTATATGTAATATTTACTGGCTAAGAAAAAAATCAGGTTTTGCCTCTATGACATTTGCTCAAAATATTTAATGCACAATGACTTATCATTTTGCTGCAAAATACTCTCACGTGTGTGCTGCACCAATTAGGACAACGGATTTGAATCTACACAACACAAGAGAGGGTAATTTCACAGACAGTCAATTTTGCCATCCCTGTCACATTCCAACAACGGCGCGAAATATACCCCGTCCTAGATTTGGGCAACATCAAGGACCAGGTTAAACCTCTGGCTACGGTTGCACATTCTGATATTTTAGGTGTGCAGTTTCGTTCAGTGCATGCCAAATAGTGTGCAATTTAGTTTTATTAACTGGAAAGACAGTCACAGCCCCAGCTGGCGCCGCCGCCGCCGCCGTCGCCGCGCGAGCAGACGGTAGACGCGGCGGACGTTATAATTATACTTAATCGAAAAGTTGCCCAGCGAACCGCATTAGAAAGCAGGATAAATAAACAATGCATAAGCTTCCTGCATTGATAAAAGTAGCTGTCAATACACATATGTCTACGAATTGCTGATTTAAAAAGCCATTGCTTGAATAAACTCACCTCGGAGCCTGACATGTTGACTGTGTGTGACGTCAGCATTCCCTGTGCGCTTCACTGAGCATGCGTGCATACTTATACTCGGGCTGCATAATTAATCATCCACATGGCAGCAAGCTCAAAATGCTTCATGTAAACACAATTATTTGTCGGCTTTTTTTGCCCATATAACACCTAAATTATGCATAAAATGCAAGAAATAAGAGGCAGAGAATGTACTTATGGGAACTGATCACGTTTTGATACAGTACATCTCAAATGCATGTTACCTCACAAAGAATCGCTTTAAGTTACCAGAAGGAACGTATACATATGTAAGTGACACCTGGGGTAGTCACTCATAGTAGGGCCACTTAATCTCTACAGAAGATGGCAGCACTGTTACGACTAATATGTGTGTACTATATGGTACTGTTCAGTCTGACTATATTCCGGTCACTGTTAATATTGACTTACAGTTGGCTCCTGACGTTGATCATGGGGCAGTCGACAATACTGGAAACAAAATTGATTGGTCTGCTCTGAGTGAAGATGTAATCTATGAATATGGTGTACAGTCAGAAATATGCCTGAGAAATGTTGAGTTACCCACTGACGTTTTACTATGTAAAGACTGCAATTATACTGAAGTAAAGTATAAAGAAGTCTTAGACAAATACTATGATGATATAATGTATGCAATAACCTCTGCTGGTCAGAATACTATAAAGACACGCAAACCATCCAAGGCTAACAACCTAGCTCAACCAACCAGGTTGGAATAAATTTGCATCTGATTTGTATGTGTCTTGAGAGACATATATCCTTTGCAAAAACTGGTAGTCCTAGACAAGGTATGCTTTTTGATATGAAAAACAGAGCAAAAGCGAGGTTTAAAGGTGCTATGAAGTTTATCAGAAATAATGAGGATATACTTAGGAAGGAATTGCTTGCTAAAAAACTTGTGTAAAAATCATTTTGGAAAGAAATTAAGCTGATGAATAAGAGTAATTTGTCTCTCTCTCTCTGATGTGACAGGGTCGCACAACATTGTTAATATGTGGAAACCTCACTATGAGGATTTAGTTAATTGTTTAAACAAAGATGTAAATAATCTTTGTAAAAATGTTGAATATGAGATGGACACACAGGTGTCAAACTCTGAGATTATAAGGCCATAACAGATCTGAAAGACAGTAAGACTTGTGGCTTGGATGGTATATATGCGGAGCATCTTAAACATTGCAGTGACAATAATAAAGTTACTGAATTGAACTGAATTTCAAGATTGCCTTTTGTTTTGCGAGCTCGGACATCCAATGACTTATGCGCCATAGAAGTTTTCATTTTATTACTAATATGCTTCATTCCACAGTATACATGTGTCTTAACTCAGCAGTGCTCATGTCACGTGATCTCTGGCAAGAAATGGCCTGTGTCGGGGGTGGAGAGAAGAGAACCTAAAGTGACAAACATCTGATCAGATCTGGGGACCATTTCACAAAGATAATGAGTTCATAAGGAAAATCTATTATAAAACAGAATGAATCCATCATTAAAATTAAGGAGTGTTTTTCAAAATATGTTTTATTAACAAGCTTTGTAAATCCAACATAGGCTAATAATAAAAATTTCCATCATATGCTTCAAAGTGTGCACAACTGGACAAAATAAAAAAGTGGCTGATAATAACTATTTTTCATCGACAACGTTTCAACCACATTTGACTTATTTGCTCACTGGGTGAAGACAAAAAACATAATTTTATAAAAGAAGACGCAGTGTCACTATTTCTGTGACACTGGCGAGCTTTGACAGTTTTCAAAAACAAAGCTCACCGAGAGTGCCAACAACCTCAACCGAAGTTGTATAAAAATTGACTAACAAACTTTTCGCAAACAACCTAGAACAGCACACACATCGATTTATCAACATCAGTGCTGTAAAACAGACGCTGTAAACAAAAGCTGTAATTTGCAAACTATTCATCTCTCACATTTTGAAAACTTATTGGACTGTGAAAAACTGGATCTCTGTGTAAAACTGGAGTTAAGATAATGTGCAGTTAGGTTAATTTGACTGTTTATGTTATGTCAATTATGATGGATACGTTTTGCTGCCTTTATGAGCAGTCTAACCTTGTCATTAATAAGAAGCATTTTTAGGAGTGTTTCTATGATTTATTCTTTCTGGAACACAATTTTCTGTTTTGAGCAAAATCAATTTTAAATAGCGAAAAATCACGCTAATGAGCTCATAAGAATCTTAGTGAAACGGTACCTGATCTCATAGTGGATTTATTTGCAGGGATACAAACAGATAGTTCAATTTAATATGCTATCAGTGTGGAATTAGTATGGCAAGCTGATCAACACTACATATTGTGTCAAACGGGTCTCTTAGTCGGTGAACCCATAAACACTCAGGTGCTAGGAAGTAATTAGCCCTACAATGAAAACTTGGTCCCCAAAACAGGATCTAAAACATATAAATAACTTGCATGAATCATTTCACGGGAAGGAGTGAAGAACACACCACGCAGATGGAAGAGTACATGATGACCCGTCTGGTGGGGTTACCATGATGTGGAATGTTACTAGATTTATATCTTGATTGGTGTGTAGCCAGCGCAGAATTGACCTAGATAGGTTGAAATGGTAAATCCCTGTATATTGCAGTAAAAGGTAGGCATGCAGGAAATAGTACTGTAGCAAAAAAGTGGGAATATGGTTACACTGGCTGAATGTAGTTTTTTTACGCTTGTGCATATTAAATGTATATACAGTCCCATAGTGTAATATTAGCAGAAACACTGCAACATTTGAATAAACTATGAAACTCGCTAGGTTTGAAATCACGGCATCCCTGTTGCCTAGCAACTGTTATCATTATAGATTCTTTCGGAAACAGTACTGCCACGGAGCGCAAAGCAAATTTCACAGACGTGGAAGTCTCCAACTATACCAACAGCACCCGTATGCGCTTTAAGGCAAATTTTCTATCATAGTTATGCAGAAAAAAGGAGGAACTGGGGGCTGAGGCTGCCGCTGCAGTCTCAGTGGGTGTTCAATATGGTCAGTGGCCAATGTCCAGAAGAAGTGGACAGATTTAAAAAGGAAAGGCAAGACACCTAAAAACCGGTGGAGGTCCACAACCTGAGAAGCCGTGGATACGCACATGGTTCTTGATATTCTGGGGGAGGACACCACTCTCATTACGAGAATTGAAGGTGGACATGTATATAATTAGTAAAAGTAGTTCATTCCTATTATTTTTATGGTCTGTGTTTACTTTTAACAGCATAAATGTGTTTACATTTTTGGCTCCATCAAAATATTCAAAATGAAATTGATATGCTGAAGGAAAGTAGGAAATCTCAAAATTATATTAATAATGGACTGAAGGAGTCTATTTCTGATGTAACACCAGAGTTTATGATGTTGCAATACTGTATCTGATGAGAAAGAGGCAAGCTGACCCCCGATATGACCTTCTGATGATGGATGAATCTTTTGTCTGAATCAAACATTCACCAAAGCAAAAAAACTGATAATTCGTTTTAAGGCTCAGCAGTTCATATCTATTACACAAAAAGATTATCATTGACAGCATTAGTCTGACAATTTGTGTTTACCGATTGTGATTTTGCTTCTCCATAGGGCATTTATTGCTTGTCAGCTGGATATCTGGTATACTGAAGAACTTTAGTCAGAACATCATGAAAGTTCCTAGTAACGGAAGTATTTCGAGCATGCCGCCTGGTGGATATTGACCGCACTAATGGAGCGCCCATTTTTTTTGCAAAACAGCGCCCCTAATGCTTAGTAACTGAAGTGCTTTGCATTTTAAAAACGTCTATTATTGTTGAAGTGCCTACTTCAAGGCCAGAAATAGACAATGCATTGCCGACACAGCCGAATAGCGAGAAGCTGAACTAGCGAACAGACTACGGAGTTTGGTAAAAGTTGTTCTCAGTGTCCGCAGTGATAAAAAAGACAGGACACATGACCGCTCCGACAATAATTTCATCAGACAAATGTCCTGATCAAGGCCACATTGATAGGAATTTTTCAAGTTTAATCGGTCTATGTCCGATGTCTGAGCCCAATGTGCATCACTGTACATACAAATATGTGTTCAAAATATAGTTTAAAAAAAAATAAGTAATAAATTATATGATATGTTGTTAGTTCTCAATATAGACATAGCCATATTATCGCTCACTATTAAATGATGTTTGCCTGCATGCAGGTACTATGTTGGGTCCGTGAAGTACCATATCATCATATATAGCCTCAAGACATACAACTCTGGGCAGCCAAGTCTTACACGTTATACAAGTATTTCAAAGCCGGACACGTTTTGAACAAGCTGCAACTGAGATTGTTCGAAGTCACTTAAATGTTATATTCTAAGAAAGACTGAACTCACAAAGTTCTGGACAATACTAACACTGCATCATTTTATACCGCTAGGTGGCTGTCATGTTAATATTCAAAGTTTGTCGTTCCTCTATTTAAAATAGTTTCATGTCTGTCCATGTTTTTCCATCCGTAGCAAGGCCTATCAAGTCTGGGAAGCCAAATCATACATGTTAGATTTGAACAAAGCTGGACGTGTTTCGAATGCAGTGCAATAGTGATTGTTTGGAATCACAACCGAAGATTAAACTTGCAAAGTTCTGGACAATACTCACAATGGATCAATATTATAAGTGGTAAGTTTATCTGACATTTCCTGTTCTTCCTGCCCATATAACGGGGCCACCGAAAATGAACAGACGGAAGGAACTTCTTCCCAAGATGATGGAACCATGGACACAGGGAAAGTATGCCTACATCTCTTACAACGAGCTTGTTGTCAGAGAGCACCATTCACTGTCTCTGATTTTCATTTTTCTTTGTTACCATAAAACATATTTAGTACTGCACATCAAATATTATCTAGATTATCTCTCAAATTATAAGCAAGAATATTTGCTTTGCTAGAACAATGCTTTCTTGAAGATATACTCATTCTTAAACTATATCATAATGCTTAACATCATAAAATATGAAAATATTATTTGCACTCAATATTATCTATATAATGGATATTTCTCTGATGTTCACTATGCTTACTTTAACTCAGTTTGTAAACATTGAAACAATGTGGCAATTTTCAATGATTTTCTTAAAATTCAAGTCAATATATTCTTATAAGTTTGACTGATGATTAATCAACCACCTGCTACCATGTATGAATGATGGTGTTAGCACTGTCGAAACAGCGTGACACTGGAATGTAGAATCTTCTCACATCATTCTCTTCAACCATGTAAAAGACATATTATAAAATTTAGAGAGAATGAAAGTGGTGTTCAGCAAATAGATAACAATAACACAATTTACAGATCACAAATGAGAAAGAAGTTCTGTGAAGGAGCTTCCTGAGATACTTGTTAACTTATTAGATGAATTTCTAAGGATGGTCTCAGATGCTGTCATTAAAGATAAACATGAAGAATAAACTAAGATGAAGAATTTACACCAGCTGTGGAATAAAACTGGTACAATTCAACAGTGACAATAAGTAGTGTGTATACACACAGTTTCACACCAACGTGCGTGCGACAAACACACACATACAGTTTTTGATTTATTTGTAAAATTTGCATGCATTAAACAGACAAAACACTGGAATGAAAATATAGAACAAAACATTTTCCCGTTATCAAGTATGTAACATAAGTGGCAGAATAGCTACATAAAGAAAATAAGGAAAAACATACACAAAACTCCCCCCCCCAAAAAAAATTACTTATTTTTACGTTTTTCAAGAGAAGGCCTTTGTAGTCAACCTGTACCCAGCTGGAATATTGTAGTTATCCACCCTCAAGTGTTCTGGCTGGCTGCCTCGCTTAACCACAGGGTATATTATTATACAGGCAGCAGTAACTTTGGACTTCTGGAGATCAAGTGCCCCGCCACGAACAACAATGACGCTGATGTGCAGAAAGAATGGCCCAGATGAGCTGAAAAAACTCATACCAAATTCAAATGCATGTTCTCAAAACGAGACAAATAAATCCCACAATGTTGTACACTGCTTAGTTTCTTGTTTATTTTCTTATATTTTATGGAAAATTGTCACAATAACTGATAAATGAACAATACAGTAAGATATGGTGTTCAATAGAGATGCCACAGAAGAAAGTGAAAGTATTGCACAAGTCTCTTAGTAAAATTCAGCACATAGTTGGCTGGTGCAAAATGTGGACTTACAGAGTTCAAGTTAATGCCGTTTTGAGGTGATATTATGCGGTTTTTTGTGGCAAGACGCCATTTTTCTATTTTCGCCGTGTCCGTTGGATGCCGTTTTTCAACTTTCGCTGCATCCTTTGGTTGCAATTCTACAGTTGTTCAAAGATGCCTCTAGACTCGCATTAGGCAGGTTTTTGTTTTACATTTATAAAGACGCCTAAAGGCTCGCATTAGGCAGGTTGTTGTTCTACATTTACAAAGAAATACAATATATTCAACTTATGTGCATGTGATGCGGAAATGGTGGCACCACCTTGCAAATGGACCACCGTGAAAGAGTTGAGTACGGTCATGAATAGTTGTTCCCAGCTGCTGCTAATGCATGTCATCACTATATCAAGCACAAGAAGAAGTGTTTTTGCAACTGGATGCACAGACTTTCAACATTCGAGGTCAGCACATTGTCACTGACATTGCAGGTGGCACAGACTCTTAATGTTTTGTCTGGATAGTGATTTACATGTCCATATTCTGAATAATTTACATGAATCTATAGTATGGAATTTTAATAAGACAGAATTAATTATGATATATACAAATTATAAACTATTGACTAATTCAATGTAAGCGCACTAGCACTGCCAGGGTAGTAGCAGCCATGTGAATGTGAGTGCCTCTTATCACTTAAGTTTAGGTGTAACTGAATCGGTGAATTCAATAAGGGTCCTACTCGACATATTTTTTATTTTTAGGGTTTGCATGCATTACAATCTTTATGTGACAAGCTCTCTGATTGTGTGCAAGAATGGCTCAACTCCACTTTGTAAAAGTGTTTACTCTTAGTGACTTTTATTCGGTGATTGCTAAACAGGCCCTACTCCAGGAGTTGGGGCCATCCTGCATGAAACATGTCATCCGCCCATCCTGCATGAAACATGTCATCCACCTATAGGTGGCAGCAGCTGCAGAAATTCAAGATGGATGTGCCCATTCAGTGAATGAACTCAAGTGATGAAGAAGTTAGACCTAAAAGGAAGCGAAATGAAGCAGAATGGGGTAGAAATAAAAGAAAGAAGATGAGAGCAGAAGGCAAAGAGTACGTCAGTGCCAAGGGGAAAAAGTTGATGCCAGGAGAACAGGTGAAAAGTGTAAATAAGCGGATTAAACAACATGTGTTGTATAGGGCATAGGTGAGTTGTACAAGGCCCAACTCCAATGGAATAACTTGTGAAGTTGGGTTTACCTGGCCTTAAGGTCTTGGCTAGTTTTTTTTATATAATACATAGTGTGACGGCTACCGTGTACAGTCCTGTTCAAAAGTTTATTGGCCTAGATGAGACTTTCGATTGTCCTGGGAGTATGACTATGAGTATGAATTAAGCTTTAGGAAGGTAACAATGTTGATTCATCTTTTGACACATTAGGACTTCATATCGCATTGGAATCACTGATGTTTAGGTCCCATAAAATTAATTAGTTGTTTCTCGTCCCCACACTCATCATAATAATTTTGGCCTGTATAAAATGATTATTTTTTATTTCCACGATTTCAAATTTCAACGAAATAGGTTGCCAAGATGGCCAAGATGCCTATCTGTGTGACTTGATTATTTCAAAGAAAACCCAAAGGAAACGGCCAAAATATCAGCTTTCAATATCACTACCAAGTGAAAGTTGGGGATGAGGTGAAAGTGGTATGCCGGGAATGACTTGCAAGTCTACACGGGATTGGAACAAAGAGTCAGAAGAGTAGCACAACACCAGTGACAATTCACCACCCCTAAAGACAAATGTGGCACTCATAATAACAGACATTGCATTTCGGATGTTCTTAGGGCAAAGGTGGATGAACAATCTGCTCCTTTCCTTACCGTGTGTCACACTGTGCTGACAAAGGAAAGGAACGAAGTTATCTTTCCTCAGTGCTTAGTGTAGTGAAGATGTATACTCTTTTTCTACAGCTGTTGTACCCTGATAAGTATTTGGAGTATCAAGCGGGTACCGACGCTAAGAATATTAAGTGTGAAGTGAAGTACAGATTTTATTATGATTACTACAAGCAAAATTTCAACTATGGGTTTGGTAGACCTAGATTTGATGTATGCTGTCAGTGTACTGAATTTGAGACACAAATTCAAGCTGAGAAAAATACAGAAATGAAACTGCTATGATGACTGTCTTATTAGAAGAAACGATCACTGCATACAGCGATGTATTTCCCAACTTTGCACTGCTTGCTGAATTCAGTGTTATGAGAAAAGGGTTACCTCCGTCACTCTATACACCATGTGTATCAGTTGAGAAATATAGTGTACTGTTTGTGACTTTGTCTATATGTGGAGTTCCATTCATTCCATGTATGAGTGTATCTATTACTGCAGTGGTGTGGTATGTATGTACACAGGTCTGTGTGACACGTCTAGTTCTGGTGTGTAGTCAGTAGTTTGTAGTGCATGCACTTCACACTCTCGCTTTCAGGTGCAGGCACTAGCTAGCTCCCTTTTTGGGGCTGATAGGGGATATCAGTGCGCAAACCTCCCCTGCTGGTACATAGCCTCTCCATAAACAAGACCCTAACTTAACCTCCCCGAGGTACACCAGGGGTACTGGGCATCCTGCGACCCCAGGCTAATCCGTTAGGGATCTGGGAGCAGACTGGAGCCCCACTTGTGCAGCGTGCAAGGCCCACCTGTGCGTGGACATGTCCCAACACTCACTAATCTAGTCCCCAACTATGGGCAAATAGTAACTGTGGGAAGTCTTAGCCAGTGCCCATCGTATGTAACCATGATTCTCTGGGGTCAAAACACACCTACCATGTCCATACACCAACAGAAATGGCCCCTCGTCCTGGGCATGGCACACACTAGACAGTAATGTGGCATATACGGGGGGGGGGGGGATTTGCTGTCTACATCAAGAGAAGAAATTCATAAAGAAAACTTCAATCATGATATGGAATGTCAGCACACAACACCAGGGAGGGCAGCTTGATATGCTCTTGGACGAACTGGAAAAATTCAACATCGACATTGTGGGTATATCAGAAACACACTGGTGTAGTGATGTGGATGTCGTATTTCAGCAAAATAGATACATGATCATTCAATCGGGAAGAGAAGATGGTATCCAGAGACAAAGTGTGGCACTAAACCTGTCGTCTGAGTATGTGAATGGTCTACTTTCTTACGAGGCCGTTTCTCTGAGGATGGTTAGTGTCAGGGTCAAAACCAGAACTGTGTGCGACACATCATCCACGTATATGCACCAGACTCATCTTACCCTGATGAACAATACCAAGACTTCCTGGATCTGCTGAAGTTAAGGGAGCTGGGGTGGTTATTATATACTTGTATAGAATTGAGTAGTTTCAATAGAAGTTTTTAAGATAAATTAACCATTTCTTCACAGATTGCAGTTGAAATATTATATAATATTCCAGAGTAATACAATTTTCAGTTTTTTTTATTTGGTTGTCACAAGATTAATTTTTTTTTTGTAAATGTGAAAAAAGTAGCCAAAAAATGCCAAAATATATCGTTTTGTGAAAATCTCCAAAGAAATAAATGACGACAGTGTCACTGATAACCTTGAATAAAATGTTGGTTAACAGAAACAAATTACGTCTGCTACCCCACCATTAATAAATTAAGCAAAAGTTGAACGACAGCCTAAAGTGGCAGTGTATTTTTGACACAAACTCTTCACCAATCGTAATTCAAATTCATGTAATGTTGCCTAAATGTAAGATGCATTAATATGCCAAATTGCAGCAACGTAAGTGTTGTCGTTCTTACAAAAAAACTGAATTAGGTATAATTTTCTGATTGTTAGTGATAACAGAAATGTCTATAGATATGCGTATCATGATTGAAATGTGACAATTTTCACTGGCGTTTTACATATTGTTGACAAAACGGCCATGTTCTAATATTAACATGTCCCCTTAAATGATATCAGGTCACACTAGCCATCTTACAAACAAGCAAGGCGTGTTTATAATCATTTTGATTGGCCCGTTCTGCGGCGGGGTCACCAGGTCACAATAAACTAGGTTAGCGTTGATATTTGCTGGTTTAAGGACATGATTTAGCTAGGTAGATATAATATCAATGTGTACTGGAATCACAGTAACCAGATGATATGTTCTGCATTCACACTGAAATAAAAATAAAGCTGGTTCGAAGATGGAAGCACACACGGTCGTTACTATGGAAACATCGTCAGTGTTTCTAAGAAGTCAGGGTGATTTCCAAAAGGGCTGTTTTTTAAAGGATGGATTACTGAAATACGACGATTATTTGTGGTGTCGACGTTCAGTTCAATATTTCCTAGAATGTTGAGGAAAACATTAAGAAATCAACCGACATGTTATCCGCCCCGGAATTGGTGTTTCAACATGACAACTGCAGGAGAGTGACATGGTTTTCAAAAGATTGAGACACCATCAATCAAATTGCCTATATTTTTGTCCAGAGGAAACTCAAAGGCCAGTTGAAAAACTGTAGGACATACAGATCAGCAGAACTTGGTTCAGATCACTTCCTGGTCATAGTAAATATAGACGTATGTTTCAAGATCACACAAGAAAGTAGTCAAGACGTACGATGTGGATAAGCTTTGTGATAGAGAGACAAGGCAAGAATTCCATGTGAAGATTGGTGGAACCTTTGAACATCTATTGGAACTTGGTGATATACAAGTGGAGGAACTCTAGCTAGACTTCAAAGAGACAACATATGAAATCACAGAGAATCTGGTTAGCTTCAGGTGTAGAAAGCAGGTCATCAATCTTCCATCAGTTCTAGCAAGAGAGTGTGAGGAAGGAGAAAGGCACTTACAGAGTAGTTGGAGAACACCTCAAATGCAAAGAAGCATGAAATGAACAGAGATAAGAACAGACCAGTGAAGAAAGCAATAAGAACCCACAAGAGAAAACAACTTGAGGAAAAGTTATGGAGGAGGATTTGAAGAAAAACAACTCACATAATTTTTTTTAAATGTGCAAGAACTCAGCAACAAGCCATGTAAACATCTCATGGCTGCATAGAATGGTGACGGAAACCTAACAGCTCCAAATGAGATGTTGAAATGCTGGGAAACATACTTTGAGAAACATCTTAACACAAACTGGCCAAGATCAGAGAAAGCACTTGACGACATTCCAGATAACATCCCTGGACTGGTTGGACCACCATTCTCACTAGAGGAGGTACAGAAGGCTGTCAAAGCAATGAAGTCAAGAAAAGCGCCTGTACTTATTGCATTATAGCTGAAGCTTTGAAAGCGGGAGGAGTGGAGATGGCTGAGATGCTCCTGAAGATATGCAATACAGCATGGCAAAGCTACCGACAGATTGGAGCAGAAGTATGATCAACCCAGTAAACAAAAAAGGGTGCAAATTAACCTGTCAAACTACCGAGTAATTTTCCAGATATCCATCCCGGGTAAGGTCTTCTGCAAGATGATACTCATGAGGATAGATGACAAATTGACACACATCTATCAAAGCAGCAGTTTGGATTTAGGAAGAACAGAGGGACAGTAGCTATCTTCATTGTGCGATAGATCATGGAAAAGGCATAAGATCACCAGGTCCTGCTGCATTTCAATTTTGTGGACTTCAAGGCTGCATTTGATACTATCTGGAGAAGAGCTTTGTGGAAGATGTTGAGGTTTACTGGGTGGATCCCAAAATTACATCACTAATTGAAGCTATGTATGATAATGTTGAATGTGCAGTCGTCATCAATGATCAACTGACAGAATGGTTTAGAGTGGAAATGGGAGTGACCCAGGGCTGTTTGTTATCACCTATCTTGTTCAGTTTGTTCCTGGAGTTTGTCATGGCAGACCTGAAGAGCTTATGCAAGAAGTTCAAGCTAGATACCAAAATCACCTTTGACATAAGATATGCAGACGACACAATGATTATGTCTACCATGTTTAAATCGCAACTGAAGAATTACATGCTGCCTGTAGGAAATGTTGTATGAAAGTCAACTTCTCCAAATGCAAGATAATCACTTCATCGGATAAGCGTATTACTCTGGAAGGCAAAGAACTCAAGACTCTGTGTGAGTTCTGCTTCTTGGGTAGCATCGTACTGTTTACAGAAAGGTAGAGAAATTGAGAGATGTTAGTAGACGAATAGCCTTAGCATCAGCAGCCTTTGGTAGACTCAGAAATGAAATATATTTTCAAACAAAAGCATCTCAACAAGACTGAAACCCAGATTACATGGAGCCCTTATACTGCCAATAGCAATCTATGATATGGAGGCTTGGACGCTACGATCACAGGAGATTCAATCTCTTGAGGTGTTTGAGATGTGTTGCCTGCAGGCTATTAGACGTGTTACCAGTGCCGACAGACTACAAAATATCAAGATCAGAGAGGACACCCTGAATCTATCACAGATGTCACCAGACACAGAAGACTGGTGGTTTGGGCATGTTTGCTGTTTACAAAGAGATAACATCATTAGGCAAGTATACAAACAAGACTTAAAAGGACAACAAAAGAGAGGAACACCACTGAGTGATCAGATTAGGAATGATTCTGGGCTCCCACAATTGACAGCAGAGCAGCATGTCATAAATAGAACAGAATGTATTTGTATATGATGCTTATCATAATTCTGTATTGATCATTGTGAAACAATAAAGTTTATTATTATTATGGTGTATGTTTTTAAGTCAAGTAAGTCAATTACTGCAGCTTTGGGATCCACTTTTGGGACTTCTCTACTATATACCTAGCATCTGCTTTTCAGCCTTCCCCATCAAAGATGCCGAAGGTGTACGGTACACTATGCGCACCAGACTGGATCATGTATGTGGAGCAACATGGGCCAAGAACGTTGCAACTCAGCCGACTCAGAAGAAGCACCACCTCCTGCGCTGACTCAGACCGACACAGAAGAAGTACCACCTCCTGCAGTGACTCAGTCGAACTCAGAAGAAGCACCACCTCCTGCGCTGACTCAGACCAACTCAGAAGAAGCACCACCTCCTGCACTGACTCAGACCAACACAGAAGAAGCACCACCTCCTGCACTGACTCAGACCAACTCAGAAGAAGCACCACCTCATGCACTGACTCAGACCAACACCGAAGAAGCAGCACCTCCTGCACTGACTCAGACCGACACAGAAGAAGCACCACCTCCTGCACTGACTCAGACCGACACAGAAGAAGCACCACCTCCTGCACTGACTCAGACCAACTCAGAAGAAGCACCACCTCCTGCAATGATTCAGACCATCTCAGAAAAAGCATCACTTCCTGCACTGACTCAGACCGACTCAGAAGAAGCACCACCTCCTGCACTGATTCAGACCATCTCAGAAAAAGCACCACCTCCTGCACTGACTAAGAAGCACCACCTGCACTGACTCAGAAACACCACTTGCACTGACTCAGAAGCACCACCTGCACTGACTCAGAAGCACCACCTCTTGCATTGACTCAGACCGACCTAGAATGTTGAGGAAAAAATTAAGAAATCAACCGACATGTTATCCGCCCCAGCTACCGTAAAGATCAGTGCCATCCAAAAGGGCGAAGAACTACAGGTTCAGGGAGATTTCAATGCAAAAGTGAGTGACAACCAACATTCTTATTGGCCAGAAGTTGTTGGAAAGTTTGGATTGGGCCATGCGAATGACAGAAGACAATAACAGCTGCTGTGTTGTGCATCATTGCTAAATTGGTGTTTCAACATGACAACTGCAGGAGAGTGACATGGTTTTCAAAAGATTGAGACACCATCAATCAAATTGCCTATATTTTTGTCCAGAGGAAACTCAAAGGCCAGTTGAAAAACTGTAGGACATACAGATCAGCAGAACTTGGTTCAGATCACTTCCTGGTCATAGTAAATATAGACGTATGTTTCAAGATCACACAAGAAAGTAGTCAAGACGTACGATGTGGATAAGCTTTGTGATAGAGAGACAAGGCAAGAATTCCATGTGAAGATTGGTGGAACCTTTGAACATCTATTGGAACTTGGTGATATACAAGTGGAGGAACTCTAGCTAGACTTCAAAGAGACAACATATGAAATCACAGAGAATCTGGTTAGCTTCAGGGGTAAAAAGCAGGTCATCAATCTTCCATCAGTTCTAGCAAGAGAGTGTGAGGAAGGAGAAAGGCACTTACAGAGTAGTTGGAGAACACCTCAAATGCAAAGAAGCATGAAATGAACAGAGATAAGAACAGACCAGTGAAGAAAGCAATAAGAACCCACAAGAGAAAACAACTTGAGGAAAAGTTATGGAGGAGGATTTGAAGAAAAACAACTCACATAAATTTTTTTTAAATGTGCAAGAACTCAGCAACAAGCCATGTAAACATCTCATGGCTGCATAGAATGGTGACGGAAACCTAACAGCTCCAAATGAGGTGTTGAAATGCTGGGAAACATACTTTGAGAAACATCTTAACACAAACTGGCCAAGATCAGAGGAAGCACTTGACGACATTCCAGATAACATCCCTGGACTGGTTGGACCACCATTCTCACTAGAGGAGGTACAGAAGGCTGTCAAAGCAATGAAGTCAAGAAAAGCGCCTGTACTTATTGCATTATAGCTGAAGCTTTGAAAGCGGGAGGAGTGGAGATGGCTGAGATGCTCCTGAAGATATGCAATACAGCATGGCAAAGCTACCGACAGATTGGAGCAGAAGTATGATCAACCCAGTAAACAAAAAAGGGTGCAAATTAACCTGTCAAACTACCGAGTAATTTTCCAGATATCCATCCCGGGTAAGGTCTTCTGCAAGATGATACTCATGAGGATAGATGACAAATTGACACACATCTATCAAAGCAGCAGTTTGGATTTAGGAAGAACAGAGGGACAGTAGCTATCTTCATTGTGCGATAGATCATGAAAAAGGCATAAGATCACCAGGTCCTGCTGCATTTCAATTTTGTGGACTTCAAGGCTGCATTTGATACTATCTGGAGAAGAGCTTTGTGGAAGATGTTGAGGTTTACTGGGTGGATCCCAAAATTACATCACTAATTGAAGCTATGTATGATAATGTTGAATGTGCAGTCGTCATCAATGATCAACTGACAGAATGGTTTAGAGTGGAAATGGGAGTGACCCAGGGCTGTTTGTTATCACCTATCTTGTTCAGTTTGTTCCTGGAGTTTGTCATGGCAGACCTGAAGAGCTTATGCAAGAAGTTCAAGCTAGATACCAAAATCACCTTTGACATAAGATATGCAGACGACACAATGATTATGTATACCATGTTTAAATCGCAACTGAAGAATTACATGCTGCCTGTAGGAAATGTTGTATGAAAGTCAACTTCTCCAAATGCAAGATAATCACTTCATCGGATAAGCGTATTACTCTGGAAGGCAAAGAACTCAAGACTCTGTGTGAGTTCTGCTTCTTGGGTAGCATCGTACTGTTTACAGAAAGGTAGAGAAATTGAGAGATGTTAGTAGACGAATAGCCTTAGCATCAGCAGCCTTTGGTAGACTCAGAAATGAAATATATTTTCAAACAAAAGCATCTCAACAAGACTGAAAGCCAGATTACATGGAGCCCTTATACTGCCAATAGCAATCTATGATATGGAGGCTTGGACGCTACGATCACAGGAGATTCAATCTCTTGAGGTGTTTGAGATGTGTTGCCTGCAGACTATTAGAGGTGTTACCAGTGCCGACAGACTACAAAATATCAAGATCAGAGAGGACACCCTGAATCTATCACAGATGTCACCAGACACAGAAGACTCTGGTGGTTTGGGCATGTTTGCTGTTTACAAAGAGATAACATCATTAGTCAAGTATACAAACAAGATTTCAAAGGACAACAGAAGAGAGGAACACCACTCAGATCAGATATGATTCTGGGCTCCCACAATTGACAGCAGAGCAGCATGTCATAAATAGAACAGAATGTATTTGTATATGATGCTTATCATAATTCTGTATTGATCATTGTGAAACAATAAAGTTTATTATTATTATTGTGCATGTTTTTAAGTCAAGTAAGTCATGTAAGTCAATTACTGCAGCTTTGGGATCCACTTTTGGGACTTCTCTACTATATACCTAGTATCTGCTTTTCAGCCTTCCCCATCAAAGATGCCGAAGGTGTACGGTACACCATGCACACCAGACTGGATCCGACTAGGAAGACGAGCCACCTCCTGGACTGACTCAGACCGACACAGAAGATGCACCACCTCCTGCACTGACTCAGACCGACACAGAAGTAGCACCACCTCCTGCACTGACTCAGTCGAACTCAAGAAAAGCACCAACTCCTGCACTGAGTCAGACCAACTCAGAAGAAGCACCACCTCCTGCACTGACTCAGACCGACACAAAAGAAGCACCATCTCCTGCACAAACTCAGTTGAACTCAGAAGAAGCACCACCTCCTGCACTGACTCAGACCAACTCAGAAGTAGCACCACCTCCTGCACTGAATCAGACCAACTCAGAAGTAGCACCACCTCCTGCACTGACTCAGACCAACTCAGAAGAAGCACCACCTCCTGCACTGACTCAGACCGACACAGAAGAAGCACCACCTCCTGCAATGACTCAGACCAACTCAGAAGCACCACCTCCTGCACTGACTCAGACCAACTAAGAAGAAACACCACCTGCACTGACTAAGAAGCACCACCTGCACCGACTCAGAAGCACCACTTGCACCGACTCAGAAGCACCACCTCTTGCATTGACTCAGAAGAAGCACCCCAGCATAAGCTCTTCTGGTCTGCCATGACGAACCCCAGGGGGTGAAGGAGGAGACATTCTCTGGGATGCCTGGTGTGACACCCCAGGGGTGAAGGGAGACAGCCATAACCATCTCTAGACACAGCAGCCACTAAGTCTAAGTACGTCCACAACTATGATACTACTATTGTCACAAAGAATTCACAATGACTACTACAGTATTCAGGAACATAGGTAAGATTGTGTAAACTCTTCTTTTTTTCATGATTTCTTTTTATCTTTACTCTTCCATGACATTACAAAGAGAACCAGGATTGAAAGAAAGAACTTATGATCACGGTTGAATGACATTATGATTCTTGACTTTCACACCTTTCTATGCTACTAATTGGCAAATGATCAATGAGGCACATAAACTGGTGAACAAATTAAAGAAAATGTCACCTGTCACTGTTGTCTTGTGTCACTGATCTGTCATTCAGTTTGCACTGGAGGGCCTGGGGAAGTGTGATAGCAGTGGTCAGTCAGTGAAGGGGTAAATTGTTTGTACCACTCACCATGGTGCATGGTGCCAAAGACGGTCCCTTTTCCGATCAAGAATATATAATTAAGTTGTGGCAATGGTGATATGGTGTGTGGAAAAGATTTGTTGATCTATTCTTCTTTTAATGCAATTTCCTTGTGATCTACCATGATATCATAGAATCATAGTTATTGTGTGTGTGCATTCTCTGATTTACAGCATCTTCACAACAGTATATCAAAGGATTCATTTTGACAAGATGAAAGTCGGCAGACTGTGTTATTCACAACCACCCACTTCAAGCAACTGTTGTCTTTTTTATTCCACAACTTTTTGTTGTTCCTGTTTACTTGATTCTCTCAGAATATTTGTCAAATAAGTTAAATAAAAGAAACATGGCTGAACAAACCAACTTATGATTACGGTTGAATGATAACATGATTCTTTAATAGATTGATGAAGACTGAGATATTCAGAAATATATCCAGAAATAAAAACAAGTCCCTTGAGAGCTAACAATGTCAATTAAAACACATAATGATCGTTTGTTTTCTGATTGGCAGTTTTAGCTGTGTCTACAAAGACAATGCAATGATACAAATTATAACGTTGCATCCAGCAATGTTTCAACTACCCGTCTTTCCACTGCCTTAAGAATGTGCCACTGCTAGAAAGGTAGACATTCACTGTTCATTTGCAAGACTGAAAATGGCAGAGAAGGCAAATATACAAACTCTCACCTTCCTCCGCTACTACTTGGCCCAAAGAAGACAGCAAGAGGCCCATACGTTATAACAAGGTCAGTGGCGACGCCCAGAAGGGGGCAAGCCTTTTATACTCGGCAAGCTCAAGAAAGAACAAAATGAATGTCTGTTGTCACTATTAAACATCTAACCCGTACAGAGAGAGACAAGTGTAAACTGTTTCATTTGTTTGTTCTGTTTCCCTGTTTGATGAATGTAATGTAGCAGTGGGTGTGGTGCAGTATTCACGCTCAAAGTATGTTCACAACTTCACTTCAGATGCTGCAACATGCCCAGTGAAGATTGCTTAGTTGAGGGACTGGAAGGCCACCATACAGGCCAGTCTGGGGGTTCTGAACCACTTGGACTGGTTCATGTCCAGTCCTGGTGATACTGGGCTCCGAGGACTTGACGCCATACCTATTGCAAGGAAAATTAGCATCTGGAAGAAAACCGACTTTGCTGCCATTCGTGAAGACACCAATAAATGTTGTGCCAAGTTTGAAACAGATTGTGTCAAACAAATGTGGCAATCTGTACACCAGCATCTGATGACCATGATGGAGAAGCATGTACCAACAAAGAACAGCTTCCAGCAACCATGGATCAACAACAACCTGAAGAGACAATCTCTTCGGAAGTATCGGGCATGGAGACTGGCCAAAACAATGAAAATGACCAAGGACTGGGAAAGATACAAGATCATCAAGAAAAAAAACCAGGCGAGTTAACAGACAAGCTTACCAAAAGTTTGTGAAAGACATCATTGCTGAAGACAAAACAAAAAACCTCTGGCGTTTGATCAAAAGCAAGAGGGGTGATGCAGCAGGTATATCCTATCTATCTATCATGTATAAGGAGAAACAGCTAATTGTACCCCTGTACAAAACAATAGTTAGACCACATTTGGAATATTGTATTCAAGCTTGGAGGCCATATCGTAAAAAGGACATAGACAAGCTAGAAAGAATACAACAAAGAGCAACCAAAATGATTCCAGAATTGAGAGACCTTAGTTATGAAAGTCGCTTATTACAATGTGGTTTGACAACACTAGACCAGGAAACTAAGAGGAGACCAAATAGAAGTGTTTAAAATAGTGAACAGTTATGCTGATGTTGATAGAAATATGTTCTTCAAACTTAAAGAAGGCAGAACCAGAGGACACAAAGCAGCATTAGTTAAGGAGCAGTGTAGGTTGGACATGAGAAAGTACTCTTTCTCACAGAGGGTGTTAAATGAATGGAACAAACTGCCAAATGATTGTGTTAATGCTACTAGTGTGAATGTTTAAAAATAGAATTGACAGATATTTGATAACGGTGGGCTACACATAGATGAGAAAATTGTTGGACTCTCGATAAGCCAATGGCTTCCTTGTCCACTTTGCCATCTGGAACTTGTTGTTTGGGATGGCAATCTTGCCAAAGCTGACATCCTCAATGACCAGTTCTGCAATGTATTCACCATGGAAAAACTTGACGATTTGCCCAAGCTTGAAGAAAACACCCATCCAGACATGCCTGATATCATTGTCAGCGAAAAGGGTGTGTGCAAGTTATAAGCAAACCTGAATCAGAGGAAAGCTGCAGGACAAGATGGTATTCCATGTCGCCTTCTCCAATCTGTAACTAAAGAGATCGCACCTGCCCTGACCCTCTTGTTCAACAGATCTCTCCCGCAATCTTGGAAACGTGCACTGGTCCAACCCATCCAAAAAAGGAAGACAGGAGCGAAGCAGCAAACTACTGGCCTGTCTCCCTGACGAGTATACGTTGCAAGCTATTGGAACACATTGTGAGGTCAGAAATTACAAGTACAACATCATCACAGATACCCAACATGGATTCCGCAAGAAACGCACCTGCAAAACTCAACTAATCCTCACGGTTGACAACCTGGCAAGTGAAATTGATAAAGGTGGTCAGGTGGACATGATCCTCTTGGATCTAAAGCTTTCGATAGAGTACCGCATCAGAGACTCCTCCTCAAACTAACATCATATGGTATCACAGGCAACACCAACAAGTGGATACAGAACTTCCTCATAAACAGAACTCAACAAGTGGTTATTGAAGGTCAACACTAGTACACTGGCGCAGTCACATTAGGAGTTCCCCACAGCTTTGTCCTGGGTCCCACATTATTTCTAATCTACATCAACGATCTTGGTGACGGTATTAAGTCCACAATACGCTTCTTTGTCGATGACACTATACTTTACAACACCATCAAGACTGCCACTGACTCCATCCAGTTACAAGATGACATCAGAACACTCGAATCCCGAGAAGGAAGATGGCAGATGGCCTTCAATGAAGCGAAATGTCATCAACTAATAGTCACCAAGAAAAGAAATAAGATCTCCACCAGCTACAAGTTGCACAACCAAACCTGGACAAAGTAACAAGCGCCAAATACCTAGGCATTGAGATTACTGAAAATCTCTATTGGGAAAAGCATATACAAGAAACTACAGCCAAGGCCAACAAAGTAAGCGTCTTTGCCTACAGAAACCTCAATGGATGTCCAACAGATGTCCAGGCACATTACTACAAAAAAGCCTTGTACGACCAGTGCTAAAATACGCAGCAGTTGTGGTGGATCCCCACCAGCAACGTCTTAAATCCTCACTGAAGATGGTGCAACGACGCTCAGCTCGGCGCATCCTTCAGCTCTACCTCTAGTGCCTCTACATTGGTTGCACAGCTCGAACTTGAGAACCTGCAGTCCAGGAGAACATCAGACAGAGTCAGCATGATGTACAAAATCATAAATGGACTGTTTGGTGTGAACCCTGCTGCACTTCTTGAACCCAGCAACCTCAGGTCTAGAGGACATCAAACAAAGCTCCAAATCCCCCATTCTCAAACTGACACATACCTACACTCCTTCTTTCCATCATCAATCTGACTGGAACAATGTACCTGTAAATGCATCATCAGCTACATCCCTATCCTCATTCAGGTCTTCTCTGGATGGGGCACCACATATAATCATCAAAATAGATCAATGACATTGTCTTTTATCGAGTATTAACTTATTATTTTTTATTCTTGTTTTTAATTTTTAGCGTAACTTTTATACCGCTGCCTTTTAAATCACTGGAAAAGTGCTCGCTCCGCACGCTATTCCCCATGTAGAGTTTATTCCTCAATACTCTGGGCATCTACAATATTATATAGAAAGAAAGAGAAGGTTGCAGAGGTGTGGAACCTTTTATAATTATCAGGGACAGGGCAAAACCATGCTAGCCAAATCCTTGGCACCAATGTGACCATGCGCAGTGAACCTATCAGTACCAACACATAAGGATACCATGCAGTTCCTGAGAGACCAACCTATATGTGTGCCAGACATGTTTGGCACAGTAAAGACATAAAAACTGGTGACATAAAATGTATTTAACATTTTATACTTCTTCTAAATCACATACCGTATAGTTCCCAATAGACGCTCAGTGCACGAGTGCAAAGGCCTTGGGTGTGCATCTATTAGTTTCTCAGACATGGCCTGAATCATGGACCCCTGATTTTCAGAATAGGGGTGAAATCGGACTCTAAGGTTAAACTACTGCCAAAGTCCACAGTGCGGCACCACTGTTATATCCTGTGCGTAGTGGCTCTAGGGAATGATAAGTATGTAGGGTCATCTCGGCCCTACATACTTATCGCTTGTGATACTGAAAACTCGTATGCACCATCATTACCAGCGATTATGTAAATTAAATATGCACTTTTCTTATCTATGAATTTCAGAGAAGCAGAAACCCATCAAGAGATGGTGTAGTTTACCTCCTGCGTATTTTTCTGATGCATCGTTCAGAAGAACCTGGGCATAGCAGACAATACTGGGACCGCAGTAGACAGGTGTCTATAATAAACAGAGGGCTGTAAGCGTGGGACAAGTTAGAGGCAGACCATAAGAAGGAAGCGAGTACGCACACAGTCAGGGAACTTGAGGGGATACGTTGTGGCACATTCTTGCTGGTGTTCAGCCGCACACAAGAAGGACACCTCTGTCAGTAAAACACCCTCTCCTTTGTTGCGTATGTATAATGCAAGCTGAAAGAAAGCAGCACATATACATGATATTATTTGAGGTCCCAAATTTAATAATTTCCCAAGGTTAATCATTTATAAATGTTTGACTAGTGCAAATCCAAAATCCAATGCTATTTTAACATACAAATCAGTCTGATAAAAGTTCACAAATAGTAAATCTTTCAGAATTTTTTTTATCAAATACATGAACAGAATAGATTTGACTAAAATTGAATAGAATAGACTAGAACTACACCAGCCTACTAATAACTGTTGTTGGTTATAGCATGGCTTCTCTGACATATTAGACATTCAGAAGATAATATTCTACCCACCTCATATTTGACATCAATGGAGAAGTCGGGTTTTGGCTTGACTGAGTTCAGTCTTTCACTTACACTGATGGAAATATTCAAACAATATTATCAGTGATTCTGTCACAATAATAATATCATCAAGTAATGTTACTTATTAGGCATATGTTTTATGGATGGGCACAACACTTCAAAAAGTATTAAAAACAAATTTAATATAAGCATACAATAAGGTCTTCGTGACAGTTTTGCAGCACCATTTTTGTCTTTCACTGTGGAGAACACTGCCAAAGGTTAAAGAGTTAGCAAACACGCGTCGTCCTAACCTCCGCATCTCCGGCATCCCAGAAACTACAAACGAGGTAACGAACGATCTAGTGATTACAACAATTAAGAAGATGGGAATTGACAACTTAGGCGCTTCCGATCTGGAAAGAAGCCATCGCATCGGCCAGAAGACTGACAATCGTGATCGCCCCCATAGACGCACGATCATAGTGCGCTTTCGTAGCGAGGCGGTAAGAGACGACGTGTATCGGTCACGAACCAAACTGAAGAACCACAATCAGCACCATCGAGACGAACAAGTATATATCAACGAAGATCTGACATCGAAGAGGGCAGCACTAGCATACAAAGCTAGATCACTCAAAAAAGAAAACAAAATCAACGATTGTTGGACATATACAGGAAGAGTTCTCGTAAAGACAAACACCGGAATGATCAAAGAAATCCATTCTGCAAAAGACTTGGACATGTATTAAATGGATCTGAACATTCCTTGTTCACTGTACACTGAACACCTACACCTTCTCGTAGACCGATCGCTTGGACAGAAGCCACAGGTAACACCACTAGTGCCAACTGCCAACATTTTGTGTAGTGGCATTATGTGGACCAAAGACTTAAATATATATTAAACGGCTCCGAACATTATTCTGAAACATTCTTGAACATTCAAAGTTGCTACTACTGTGCCTCTGAACATTCTAAGTGACATATGAAATAATGATTATCGGGCCAGAGATTGCAGCATATTAGTTATAACACATTATATTATTAATGTATTCTGGCTTGAACAGGATCTCTCCTTATTCTTTTAATTTTTAATACTCCCCGAACAGTTAGTTCGATCGATGTCTATGATGTTTTTTTTTTCATACTTAATTTTGAAATACTCATTTTTTTCTTTGACAACAATTGTTACACAGACAACGTTTATTATTATGTTTACTCATGTATGCATCTTCGTTGGTGCAGAATACATAACATCAAATTCGAATAACATCCACAAGAGCATAACATTATCACGCTACAACACATACAAACATACGCACAATCAACATGAAACATTTTTAAATGATGCATATGAGGTATACAAGATATAATGTATCAAGAAATCACCTGACGCATATCATGCTGCACAGTTCACATAAGCAAACTATGAACACTAAATGACATCGGATGAATCATTTCTACAGTATTTGGGTGGCTTACAGAACAACTTTTTAAATAATATCTTAGATGATAATACAAATCAGACTAATGAATTAAATGAATTAAAACCCATACGTCTATCCTCATATTTTGATTCGGATGCATTTGATGCTTTGTGTAAAAAGAACAAAAATTGCTTCAGCATAATAAGCTCAAATATACAATCTATTAATGCCAAATTTAGCGAATTAGAGGCATTCGTAGAGGAATTAAAAACTGAAAATATTCAACTTAGTGTTATATGTCTACAAGAGAGTTGTATATCTAAAAATGATGATTTCTCACACATACAGCTGGAAGGATACAATTGCATTACACAGGGAAAAACATCCAGTAAAAAGGGAGGACTAATCATATACGTTGACTCAAAATATACATACGAAGTGATTCAAAATCTAAACAACTATGAACTTTGGGAAGGGCTTATTGTTAAAGTAAGTGAAGGTGGTTTGACCAAACCAGCAATAATAGGAAATATTTACAGGCCTCCAAGGAATCTAATTGATAACCTGAAACAGTTTATAACAGAATTTTCACTACTGCTATCATCCCTAGACCAAATACAACACAATGTAATCTTTGCCGGTGATTATAACATAAACCTGCTAAAGTTAAATGAAGATGAACTGATTAGTGATTTCTTTGATCTTCTTACATCACATAGTATGTATCCCCAAATTACACTACCAACTAGATTTTCAGAAAAACACGGTACACTAATAGATAATCTTTTCTGTAAATTAACAAAAACAATTCTAGAGAGCAGAGCAGGTATACTCATAAAACAATTCTCAGATCACCAACCCTATTTTATCTTTATGGACACAACACAAAACAAACAATTAAATCCTAAAACAACTAAGATACACATGGAAACTAATGAAGCCTTATTAAAAGTTAAACATGACATTCATGCAGCAGACATTTATAGCAAAATGGATAAGAGTCCTAATGCTGATACAAATTCCAATTATAACCTTATAGATCAAATAATAGAAACGACTAAAAATAAACACATACAAACCAAAGTTGTCAAATTCCACAAATAAAAAATCAAACTGGATAACGAAAGGTATATTAAGATCAATTAAATATAGAGATAAATTATACAAACAACTGAAGATGTTAGATCCTGATTGTGCACAATATACCACAAGTTGCACTAATCTAAAAACATACAACGTAATACTTAAGAAGAACATTCGTGAAGCAAAGAGATTACACTATGTACAACTTTTCGACAAATACAAATTTAATGCAGCAAATACATGGAAAGCAATTAATGAAATTATATCAAGACACAAATCTAGTACGCAATTTCCAACATATTTTAAACAAAATAACAAGACATATACTAATAAGATTGACATAGCTAATGAATTTAATCATATCTTTACGGAAACAGGCCCTAATCTTGCGGAAAACATACAATGTACAACTGCAAATAATATCACTAAATTTCTCAAAAACAAGAATACAAATGGTTTCAGATTCACAGAAATACAAGAGGAATCCGTATCACAAATAATCAATAACCTTCCAAATAAAAATAGCTATGGTTGTGATGGAATATCCAGGAAATTATTAAAACTTATTGAACCAGACATAGTGAAACCTTTAACATTATTAATAAATCAAGTGCTGAACACAGGACAATTTCCTGACAAACTTAAAGTAGCAAAAGTTATTCCTATATTTAAGAAAAATGATCCCACATTATTCACAAATTATAGACCAATATCCCTTTTGCCTGTTATTTCAAAAGTATTGGAAAGAATTATGAATAACCAATTACTCATGTATTTTACTAATACAAAACTACTGTCTGATAGTCAATATGGATTCAGACCCCACCATTCAACTGAATATGCAGCTCTAGAAATAGTCGATAGGATCACTACACACTTGGATAACAACCAATTACCCATCAGTATATTTCTTGATTTATCGAAAGCATTTGATACACTTGACCACACAATCCTCTTAAAAAAATTAGAACATTATGGGTTGGAACCATCAGCATTACAATTACTAAAGAGTTACTTAACAAACCGTGAGCAATTTGTAAAAATTGATGACATAAAATCAAATGTCTTACCTATAAACACGGGAGTCCCACAAGGCTCAATACTAGGTCCTCTGTTATTCATTATATATATTAACGATTTCTCACAAGCCAGTAATGTCTTTAAATTCATTACATATGCCGATGATACTTCTCTAGTAAGTACGCTCGGGTCTTTTACAAATGGTACAAACAATCCAAATACTGAACATATGATAAATACAGAACTACACAACATAGCAGAATGGTTAAAATTAAATAAATTAACATTAAATATCAACAAAACTAAATATGATTTTTCAAATGCCAAACAAAAAGGTAACAGTACCAACACTAACAATAGATGGTGTAAACATTGAAAGAGTCCAACATTTCAACTTCTTAGGTTTAATATTAGACACACATTTAAATTGGAATAAACACATTGAGAAAATAGCAAATAAGTGTTCTAGGACAATCGGAATTATAAACAAATTGAAGCATGTCTTACCAAAAAGTATCAGAATTATACTGTATAATTCATTAATATTACCCCACATAAATTACTGCCTAATGATTTGGGGCTATCAGTGTAATAGGATAATAAAATTACAGAAGAAAGCAATTAGAATAATATCTGTAACCAAATATAACTCACATACGGAACCATTATTTAAAAGCCTCTCTGTTCTAAAGGTTGAAGACTTACTTAAAGTACAGATACTACGATTTTATTATAAATTCATACACAAACAATTACCAGCATACTTACAAAGCTGGCCGATAAACCAGAATACACACATACATAATCATTTCACGCGTAAACACAACAAAATACACACATTTAGAACACAACACGAATTTGCAAAAAAGTGTCTGAAATATAATTTACCACATATCATCAACAATACTCCAGACATATTAAAAGATAAGGTGACCACACACAGCTTACAGGGATATATATCTTATGCTAAAAAAAATTATTATAAAAAGCTATGTATGCATATGCACCGAAGTTAACTGCTACACTTGCACGCATGGTCAATAATAAATAATTAATCTAGCTGTACGTGTTAACGTTAATCTACACAAGCGGAAATATACAATAAATTCAATGAAAACGTACCAAGGTGGCTCCTATGAGAGCGACTTCTTTAGTCTTAATAGGAGTCTCCCAAATCCACGTTGTACTAAATATATTAATTAATAGGAATTACAGTTAATGTAATACTATGTACAAATGGATAAATAAACGATTTTGTCTGTCTGTCTGTCTGTCAACCTGATAAAACATTACTGATTCACCCTAAGATTAATTTGGCAACTTCGGTCCCGCAAAAACATTTTCTTCCAAAAACTGGGTGGCGTCACCAAGAGACTATCCTTCATCACCTGAACCGCTCTCCAATTTCAATGACAAATGCAATAAAACATTTCACTTACATTTTGATGAGTTCTGAGCTTATCAGGAAGCCTGCAGCAAAGTCAGGAAAGGCAAAGGGTATGTCTGGTCTAAGATGGTATGTGATGGCAGCTTCCTCATTATGCAGACCTCTTCCAATAAAGAGGCTCTGTACACATGAACACACAACCACACTGGTATGATTCCTATAAGACATGCTGTCCATCATCACACCCAGTCTGCTCATGAAACTAACTCGGAATGTGTATAACACATTCACTGTTGACAACTGGGGGGTCAACTTATGTCAAAACGTACATTGACATGTCCATCATGAAATGCATCATCACACTTACAATAAATGTATGCATTATTTATTATATAAAGTGGGTATTTAATCAGATATCTAAAGCAATGTCCTGTTCCTCTGTCTAGATCTGTCAATGAATATTTAGGAAACATTACAAATTAAACAGTCTAGTGAGTTATGGAACCTTACCCTGACTCTGTTTCCTTAGATATTGCACATTTGAGACTATTTTGCAATTTATCAGGCCTTGTTGGGTAGATGCAAATATGAAACTCTTGTGATGCACTGCTGAACAAAACAAAATTATTAGGCTAAGAGCCTAAGACAGCAAAACAAAAAAGCAAATGAAGAGATGTTCATAAATACAGAATGCACACAATATCAAACCTATATAGGAGATTAAACATTACCTCATCATGATTGTAGCTGGACAAACTGTGCAGTAATTTTGTCACATTCAGTCTTGTTTCGACATCACTGACAAACAACCACTTCTGTGTTTTATGAACAGTCGCAATGCTGCAAAAACAAATACAGACATCAGCTAGTGATACGTATGAGGGGAGAAACATGTCTCATCTAGACATATATACCCAGAGATTATAATCAGTTGGTTTTTTAATGCACATTTGTCATAAACTTGCACAACACCATTTCAATGTTATAAATCGCATTTTATTCCAGATAAAGCGCATGTAGCATGCAACAGCAAAATTATCACTAAACTCAAATAGATTAGTGCTATGTACCACTGCTTCAAAGTCGCCGCCGACTCTGGGTCAACTGACACAATCATAACCACAAATCAACCTAATGGGTCTCACAAGGGCGTTTAAATAGTGATACATCACCAATTTTTGCATTGCAATATTGCATGACACCATGTCAGCTGACAAATCAGATAAACTAATTTACAAAGCATGAATTTCTGTCGGAAAACCAGGTGTACATTTATCTGCAGAGAAAGCCAAGCCATATGCTCCAGTCGCAATTCTATCCTAGCATTTAGCGCCAATGATAAAACATTCCCTTGATGATTAACTCATAAAACATGATGCACACTGGTTGCATGTCTAATTTGGTGATTGACGACTGACCTAGGTAGAATGGGAAGAATTGTCCATGATCCTGTGGTGGGCCAGTGCTCATGCAAAAGGTGAATCACTGGCTGCTCTGGCTGCAACATAATATAGAATGCACATTCAAATTTAATGGCCCCACCACACACTGATGGTATTAAGATCCTTTGGTCAATATCTGAAAAAACAGTTTCAAGTTCATTGAGATCTTGTGTTGTCATACATGAAGATATGGGTGATAATTTGCACTTTCACAACATATGGCCCACTAAGACGACTGCTTTGGGAGACAGCAGGGAAACAGCCGGAGAATCAGAGGAATAACACGCTGAATTGGACGGTAAACTGAATTGGACACAAGAGCTCACAATGAAGGTCAATATGAAATATTGTCATGGAGAGTGCTGTGGAGAAGTACTGCCAACCAGTAAGAACTGTACACTTCAATAACAATACCTCCTAATCATGCAGCCAGCGAGGCTAGAGAGGATGTGGTATTTAAACCACAAATTGTAATAATTGATGAATTTTTAGAGAGATAACCATATTGTTAGAAAACAGACTCCCTTATTTACAAAGTTCTTCTTTATCCTTTCATAAAATTAAAGTAGTACCATCGTTTTGCATGTTCCAATTCATGTTCAAAAGCATATTATTTATATATAAAACTATAAAGATAATTAATTGAATGTTTCAAATATTTTGTCAACATTGCAGCCAACATTAGTGTCACAATTGTTTATGATGTACGTACCTATATAAACTTACATATTTCAAGTCTTTGAACTGTTCTTCCAAATGTTGCCGGAAGACTTCTGCTCGACCCTTGTGATATGCATTTGGCTGACTGAGGCCAACAAAGACGATATCTTTAGGTTCTGCAAATGTAGTACATTGATCAGAAATTGGCAGTTTACACATTTGTTTGTTCTTATGTTCATTTAAATTTATTTGTGTCATTGTTATTGTTATAAATTCTAACACCATATTGGTACCTTTTATGCATGTACATGTGCATTGCACTTTTATTCTCACAATAATTCATCAAATAAGAGTTTATACGCTGTAATTTGAATCAACTTTAAACTTTGATATTGACATAACTGTCACACTGACAATTTTAATCATGCAAAATAACTTTGTAGTGTAGAATCTCAATAATGCTGCTGATTGGCTGCTGGAACTTGTTGAAGTTGAACCATCTCTTTGGAGCCAGACTCTCTTCTTGTGTAAGCAATAAGCAAGACTATGTCGATGATCGCCTGGTTATACTATGGTACAAAGTAATCATTATATACGGTTGTACAAACCAAATCTAATACACTATATTTATTACAATAAATATATATGGTTGAACCAAATTTAATATACAATATCTATTACAATAATTACATACAGTTGCACTATGTAACCATATTAAAATTCTACAGGTATGATCAGAGTTGGTTTCAATTCACTTTTATCTATTCCAATTCAATTCAATGTAATGACAAAAAGGATCAATTTAAATTCAATTCAATTCATTTTTATTCAATTCAAATTCAATTCGCAAATTGGCAACATTGACATCTGATTGGCATGTACCTGTACGAAAGTCGGTCAAATGATCAAAATAGTGATGAGAATAAGTATAATCATTCCGGCCCATGGAGCCAGTTGGCAATGGTTGCATACACGGTAGGTACGGCCCATGTAAGCAAAAAACACTTTGAACACGGTTCACTGGTTACAAAAAACAACTGGTTCAGCGCATAGGCCAAACCCATCAAGGACCGAATTTGTTTTTCTATAACATCTTGGTCCCACTATTTTGCATCTCTAGTGGTGGCTATATAGTTCATTTTTGACATTTCTGTTAACCTAGCAGCAGATCCTGCAGGGGTCTCATCAAGGTCCCCCTAGGCCCTGGAGGGGGGTCTTAGACCCCTCTGTGTCCGTGGCAAATATTACGGTAAAGGAAAACGTATATAGGCTGGTGACTCGTATAGGCCTATATCGGAACTAGTGTCAATGTAAAGACTGAAGTATTAGCAGCCAGCTAATACTAACCCTTATGTAAGTACAACACATGTGTCACCCCCCCCACCGTTTCAGAAGTAGACTGACATGACTATGACTGATCGAGACCCACCCCTGCCAACAAGCCTACATCCGCCCCTGCGCTACTAGGCTACATGGAATTTTAGACCACATATATAGTTTTAATTACATCTGATTCTGAATTTGTAATTTTGGTGATGTCTTTAAAAAACCATTAAAAAAATTATGATTGTATATATTACGTTTTCAGTACTAAGTTGATCGTTAAGCCAGATTACCTATTTTATGCAGAATGTGAACGCTTTATTTTCACCTTGTTTTATTAACTTGTTTAAATCAATTGGTTATGATTTTAAAGATAATGTCACTGCTATTCCTACTGTGTATTTTCTTCCTGTCCTGTTTAATGGCATGGAGAGGTGATGACTTTGCCCTGTGCAAGCCACTTACATGTAAACAAAAATGTTTTACCTCAATATATCCCCAACAATTGAGAGTACATCATTCGCTTTCCTTTTTACATGGTTAGCCATGCCTTAACCTTTATTGTAACCGCAAATTACTTCCAATCCCTTGCTCTATGCCAGCATTTAAATTAGGCATAATACTTCTCCTGGCAGGAGATGTTAGTATCAATCCTGGCTGGGCTACCATCAGTCGCAACAGGGGATTTGCTGCCACAAACGTCAGATCGGTTCGGGGTAAGACGGCATCTCTTAGTGACTTTTTATTTTCAAAAAAGACATTCTTGCCATCACTGAAACTTGGCTAAGACCACACGACACTGCTGCTTGCATAACATTTCTCCACCTGGTTATACTTGTTATCATCGACCACGTTCAATTGGAAGAGGTGGTGGTGTTGGCGTTTTGTTATCAAATCATTTTAAAGTAAATTCACGTCTAATCCCTGATTGCTCTACTTTTGAATCCATGTGTTGAAATTTCAGATTCTACTTTCTCGACAGATTTTGTATGTCTGGCTCTGGGACAGCCAGCCAACTTTTGAAGAATTTAAGGATTTGCTGGAAAATTTTACAACTCTACATTCTGAATTTTACATTTTTGGTGATTTTAATCTTCAGTTGGATAAACGTACAGCAGTAACCATTACCTTTGATGATATTCTAACCACATTTGACTTAAAACATGTGACTTTCTCTACATACATTTATGGCCACTCTCTTGACCCAGTGATAATCGCTCAACATGTGACAATATCCAGATGCTAACAGTTTCTGATGGCTTATCAGACCACCACACAGTCATTGTTCTTTTCCAGAACACTAGTACAATCAAAATACAATGTGTCTTACAGACCCCCATACATAAGATTGACATTGATGCCTTCAAGGCTGATATTCTTAAATCCGACCTTATCAGAGATCCAACTTGTGTAAACAATACTATCATGTACTCAAGGCTTTAACTTAATAAACATGCCCCGATAACCACCAAATCTGTGTCACAAAAACCACCAGCTCCGTGGATGACTCCTGAAATTTTACAATCAAAAAGGTGTAGTCGTTATCTCGAATGAGTATGGCACAAATCAGTCACATTATTCAAAACAGTGCCACTACTGCAACACACAAATGGCTAAACCCAAATCGGATTATTACACAAATATGAATATTTTTACGCATGTTAAAATAATATTTGTATAATGTGAGGTGAAAATGTGATTCATTGAAATTGTTATTAGTTATAAAGTACCGGGTTGCTGCACGTGAACCGGTCCGCATTCCGCAATGCGTAAACCATAACGAGGCTACACTACCTCGTCCCTTTCTGCTGCTGATTTTATCAAAGCCAGACGTGTCCTATGTCACAGCAGATTGGAAGTTTTTCTTTCGAGAAAAGGTAAAGGTTGGCATTGTTTTGTATATTACAGTGTACAGGTGGTGCTGCACTAGAGGTGAACTGTGGATGAGTGGAGTGGACACACATGGAACATTCCAATGAGAGCATTCATAATTCACATGAAAAAGTTAGCGAATTAACTTGTTTTGGCGAAAATATCATTATTTATGAAAAAACCTGTAACAGAACACTATATTGTGATACTTTAATGATTACACAATATTATTAACAAGTTTGGAAAAACCCAAATGTTTTAGCATTCCCACACGTTTCTACAATACTGTTATGTTTGCAGTTAGCTCATTGTATTTTGATTTTGTATCAACTTCTGCATTAGACAAACATAAACAAAGCATACAGTTTGCATAGCAAGCATTCTCTGTAATCTACAGTGCTTATAGCTACGACTGCTTTTTGGCTAAGGTGGCTACAGAGACTACAAAACATAATATCTTCAATAACAATCTTCATATTTCAGAAGAAAACATAAAACAAACTATTGTTTTGTGTGAAATTATAATCTGTTAATTCAATAAAATTCAAACAAGGGCTGCTGTGATTTCTTAACTATGACACAATGTCAGTGTATATTTCAGAACTAAAATATCTCATTATTCCTACACAATGTTAAACCTGTTATATATATGCACATGGTTGCATTTATTTGTTAAATAAGCAGTAATGTTATTATAGAAACAAAAATAATCTATACTGTTTGTGTAGTATTCTCCAATGCCTTATATTTAAAAGGTAACTTTGGCTCAAAGGGACTATGGACACTTCAGAATAAAACAGAACAATGAGTAGAACGTTCAAACAATTAAACATGTGATACGGACATCTCTTCCTACATATCAAATTATTGACAACACTGCCTCATGTTCCTCTACTTGAAATGTGTCACTTTCATGAAACAGCTAACACGGTCAATTTCTTGTGAAAATCTCTTGCATGGTCCTTCTCTTGCTACTGCAGTGGAGATGAACCAGTCTTCTACCTTCTGGATGACACTTGATGGTAGCCTGTCCTTGAGAACATGTTACTTCTCTTGCTACTGCAGTGGAGATGAACCAGTCTTCTACCTTCTGGATGACACTTGATGGTAGCCTGTCCTTGAGAACATGTTACTTCTCTTGCTACTGCAGTGGAGATGAACCAGTCTTCTACCTTCTGGATGATGACACTTGATGGTAGCCTGTCCTTGAGAACCTTCCTACTTTTGGGTATCCACCAGTTTTTCCGTATGACCCGACATCGTATGTGGAGAAGCGTCCTCATCTGTCCACCTAGTTTGCATTTGTGGCTAATTCCTGCCATGGCTGCTTGATATATGGACTTGTGTGCTACCTTCTTGCTCCTGTTCATACCGCCGTCAGCCTTGGTCTTTGTTAATGCTGTTCTGATGGATGCCAGTATTTTCTCAGATATCCTCATATGGCATATCTGGCACAGCCCTGAGCTGGTTTTCATCATACTTAATTGATAGTCAAAAAGTGAAGATAGCTAATTGCTTTTCAGCAGCACTACCCACTTCGTGTGGTGTTCGTCAGGGTTCTGTTCTTGGACCATTACTTTTTACTCTTTATACTATTCCACTCACCTCAGTTATTCAAACATATAACGTGGACCACCACCTATTTGCAGATGATACACAGATTTACCTTTCCTTGGCTACTCCGGATACACATCGTTCCTTAAACCAACTCAGGAATTGTCTCCAGAATGTATTCCACTGGATGACTACAAGCAAATTAAAGCTAAATACATATAAAATAGAGTTTCTTATTATTGGTACACAAAAGCAGCGTATTAAACTTGATCGAGTTTGAAATGTACCACTACATAATTTCACACCAGCCATCTCAGCACAGAATTTAGGAGTCAGCTTTGATAATAACTTATATTTTAGACAGCATATTTCATAAACTTGTTGCTGCTTTTATCTTATTCGTGGCCTGCACTGTATTCGTCGGTATACGTCTTTTGTTGTTGCCAAAACTACTGCAACTGTTTAAACTTGCTTATCCTCCATAGTTCATGAGTAAACCAATCCAACTATTTACAACTGGAACTGCTTATCGACTATGAACTGCTTAACCCTTTTTGTTTTGGTGCGCTGCCGAGCTTTGGTCCCCCAAGAATTTTAGCGCAATAGAAGTATTTTATATATTATTATTATATTAACACCCTTGTCACATACCTACACTGGGAACAATGATGCAAAACGATGGCACAATTCAATGGAGCGATGGCATGATTCGATGAAGCAGACCTGAGACAGAAATACTCGGTACTTGTGTACTCGAGTACATTTTTGAAGTAAAGAACTTGTACTCATATAACTTATGGGTTATGTACTTGTACTTGTATTCAGATTTTATGAGTACTTTATGAGTACATCTGAGTACTTTTTCAACATATGCTGTGAAAATTAATTTATTTGTAATTAACAAAATTAAACTTTTCTGAAGTATTTGAATGTTCAACTATTTTTTTAATACTTTGTTATTTCTGATTAATATGACTATGATACCACCGAGTCCCAGCACCCCCCGAGACAGTTACCTCCCTTATCATCCCTGAATCCAGGACAAAAGCCCCACCGGACAAAAAACCCACAGACAAAAGCCCCACATTCCAAATACAAAGTACTGATTGCACAATGTATTACTGATATTAATTATGTATACAGTTGTTAGAAGTTTAGATTGCTACTTGACTAATTCTATGTTGAAAAAGCAATCACAACTTTTTATTTATATAACATTAACCATATTCAATATGACCTGTCTTGGAATGTTAATATATCTAATATTAGATCGAGCTATTTTAAAGAATATTATAAGAGACAGTTGCAGGGTTGGGTTTCTGACGGTGCTTCGACAGATGCTCACCGGACAGTTGCTCACCAAGGAAATGAAAAAGCGGACAAATGTTCACCCTTATGAAAATTTTAATTTCATTTAAAATGCAACAGCTCACCCTTACGAATTTCATTTTAAAACGCAACATATGACCTTCACAGAAAGTCCATTTGGCATCGCAGTGGAATTAGAAATTATTGCTACGATGGCTTCCCTAAACTAGTATAATGGTCTTGTGTGACCTGTCTGCCAATGGTAGGAATGGCTTCGTTTGGATACTGGTATTTGGGTGTAAATCCTTTAATAAATTTTATATATTATAATGATCAAATTAAAAAATACATTTCGCTTTTCGGCATTATGTCCATGTGTGCCGAAATGTCGCAATGTACGAGCTTCACAAAAAGTCTGTAAGGCGTTGCTCTGAAGGTACAAATAGCCATCCTATTAAATACTACAACTTGATAGAGAAAAACAAAATCAAATCGGACCAAACATATAGTTTACCCATCATATAATGCTAAAATTAATTAATGACAGTTGTAGTGGCAACGCACACGTATACCACATAATATATAAGTAGATATATGAGGAGAAATTTGGTGCCTCATGGTGGTCGTTTTTATAGTGATAGAAACAGAAGGATCATTGAATTAAGTTGTTTATATTGTTACTTATTTTATTTATTGTCATTTTGCAGTGGAAGGGAAATTACATTTTTACGTTAGTTCCCTCAATAAACCCTATTTCCGCAATTCCTACTTGTTAAGTTTTTTTACAACAGCAACTGTCTGCTTTTTCATTTCCTTGGTGAGCAACTGTCCTGTGATCAACTGTCCGTGAATCTTTCAGACAGTCAGAAAGGTATTTTTGATGACGTGACAATGTCAGAAACTAGTTTCTGATGGGTTTCTGACATCAGAAACTGTCAGAATCTAATACATGCTATATAAATTTATGATTTTCTGCACTTAGTGTGATAAACCAGCATTCTATCACATTTCAGTGACATCTTGTGACCACAGAACTTGCATCTAGCAACTGTATTTCCATTACTTTCCACTTTAAAAAAATGTTCCCACACAGCATTAGCTGGTCTGCCACCCTTAAACATGGTGCACGCAGGGGTGCTACTAGCACTATTAAGTCACTATTCAATGACAATGTCTAAAAAAATGTGGGTAATTAATGTGCACTTCTGTAACAGTGTGTGAAGATGTAGCAACAGGTGGCTGGCCAAGCAAATTGCTAAGTAGAAAGCATTGGGCCAATCAGCTCATACCTCTCAATCAAGCACAGAGAGGTACACATGATAAAAGCAAGCTCAGACAATACTCTTACAACATTTAGTTGTAGCTCACTTGATAGTTCAGCTCTGGAAATTGGGACTGCAGATGATTGCCTGGAACTGCCTTGAATCTTTCTTTGATATAAATTTGTCTAATCTTACACAATGAAGCTATGCATAGCTCACTATCAGCTCACAGCAGTAGGCAGTACCATGCAGTATAATTCAGTCTCCACTGCTTAAGTTTAACTCTTGTGTTGGCTTCTAATTGGCTTATTGACACAGCCACACAGGTCTGTGCACAGTTCTCACCCAGTCCATTGAAGTCCTCTCCAATGTTATTACTGGTATGCACCTACAGTCCTACACCCACCCAACTTCTTTCATACTTTCCCAATTGTGATTGACACCTGTCCTGCTCTTTTAAAAGCTAGTTGCCAAGTGAAACCATGCTGCAACAATTACATAGAACATTTCTATCTGCTAACAAATTGGTAGAAAATGCATATAATATAATATAATAGACTGCACAGTCTGAAAGTTGCAATTGCATATAACAGGTTACTAATGCATTACTTTGTTGATTTAATATACAAATTACACATTAAACAAAATTGCATGTGATAATTTTCTTTAAGAAAATGTCTCAAAAACAGAGTTTCTGACATTTTGATCTCAGAAAGGTATTTCTGACCAGACAGTTGGAACCATGGTTTAAACCGTGGTAGAAACTGTCCTGTCAGAAGCTGCCAACCCTGGACAGTTGTTAGAAAGTTTAACAAGATTTGCCATCCAAGCCAAAGGCCCAGATGGCAAGTGGACAAGGAAGCCATTATCGAGAGTCCATCAGTGTTCGTCTATGTGTAACCTGCCCTCCTGAGATATGTTTCCAACTTGTTTTTAAACATATTCACGCTGCTAGCGGTTATACAATCCGTAGATAATTTGTTCCATTCGTTTACTGCCCTCTGTGAGAATGCGTACTTCCTGATATCCAATCTACACTGTTCCTTTACTAACTTTACTTCATGTCCTCTAGTTTTGCTATCTTTCTTGAGAGAAAAACATTTCTATCAATATTTTCATACCCATTCAATATCTTAAAAACTTAAATCTGATCTCCTCTTAACCTCCTTGTCTCTAGAGTTGTTAAATCACATTCTGTCAGGCGTTCTTCATAACTAAGGTCTCTCAATTCTGGAATAATTTTAGTTGGTCTCCTCTGTACGCGTTCAAGTGTATCTAGATCCTTCTTACAATTATGGTCTCCACGCTTGTATACAGTATTCTAAATGAGGTCTAACTATTGCTTTATTCAGAGGTATAATTAGCTTTTTATCCTTGTAAGTTATGTTTCTCCTAATCAACCCAAGAATTTGATTGCCCTTTGAAGCTGCAATATCACACTGCTCTGAAACTTTCATATCAGCACTTATTGCAACTCCTAAGTCCTTTTCTTTTACAGTAATGCCCAGAACGGTATCTCCCATTTTATAGTTTACATCCAAATTCCCATGTCCTGTATGTAGGCATTTACATTTCTCAAAATTGAACATCTGCCATTTCTCAGACCATTTCACTAATCTGTCTAGATCATTTTGTAAATGTTGTTTATCACCATCAGTGTTAATCTTTCCAAACACTTTTGTGTCATCTGCAAATTTGAGTATGTTACTTGTTATACTGTCGTCCAAGTCATTGATACATATTAAGAATAATACTGATCCTTGAGGTACTCCACTCAAAACTGATTTCCAGTTTGAAACTTCTCCATTCTACTACAACACGCTGTCTTCTGTCAGTCAGCCATTGTTCTATCCAGTCAATTAAGCCATCCCTGATACCATGGGCTTTTAATTTAAGTAGTAATCTTTGATGTGGCACTTTGTCAAAAGCTTTCTGAAAATCTAAGTAGATTATATCTACTGGCGATCCCTCGTCAATCCACTTAATGATTTCTTCAAAAAAAAAACATAACATATTTGTTAAGCATGACCTCCATGTTGATGAATTTAATAATTTATGCCTAACAAGGAAGTCCACCATTGGTCTTTAATTAACCTTTCTAATAATTTACAAATCACTGACGTAAAACTCACTGGTCTTCTCTGACTTATTTCTTGAACCCTTTTTAAATAATGGCATAATGTTTGCTTCTTTCCATTCAAAAGGAACAACTCCCTCTTTCAATGATAAGTTGAACACACTTGCAAGTGGTATACTGATTTGTTCTACTGTTTCCATTAGTAGTTTTCGAGGAATTCCATCCACTCCCGGTTATGCTAAGTAGATGCATGTGCTGAATGAATATGAACTATGGTTGTATTATAAAGTGACAATAATTTTATTCAAAATAAAACATCATGTCCAATCATGATATACCACAACCAACAATGCACAATGGGCGACATATATCAGGTGTCCAACAACCGTCCAGGGCCAAAGTGTCCTTTATCAAAATGTCATGCTTTCAAGTATTGTACTTCAGTGTAAATGAACAGGTGGTGCCAACCAGACAGACAGGAGGGTAATTTGCTTTATTCCTATTATAAGTATGTACAACACTGTATTTAGATTGTGGGGCTTTTGTCCATGGGCCTTTAGTCTAAACTAATGTTTAGTCACTGGTACACTAACTACAAAGATATTGGCTTGACTGGAATTATCATATCAAAGCATGTGGTTTATGAATTGTTAATTAAGAAGGGACTCCAAGCAAAAACTGAATGAGTCATACCATGTCTGTATGTTTGTAAAAGGGAGGAGTTCATAAAAGGTAACTGTATGCTTGGGAATGGAAATGTCATAAAAAATTGTACTTGTACTTTAACTTGTACTCGTGAGAATGTACTCGTACTCAGATTTTAGCAATGTACTCGTACTCATCCATCACAAATGTACTCATACTTGTACTCATGAAAATGTACACAGGCAATAATACTATAGTAGCGCCATCGCTCCATCACATTGTCATTTCGCTATCGCAGCATCACTTTTCACCAAATTCAGCACACAACAGTGATGGACCTTCTCGGCCGTCATATCATATATTATAGTATGAGTCATGTCTCTTCTATCTGCGCACATCTTTAGGTCACATGGGGGGCATGGCCCATGCCTATGCCATGGAATTTGGCTGCATTAACGAAGCCTGCAAATTGTTGAAACATGGTTTAATGAAACAAATATAGTGTATCAAGATTCTTCCAACTTCCCGGAACGGAAGAAAACAGATTATCGACAGCAAAATCACCTGTTTATATCCAGAAATAATCATGTGTTTGCAAATAAATGTATTAGATACAGCATAACTAATATTAGCTACAACTGTTAACATTAACAATAGTCCAGATAATATTACTGAAAAATTTCATACTCATAACCTATATGGCTTTTCCATCTGAGTAAAACGATACTTTCTTAGTAATTATGCATACAACTGTGACATACCTAACTGTTATATTTGCCAACATCATATATAATCACTTGTATAGTATACATTTATATCTTGTACATAGCTAATTATATATTTTACACATCAATAAAGAGTTAATGACTCAGATTATTATTAGTAGTATTACTATTAGTATTTTTTCTTAATATAAATATATTAGTATTGTTATGGTTTTGTATATCTATGGTGGCTCCCATGATAACGACATGTTATGTCTTATTAATGGGAGTTTCCCTGACCATCATCCATGTATTTTGTATTTTTACAATGTTTATTACAATTTTGAATATTCTGTCAAAATAAACCAAGTCTGAAAATGAAAGTTTCCTGCATTGTTAGACCTGATTGCGTTCCTTATATCATTCTGCATATGTTCCAGTAAAATTCATATATTCTTTAAAGATATTGTGTTTTAGGCCACTTTTAATCAGTTTTACACATCAAAACAGAGAAACCGATTGCATGATAAACATGGCGCGTGTGCAATTTGCGCATTAGTCATGCCTTGGTGCCATCAGAACCGCGAAGGCGGTGTTTGTGTGTATTGTACATACAATTACGCAACGTAAAAAATGAAGAGAAAAAAGTTTTCAGATTAAACGCAACATTTGTAGAGCACATAGTCACTTCTAACGTAATATTTCATATTTTATTTAATGAAATATTTGATGTTGCAAATATTATTTGTATGAAAATTATGTTGCAAATATTATATGTTATGCGCATGCACAACTACATGGGGACATCTCATTGCATGTCACTGTTAATATAATTAAATTTAAAAGAATGCATGGGTTAAATTATCTGTCATTTGGTGAGCAAAGATTATTGTTTTTGTAATTAAAAATTATACTGATGATATTGCATGTCATGCACATCTTTAAGGAGGGAGGATAGGAGTACTTTAATTTAATTAAGTCAATTTATATAAATTTAAGTCAATTTATATAAATTTAAGTCAATTTATATAAATTTACAATTTAATGTACTCTCTTCACATTAACATGTTCATTTAAATAATTTACAAATAATTAAATGATATGCATATTCATATTTTTGGGGAACACCAAATACATATTTAGTTTTTTAAATAATTCTAAACTGGTGAGTAACCTAACCACATATGAATTGCTTTTCACGTATATGCTATGTCTATTTACAGTTGTAGTGTCACTGAATTTGTCTGAAGACACATTTCTTGATCAAATGACTGATAACACATACACAGCTCACATCCAGCGGATACACAGTCCTGTGCATTCAATGTGTATTTGACATTTATGCGCCCGTCACGGCAGTTCGTGCAAATGCCACACAATTTCTCTTGTGCAACTGCCTTGGACCGAGGCCCTCGGTGCATGGAAGAAAGCCACACGATGTAAATACTTACTAAATAGTGTTATTATTTAGGCTTGGGCAAGGATTTCCTACAGCAATTTACCTTATTTCTGCATGCGCCTACATAGGGGTATATATAGGTCTGTACTTAATCAATGAGTTAATGAGGCACAGATCTTCTATGATCGCTCAGTCGCGGTACTTCGACGTTCATTCCACTATTCTTCGTTAGTATGACTCATGATATTGAAGAGCGTACATGACGCTTTCTACGAATACGCAACAAGGCGTGCGACTGAGATGGATGTCCTTCTTTTAACCTTGATGGGATCCTTCTTTTACAGAATGCCGAACGACGATAGTGCAGAATTAATTTACTGACGACTGTTTTTGTAACCCTGCATTCTTTTAAATTTAATTATATTAACAATACCCCTCCCTATCAGAATGAAACCAGACATGCAATATCAACATAATTTAAAAAACCTTTGTTCACCAAACGACAGATAATTTAATCCCTGCATTCTTTTAAATTTAATTATGTTAACAATGACATACAATGAGTTGTCCCTTTAAAGTTGCACATGCGCATGACATGCAATATCATCAGAATAATTTTTAATTACAAAAACAATAATCTTTTTTCACCAAACAGATAATTTATCCCATGCATTCTTTTAAATTTTATTATATTAACAGTGACATGCAGTGAGATGTAGTTGGGCATGTGCATAACATCTAATATCGACCACTTAATTTTCATACAAATAATATTTGCAACATCAAATATTTCATTAAATAAAATATGAAATATTACGTTAGAAGTGACTATGTGCTCTACAAATGTTGCGTTTAATATGAAAGCTGTGGAGAATGTTTTAATTTTTTTTCCTAGAATTTCTTTGTTTGAAACATTTTTGGAGCCTATTTTCTAAATTTTTTTTATGTTGCGTAATTGTATGCCCAATACACACAAACACCGTCTTCGCACATGCGCCATGTTTATCATGCAATCGGTTCCGCTGTTTTGATGTGTAAAACTGATTAAAAGTGGCCTAAAACACATTTTTAAAGAATACATGAACTTTTTTACTGGGACATATGCGGAATGATGTAAGAAACGTATTCAGGTACAAAAATGCTGGAAAAACCGTCGGCATCAAACCCTAATAATTTAGGCCAGTTATGTAAACGATTACTCACAATTACATATAGCTCCAACCAACAAATGCAACGTTCACAACTTCAACGGCAACGCATCGATGAACGCCGAGCCTGTATTCTGTAACCGTTTCAGTCACGTGCTCGCAGGCGATTCGACGATTTACATGCGTTCGCCATCAGCCACAAAACCCTGTGTAATAGTTGTATTCAATCGCCACATACCTAATTGAAAGGCTCCTTTAGCACAGTCTTCAGTGGCGATTATCAGAAACAATGAAATAACAGTAACGCGGAGCTTGAATGTAAAGCTAACCACCTCCATCTTCTCGGACGCACGCCCACCGAAAATATGGAAGAAAACAGTTACCCATCTAATCGTTAGATGGCAGCAACTACTGATTCTCCAGGCTCCGTAATGTGGCGCCACCGTTTGTCGCACACATCTTTGTCTGAAGGGCACGGACCACAGTCACTTTTCCCATAGACGACCATTATAACGTTCTTATGAAATTTTCTTTAAAAAAATTACAGCACATGACATACCCACGAAGACACCTGCTGTGCGAAATTGGTGAAAACTGTATACCTCCTTTTCCAACAAATTGCTTCAACGCTTGACCTCCCTACATTTCTGCCATGAAAGTTCACTGCTTTCAAATTATGAGTATATCCTGTCTAATGGCCACTGTGTCCTTACACAACTAGTATACCAACTGACAAATGGCATAATTTCAAAGCTCAGATGCTACCGTGCACAAAAACATCACTTCCACTCACCCATCTACACAATTTCTGCTCTCACAAATACATCCAAATTGCACAATTAATTTTTTCCTTGGGATTCTTTATCTATGTAACGGCGGATGGATTCTGACTGTGGTCCGTGCCCTAATTAATTTCCGACATCTTACAAACCGTTACGAAAATTATGTCAAATCGAAGAAAAACATTTATCTCAATTAATCACTGAAGGAAATCCACATTGTAACACTACACATAAATTAATAATTATGTCATCGGGACATGCATCAGTATGCGAGGGGAAGAATTTAAATTGGGCTGAATTGCATATATGCAGTTTAGTCCTGAAGCTCACAGTACTTGCTGTGGTGGAGATATAGCAATTGTTACACGTGGGGTATTTTTCTCTACTCGACACTAAAATTGTCGACTAATTTTTTATTAAAATTTTTTTTTTAATATGCACTGTTTGTGGAGAAAAAGCTAGCATTTGGGTATATTTCATAATAGCAATATGTCATATTGAGTGTTCAGAATACAAAGAATTATGGTAAGTGTGAAAACAAGCTATTTATCTGAAAGGTTGTCATGTAAACATTTGGCATTTCTGACAAGGATGACCTAATTTCAAGATGCTGCTTGTGTGGGGCTCCTGTTGCAACTACATAAGCCTACATTTTTGCTGAGATAATCGTACTTTTTGTCCAGATCTCAACTACAGAAGGTTGTAAATTCCATTCAGAATCTACTGTCAGTTGGACAGATTGCTCACAGATCAGTCAGATGTGAACAGTTTTTGGAGAGAAGAAAAGCGAAGAAAGGACACACTGCGTACACGTCCAATACAGACAATTACAAACCAGGCGTGTGGATGGCCTGACTCACACAAGCCCAATTCACAAGAGCCGCCATAGGTATGCCAGGTGGACTCATCGATGCTGAGGGCAAATCAGGTTGAGCAAAACTGATGAGAACGAAGAAACGTCTTGCTGACGACTTGGCATCGACATGCACGAGAAAAGGTGAGTGACAATGTAATGGCGGATGGATTCTGACTGTGGTCCGTGCCATGGATGCAGAGTGGGTTTCTCACTGTGACGGAAATTATGTATGTACCCATAATCTGGGCGCATACATAAGTAGCTAATTAAGATCTCATCCGGGCATTTGGCTACGAAAGATACGCCCAAAGTGGGGTGAACGAAATTGCTCAAATTTCGAACGACTTCGTTCGTTCACACCGAATGGCAGTATGGCGTCACGCGCAATGCATGTTGGTATATAGTAGAGATGCCGCTACCTTACTAAATACCAAAATGTGTGATGAAAGGTGTAGCATCTGGTGGCCGTCACTACATTTTGAAGACCTCAACACAAGTCACGAATTGGACGGGAAGCACACTTGATAATCTAGCAAAATCAGCGTTACATGATATTGCATTATAGCGACACCGATGCAACGCTTCTTTACTTGATATTGTCAATAGGTGGCATATAAGGTCCAATCACCCTGTATGATTACATATACATGTGCCAATACAGATTCAGAATGTCTCGTTTCTTTGTATGTCTTCCTGACGGACGTATCACTACGGGAGTAGACAGCGGTGTTGATGAAACGACAGTCTTGCCTTGCTGTCCCCGACAGATGGTCTGGTTCAATCCCCACTGTGCTAATATAGAGTATCCCCGAACTCCTTCAACATAGTTCTCACCATACTTCACACGTCTTTAACAAGATTTAACAAGATTGCCATCCCAAACAACAAGTGTGTACCCCGCCCTTTTCAGATATCTGTCAATTCTATTTTTAAACATGTTCACACTACCAGCATTAAAACAATCATTTGGCAATTTGTTCCATTAATTTATCATCCTCTGCGAGAATGAGTACTTTCTCATGTCCAACATACACTGCTCCTTAACTAATGCTGCTTTATGTCCTCTGGTTCTACTGCCTTATTTAAGTTTGAAGAACATATTCCCATTAACATCCTCATAACCGTTCACTATTTTAAACACTTCTATTTGGTCTCCTCTTAGTCTCTAGTGTTGTCAAACTACATTTAATAAGCGGTTTTCGTAACTAAGGTCTCGCAATTCTGGAATAATTTTAGTTGCTCTTCGTTGTATTCTTTCTAGCTTGTCTATGTCCTTTTTACGATACGTCCTCCATGCTTGAATACAATATTCCAAGTGTGGTCTAACTATTGCTTTGTACAGGGATACAATTAGCTGTTTCTCCTTATACGTGATAGCTCTCCTAATTAGCCCTAGGATTTGATTTCCCTTCGAAGCAGCACTCTGACATTGCTCTGAAACTTTCATGTCAACACTAAATGTTACTCCTATGTCCTTTTCTTGTGTGGTTCTACCTAGTACAGCATTCCCCATTTTATATTCTTCGTCCATGTTTCCATGTCCTATGTGTATGCATTTGAACTTCCCAAAATTTAATAACATTTGCCATTTTTCTGACTAATTTATCTAGATCATCCTGTAAACTTTGTTTATCTGTAATATTAGTAACTTTTCTGAATAGTTTTGTGTCATCTGCAAATTTCAGTACTTTGCTAGATATGTCATCTTCTAAATCATTTATATATATATATATATATATATATATATATATATATATATATATATATATATATATATATATATATATATATATATATATATATATATATATATATATATATATATATATATATATATATATATATATATATATATATATATATATTATAAATGTGTAAGCCACTCTTCCATTCATCTGATTACACCGTTACCTATACCATGGGCTTTTCGTTTAAGTAACAATCTTTGATGTGGCACTTTACCGAAAGCTTTCTGAAAATCTAAGTAGACAACATCCACTGGTGACCTGTCATCTACCCACATTGTAATTTCTTCCAAAAACATAAGGTATTGGTTAGACATGACCTTGCTTTTAGGAACCCATGTTGAGATGTATTTATTAATTTATGTTTTACAAGGAATTCCACCATGTGGTCTCTAATTAATGTTTCGAGTAATTTACATGCAACTGATGTTAAACTCACTGGTCTGTAATTTTCTGGCTTGTTCCTCAATCCCTTCTTAAATAGCGGCGTAATATTTGCTTCTTTCCATTCTGAAGGAATTATTCCTTCTTCTAGTGACAATTTAAACAATTTTGCAAGTGGTGTACTAATTTGTTCAACAATTTCCTTAAGCAGTTCCTTGTGAAACAATTTCTTTAATCTTCGTGGGGAATGTAATATAGAGTATCAACGACGACAGCATACAAATATACATACAAGACAATACAGCGTATACAAATAAGAAAATACAAAGCACAATGACTAGCAACAATTACAGCATACAATGATAATATAATAGGAAAGTTCTCCTGGCCAAGCAAAGAGTGAGATCCAAATACTTTTCACCAAATTAGTTGCTGGATAGTGTACCATTTGTAACATGGTTAATCCAGCACTGACGACGTCAGTGCGTTTTCTTTACCGGTGTACGTGTCCTCCAATGTCCTGCGGAAAGTAGCTATATTATATTTCACTCCCTGCAGGCGTGACGTCAGTGGACAGGAAAACCTACGTCCTGAGTGGGCACGACGGAGAGAACTCGTTCCACAACAACATCGAAGAGTACGACCTGGCGACCGACACTTGAACGGAAATGTCGACAACAAATGTCGCTTCGGTTGCATCATCATGTGGGTGCCGCCAAAGTACTTTTTAAATATTTCGTACCACTAAATCTGCATATAATTATAAGAGTTCGAGACTGAAACGATGATACGATGAAATTTTTTAAGTTGTAACATAATCCATCAAATAGCCAAAGTCGATTTCTTTCCGCAACATAAATATTACTAAATATATCGAAAAATCACGCGGGCCAACCGGGCCTGTGACTTGTGATGGTTGCGTGCCGACAGTAGATTCAATTAAGGGCCTCGGGCCCATGGGCCCGCGGTTATGTCGAACGCTGAATATAATGAGCTAACACGAGTAGTGCTTACAAACCACCACGCTTCCAAAAGCACTCTGCTTTTCAGGCCACGACGAACGCAAGAACAATCAACAATAATCATTATACTAAACATTCTACACCAACGTGGACCAGACGCCTTTGATGTATCCGGGAAAAAACTTCAAAATACTTTCTGTCTGCAATAAAAAAAACTTGCGTGGTTCAGTAAAACTTGCCATTTGTGCAGTGTTGTCTTCATTATGGTTAGTTATGACAAAAATGTTCTCCTTATGCCATTACTTTTGTTTTACTTCAATCTTGTTGTAGATGAACATTGTTGGACTCTCGATAAGCCAATGGCTTCCTTGTCCACTTGCCATCTGGGCCTTTGGCTTGGATGGCAAATCTTGTTAAATCTTGTTAAATATTTCCAACAAGCTGTGGGCGTCTGACCTAATAATGTATTACATATTATTTTAAGGCAAATATTTGATGTATATTCGTATTGTTTTTAACACGCATATGGATGATATTGCAAATTTTAGTTCCTCTTAGGGCAATCCATAGCAAGGTGACACATCAGACGTATATTTCACGTATTTAAACATTTTCAACTCTAGCTATTTTAGCAAAACAAAGTTATTATTATTTGTAGTTATGATTTTTATGATTGCATGTCGGTTTTTACAACTGCACGCACCTTTGTACTGGCTAGTCCCGGATGTAATGACGCTTTACAATTGTTGATAATAATAATAATAATAAACTCTTCTATCAGTCATCATCATGCGATAAACCGATTGAAATTTCTCTGCTGAGCATTGATATCTACAGCGACTGCCATTCTCTGTAAGCAGGGCGGCTGAATTTTTATCGTTATTAGGCTACATGTATACCTTTTAATGCCATACAAGCCCCACAATTCAGCTGAGCACATTCTAGGTATAGACGGGCGCTTACGCCAAGAAAAAATTCCCTGGGAAATCCAGCTGAGGGAGTCATATAGAGGAGGAAGTTATGGAAGTGGCCGCTTTATAAACACAGGCCTTACCTCACATATAATTGTTTCATAAAATGACATCTGTAGTGTGGTAATGGATTCCTTTATATAATCGCAGGTAATTGGTACCTATTCATATTTTACCGACGACCGTACAATTACGCTGAACGAACTTGGTATAATATAGACCAATTGTAGTTTCTGCTGAGCATTGATATCTACAGCGATTGCTGTTCTCTGTAAGCAGGGCCGCTGAACGTTTATCGTTATTGTGCTACATGTATACGTTTTACATGGCATACAAGCACACACACACACACACACACACACACACACACACACACACACACACACACACACACACACACACACACACACACACACACACACACACACACACACACACACACACACACACACACACACACACACACACACACACACACACACACACACACACACACACACACACACACACACACACACACACACACACACACACACACACACACACACACACACACACACACACACACACACACACACACACACACACACACACACACACACACACACACACACACACACACACACACACACACACACACACACACACACACACACACACACACACACACACACACACACACACACACACACACACACACTTAGTCGTTTATTAGTAAATTACCGAAGAACAATACCAAGTTCGTAATTCAAACTAGTTTGTGGGTGTATCACACACTACTATGCATTTCTGTTGAATAATTTACCATGGTTCATTTTCACATGCCGGGTGACGTGGAACATCCAATAATGTTACAAATTTTACGTTTCCATTTTTTTTACCCGTGTCTATCTATTTCACGACATATTCTGCTGCTTTCTTGTTTATACTGTAAGTCATATGTTTTATTCTGAGAATCGCCATTAGTAACAAATTCAATGTTGCCGTACTGTAATTATCCGCAAGTGTGTTATCCACTTACCATACAATACTGACTTCCACAAAAGAGTAACCTCAGTGCCGTACTTACACAAAGGAGTAACCTCAG
>OY759269.1:51125022-51165022 GCA_963662155.1 Lamellibrachia columna | reverse complement strand
GTACGTGAAGGCTCAAACTCATCACCCTGAGCTCCTTACACAACAAGCCCATGCCATTGGGAGCCCAGGCACGGCCAAGCATCAAGAGGATTCAAAACCAGGTGTTCTTAATGTAGAGTCTGATGTTCAGACCAATGTGCCACTGCGCCCCACTATTCCAAAAGTGACATTTGCTCCTTGCATGATTTAAATACAGGTCAGATACACCACTGTTATCTCAATTCTACCCACTGTCGGTTGTCCAAACATTGCGTGGATGGGAACATGTGTAAGTTTTCTTGAATCTGGAAATGTCTTTGTATTTGACAATTTGCATGTGTGTGTGTGGTCAAGTGTATTTGACCCATCCCTGGACTGTAGAGTGTCATCACTGCCCAAGGACACCACTGGACATGGAGAATAAATGTGAAACGGTCTTTGACTAGTGAAGCTGGTGCCTCAGTAGCGCTGTGGAGTTGACAATCTGTAAGAATGTCTGTTGTATGGCATTGCTGAGCTGTGTGTACAACTTGAGGTGGCTGAGAATGTCATCCTCTCTATATCCTGTCTTCCTCAAGGACAGCTGCTTCTCGCTATACAAGGTGGCTTGTGAACACACGATATCTGAAACACAAAGTCAACGTACATAAGGTGGCGTGTGAACATGTAATATACAATCTCGTTCTTCTAAATCTCCTCTTACACTGTCCCTAGTCGCAGGACCTTTCAAACAGAGACTGATCACCAGATTATTTCTGGGTTTATGGAAATTAAATGGCAGTGATTTTGAGATGGTACGTGTTTTGGTCATTTGTTCTACCTGGAAAATTGTTTTTGAATATTAATATGGTCATAGCGAACAGTAAGAAATGAACACATTTACTTCACCAGATTTAGTTAACAAAATCAAGTTTCTTTATATGAAATGACTAGATACGAACACAGCCTCTAATATATACACACATGAATAACATGTCATATAAACTACTGTTTCTATCTAGCAGTATTTCAGGATGCATTTTAATTATCATATTAGCAAAACTAGTGGACTTAAAAAGGTGTGTGATGGAAATTACGGCCCATGAAGGGAGATTGAGCTGTAAGAATAATAGTGAAATAATAATAGTGAAACAGGTCCATGAATATAGTGACTCACCATCTAGCACATAAATAACAGAGAAAGAGTTTTTTACTTGTTTTTTAAAGTCAATTTTACCTTTTTTGTTTGTAATGTTTCGACAGCTTTCGGCTGTCTTTATCACACTGATTACAACTAGATGGCAGCACGGCAGGTGCTGTACTGAAGAGCCACGGAATGACAACACCTGCGTTTGATGACTACCATGCTGCCACCTAGTGGTAGTCAGTTGCATGAAGATAACGGAAAGCCGTCAAATCGTTATAAAAAAGTGACTGTGAAAAATCAGTGAAAGAAGATTGGCTTATCGCTGGAAGGACTCCCAACGTAAGGAACATCCACTTAAAAGTAACAACTTTGAAATTCCTGTTGTTTATATACACATGAATATAAGGAACATTGGATATATGAAACAGTTTGTGAGAGTCCACTGTATTAGAATCACTAGTCTGAGGAATCTGTCCACAGTTAGAGAAAGCATTGCCTCACCCGTCCCTGCGATGTTGGCGATGCCAGTGAGGTAGGAGGTGCAGACACGGCCTAGCTGTAGGAGCAGGAGGACGATGTCCTCACACAGTGGGGGGAACGCCTGGCTGATCCGAGGCAGGGTGGGCAGTGTCGCCAGGAAGAAGTGAGGTCTCGTCTCACTTGACAGCACTGTTAACAAAATACATGTCATGAATTACTCAAAATAGCTGGGATGCTTTCAAGTCTACTACAAGCTGCTACAAAACTGTAATGGTAGCAAAGTTGATTTTCACTGAATTTTGATAGAAACCAAGTTCAGTGCTACTTAGCAGCTAATATCTGTGAGGCAGCCTAGATGGGATAGGGAGACTGGTGTTGATTGTGCATAGTGTACAGTGACAATGTAGATGGCACGTTAGCAAACCATACTGGGTTACTTATAGCAGTAAATAGCCAGGAACTTCACAAAGCTAATGGCCACCAGTGTGGCCATTAGCTGACCCCATGACCTAGCTGTTATCAGTGTTGCCATTACAATGACCTACCTGTGAGCAGCGTTGCCATGACACCGACAGCCAACTTGGCGACACTGAGAGACTTGGGCAGTGCATACTGAAGACTCAGATGGGACACAAGCTGTACTGCGAAGATCTACAACACATGCACATCACTGTTAGTGATATCAACTACTGCATAGTTCCTAATAGATGTGCACCCCCCCCCTTTCAGAAGTGGAACAATGCGCAAAAACAGGAGAGTGAAGAGTGAAGGAACACTAAACCCATAGGATGGCAATACTGCTGCTGGCGCCACCTTGCAGACTATTTTGAAATAATTTATAGTGTGCGTGGTTTTGGCAGCAAGGTGGCACCACATTGCTATCACAGTTTGTGCATCCGCCCACCGCAACAGCTTGTGCGTCAATTAGTGTTTTTGAGTCTTTACGGTTAGCTTTAAGGGATTTGCTTATTAGAATTAGGATTTGTTTTAAGGGTTAGGGTTTATTATTAGAGTTTAGATATTAAACCTGGGGGGTTTTGTCCAGGGGGTAATGTTCTAGGAAGTAAAAAATACATTATCCCCCAGACATTACTTTTGCCATGTAAATACTAGAAATTAATCTGGAAACCCATTAAAATAGTGTCTGCTTAAAATTTAAACTGAAGAAACCCCACCCCTAATGCCTAATGATAAAAATGGGGGGATAGTCTAGGGGGTAATGTATTAGGGGGTATTGTCTAGGAAGTAATGTCTTAGGGGGTATCATCCAGGGGGGTAATGTCAACTCCAGGTGGTAATGTATTGTCCAGGGAGTAATGTCTTAGGGGGTATATCCAGGGGGTAATGCCCACTCCAGGGGGTAATGTCTTAGGGGGTATTGTCCAGTAGGTAATGTCTTAGGGGGTATTATCCAGGGGGTAATGTCTTAGGGGGTATTATCCAGAGTGTAATGTCCACTCCTGGGGGTAAAGTCAAGAACTGTTTCTCTAAGCCTATACATATTCAGCAACAAGACAAAGAGCTGTACTTGAATGACAGCCTATGACAGCGACAGAGAACAACAGTAGACATGTAAGAAGCACCACTACTATAAAGTCTCATGTTGTAACCAGGCCAGTACCACTGGCACTGAGAAACATCACCAAATACCTTCAGTTCACAATTCTGTTGGACCTGCTGAACAAATACATATCCATATTTAAGTCTCTGGCAACATTATTTGGCTTTTGGTTATGCTTTTTCTATGAACAGCCTGTTTTGGTACTACATGGCAGCACAGCAAACAAATGGCTGACTAAACCTTCGGAATCTCTTTTTGAGATCATACATATGCTACTGTTCACATGTACATAGTTCCTAGCATATCTACAAAACAAAGATTAATAATTTAGTTCTGACCATGACAGCCTACATTTAGCAATGTGTCACTTCACTTGTGCTGTGATTTATTCATAGGTGGCAGTTGAAAAACACATCTGGTATTCGTATTGATACAGCTGGCATACAGAGCCATACACACACAAGACTGACTAACAAAGGCAGGGAATACACAGAGCCTGTGCACTCATAAAAGACAGTGCTAGCTGTGTGTGTGTTCAGTGTGTGTTTGAGTGAGAGTGCACTGGTCCTTGGGTCGTTGACACAGCAACTAGCTATCCAGCACTGGTGGACAACTGTCCCACATATTTGTGCTTGATGGGGTGTTGACCCCCTTTGAGTTTTATCCCCCCTCCCCCCACAAGTAGTTGGCAGTCCTGGTGGGCATACTACAAGGCTACACCAGTGACTGCAGTGAGGCTTGGGACAAGTGATCTCTGACAGACTGAACACAGGAATGGACACACCTGGTCAGGTGATTGAGGACAGGTATGTGTACAATATCACTACATGTTCATATTTTTGAAATATTTTATTTCTGAAATATGATTTCATGTAAATGAGATTAAAATAAATGTTCTATATTTCAATGGAGTTCTTGTTAGCTAGTTTGTCCCAGAATCTGAGACCATTTAAAGATTATATGAATTAAGGCATTAAGTAAATAATATGTGATATTAACTTGTGGTGATTACAAAAAGAGGAGATTTGCTAGATGGGAGGAAAGGGAAAGGGAGAGAGCAGCGGGTGGAAATGTGGTTATAAGAAAAGGAGAGTGAAGGAAGTGGTGAGAGGGAGAAGGGGAGGGTGGAAGGTAGAGAGGAGAGATGGAGGAAGGGTTAGAGGAAGGGTGGGATGAAGGGTGGGAAGGAAGGGGTGGGAGGAAGGTAAATGGAAGAAAGAAAGGGAGGAAGGAGAGGGAGGGAGGCGGGATGGATGTACAAATATCTAGGGATCTGTGAAGGTAGATTAGAAGGGGCAGATGGAGAGTTAGATTTGTAGAAGGATAAGGAAGAATAGTGGAAGGAGAACAAAGGGAAGTAAGTATGAAGGGTGAGGGGCACAAAGTAAGGTATGGAGAAAAGGGTGGATAGCAAATATGGAGAGTTATTCTGACGGGAAGAAAAGCTATGAGACGAGTAGGAATAAAATTGGTCAGTTACTGAGAAAATGACTGGGATGAAAATTAGTATTGTAGAAAGTCATGAACAGTGTTGTTCAGCATGAAGTCATGAACAATGTTGTTTAGAGTTAAGTCATGAACAATGTTGTTCAGAGTGAAGTCATGAACACTGTTGTTTAGAGTTAAGTCATGAACAATGTTGTTTAGAGTTAAGTCATGAACAATGTTGTTCACAGTGAAGTCATGAACAATGTTGTTCACAGTGAAGTCATGAACAATGTTGTTCACAGTGAAGTCATGAACAATGCAAACCACACAAGTGAGAACCACCATCTTTGATCTCATCATCCAAAGCCTGCTACAGACATTCACTGGTTTGTGACTGGTCAAGATATGAAGTCATGTCCAAGGTGCATGTAAACAGAACTGGTTACAACTATTACAATGACTCGTCATGCCTATTTCTGTTCATAATAAAATTTATATCTACAATGAATCGTCTTATGTAGGACTCGGATACGAGAGACAGTGCGAGACAAGAGCTGCATGCGTCAGAGTCTCTGGTGAGCAACCTATGAACTAGGGGAGTTGAGAGACAACCAACGATGAGCGACACATATCAGATGAAAGAATTACACCGAAGTCTCCTCATACATAGTCGCGTCTACCTACTGCATAACCTACGGCCTACTGACCTACTTTGGGGAAACCTCATTGCCTGGGAGGTTCTTTCCACGGACATGGTGGAAAAGATTCGGGTAATAAGAAATCTGCCAACTGAACTTTACACTTCCTGTTGCCCATCAAAATAATTTGTTTTTATTTTCAAAGCTTTAAATCAGAAGTTACATTTAAGAGAGATATTAAATTTTAACAGACATACTAAAAAGGTGTACTCAAATCAGTTTTGCTACATGTTAAAATATGTTATATAAAATTAATAAAACATTTTGGGCATAATTTATTATTACATAAACAATACGTTATGTACTGAAAGAATTCTATAAATAATTTTTTTTCTGGAAATATATAAATTTTTAAACCACAAACTTTGGTGGGGGTGGAATGAAGGCATGACAGAGGGAGAGGAGAGAAGGAGGGACAGAAAGGGAAGATGTGAACAAGGCTGGGGAGCGGAAGAGGTTGAGTGGTTGGACAAGAGAGAATGGTGGCTGGATAGTGGTACGCAGTAGCGGGGGCAGGGGGGTGAGCCCGGAAGGAAAGGAAGTAGTCTAGGGAATGATGGGATCAATTGTCATTAAAGCTGCCTTCAAAATTAATTTAGCCCATCGCGAATCAGGTTCGTTGATTTTCAGGTCTGTCCTATGTGAGTAGTTCAAGTTAAACGCAGTTGGTTTAATAAAAGAGTGCATACACTTGTCAAAATCATCGATAGAATTTACTTTCATCATTAGATCGGCTAACTTGTGAAAGTGTGAGTAGCCTGTTGCTGTTCTTATAGAACCTAGGGGCAGCTGGGGCTGTATTATGCTACTTTTGCCTTTTTTGACGCATTTCAGTTCGGCCAAAGAAAAACTATTTTAATAATTTGTCCGATGATTTGATTAAAACTAAATAATACATTTGTAAAAAAAAGTTTGGTGAAATGAGACAGGTTAAAAGTGGAATAGCAGAGGCAGCTTTAGCAGTGACACCAAACATGAGATGACACCAACCAGTGGGGTGGTAACCATAGACTTGCTAAGCAAGCACTGTTCTGTCAACTATGTGCTGATCAGTTGCTGTTTCCTACGACAGAGTGAGAAAACTAGTCGAGAGACTGTGGCAGCTCTGTTGGACATACTGCCCACCAGGGGCCCCGCAGCCTTCGACGCCTTCTGCGAGGCACTCATCCAGTGCGACCACACACATGTTGCCGAATACCTCAAGGTCACTGAAGGTATATCAACCACTATATATCCATCAAGCACTTTTGTCAGTTAACAAATCATAAATACAGTTGCATCATTTCTCTGTGCCAACTAAGTCAACATCTACTAATTGTGCCAACTCTGAATAAATTAGGTCAACTATAAATGTTTATTTCATAATTAGTTGTATCAACTCTCTCTCAAGTGGGTCAGCTATTCTAGTTAAATATGTCATTTAGGTTTATCAAGTTGGTTGCCATTTATAAATTCTACCATTTCAAAAACACACATTTATTATTTGCTTGAGCATTAAATAGTAATCTTTGTTAAAACAATCAAACTAAATTGTCATGAAAGCATAAACTGACTTATGCGTAAGAACCAAGCCATTGTCTGTGCTTGTAGCCACTGAGCATTTCCGACGTGACATCACGCCCCACTGCAGTGACTTCTCCGAGAACGTGGTTGACCGCTTCATCACTATCTTCCGACGAAACACACCAATCGTTCAACGTTTTACCGAGCGCAAGTTTGAGATGATCTTGAGGGAACAGGACGGGGATTTGGAGGAGAAGGAAGCGCAACTTGAGAGGGCTGCGCAGGATCGGCTGATGCTGGAGTTGGAAGTGACAAAACTGAGGAACTTTGTTGGTCAGTGCACGCAGATGAGTGAGACATTGGCCGCGGAGGTGCAGCGACAGTTCCTGTCACAGCGATTCGTCAATGACGAGCTCCGCAACTTGGACACGCTCAAGTCACACCTGCAAGGTGTCGATGGCTGTCAGCAGATGCATGGTTTCTATGGTAACATGCAGGTGCTGCTAACGTACTTGCTGAAGTCCACTGGGAAACATCTTCAAGACAACCACCAGAAAGTTGGTGAAGATGGTGTAAGATCGGAACAAGAAACCCCCAGGAGAAGACAGACAGCACGTAGAGTGCAAGACAAACTACAGCTAGTCGTGGACAAGATTGTGAACCTCATCGATGACAACTGCTCAGATCCTGACAAGCACGACTGGTCGTTGCGCACAAGGCTAGAGAACATACTAGAGAAATTCAGTGAGGTCGCTGATGACGTCCTACAAGTTCAGCACACGCTCCAACTGAGCCTGCGAGAGAGACGTCGCTTTGAGCGAGAGACGCTCTCTCTGTTGCACAGTGTACAAGAGATGCAGCGTCTACAGCGGGAGGTCACTGAGAAGCAGCACCATCTGATAGAGCTAAGCCAACAGGGACAGACGATGAAACGCAAGACAAAACATCACCGCAAACAGCTCCAACAGATTGACCAGACCATGAAGACTAAACGCTTGGAGCTGACTGAGCTCCAGGGTACACTCGCGGAGCAATCACAGTCGGCTGACCGGAGCATGCATATGCTACTCCAATTACTCCCTGACCTACAGGATGAGGTTAGCTATGTGACCTTGACCTCTGGGACCACCCAATCGTTGGGCAGCAGAACGGCTACTCAGATGTCCATAGCTTCCAACTCAGACAGACAGGAAGTGCTACCTGTGGGTAATAGGACCTGTTTAACTAATCTACCAAAGCTGCAAGACAGTGGTGTAATCTTAGAAATAAACCACAACCATCATCTAGATCAGTCAGTCATCAATGCACTACAGACAGATCACAACAGTAAATCATCAGTGCCAACAACGACAGATACGAGGAACACAACAACAGTATCATCAGAAATAGAGAGATGGCTGGCAGAGCAGCAGGCAAAGTCCGCCGTACAAGACAAGGCCGAAGCACATTCACAGGAGGAAAAATCTGCCAGGCAAATCATAACCAAGGGACATCCACATGAAGCAAATTCCGATGGGCAAATCATGTCCAAGGGACATCCGCATGAGGCAAAGTCTGATGGGAAAGTCATGGCCAAGATACATCTACCAGAGGCAACGTCTGCTCGGGAAGACATGGCCTTGCCACGTTCACAGGAGACAAAGTCTATCAGACATGTCATGACCAAAGCACAGCCACAAGAGGCAAAGTCTACTGAACAAATCATGGCCAAGAGACACCCAGAAAGGGATATAACCGTAAACATGCCACCGACAATTTATCACAATGACACAGTGAGAATAAAAACCCCGATGGCACATGAACAACCCCCAACCCCAACACCACAGAATAGTTGTCTATCTTTGTCCAGACCTACCGATGAACTGCCACGACAACCCAAGCACATTGAGCACAGGGCTGAGACACTGAATGACGACATACAAGGGGGAACAGTCATCAATGAAAAGACAGAGACAAGAACAATACGAGGGAGTAGCACCCAGCCTCCCCATGGGTACCCCACTGACGTCCCCAGAAACAAGGGTAGATCCCTGAGGGAACCAAAGACTTCCACAACAAGACACCCACCACCAGATGACAGCACTGGTGATTCAACTCCTAATAAGATGTTGCACAGAAGACATCTGTCAAGACAAACACTGGCAGCTAATAAAATACAACTACGAATGCCTAGTCAGTGATACAGGCTATCTACTTGGGTAAATGGCTCACTCTCAAATTGTCTGAAATAAAATGTTGCTTATAATTATTGTTACTATTGGTGTGTCATATAAAGTTGATCAAATGTTTGGTCTTAATATAGCATACTATTCATCCTCAAAATAACTGTTGTTGTGTAATGTTTAATCCTCACACAAAGACAGTTTGCGTCCTTTCCTCAAACTTCCAGTTTGCTGTATGGAAAGATACCACCTGTGTCGATCTGAGTTAAGAAATTTTTTTGTTTTTAAGACCAGTACTATAATAATATGAACCTTTTTTCAAGCCTAGCCCTTGTGTTACGCAACTTGGGACAATTGTAGAAAAGAGGCATGACGCCGTGAACAATTATTCATCATTGTTTGCATAGCATTGAGGACAATTGTACGTAATAAATACAATGGGTAATTTGATTGTTCATAGAAAAGGTAATAGTGGGGGTGAATTTACAAATAGGGGTGAATAAAAAAAAACCTGAAAGTTAGGCGCCCGAGATGCAAACTGTCTAGGGGGAGTAGCTTAACATACAAATAAACAACATACACTTGCTGGATTATAGTAAGTTTACACCATAAGTTAACCTTCAACCGGAAGAAAACATCCTACCAGGTGGATACAACAGACAAAAGTGGTAAAAAATTGAAATGTGGGTAAAAATTGAAACAATGGTCAAGAATATCTCTTTTTGAATTAGGTTTGTCCATATGTGCCCACAACATGCACATTTGGACAAAGATGTTAACTGTAATAAAAAATACTTTCTTTATAAATGGTATTGTTTTATTGACACCTTTCAATTATTCAAGTGAATCTGGTTAAGAGTTGTAACCACAATTAAATTTCTTAAAGAATTCATAATAACATTTGTGGTTAGTTTCATCATTGACCGAGACGAGGTGAGACGAGGTGAGACGAGGTGTTACCTGTTTGCCGAGGTTCGGCTGACTGATGAGTTCTGGGATGAAGTCAAGACAGATGTGCATGGACGGAATGCCTGCTACGGTGGCTGGCAACAAGGTACTCGGGTAGCACTACAACCAAACAGCCTGATTCAGACAAGGAGATGCTATGTGTCTCATTTGACAGATTAACATGAGCGAACAGAACTCTTTAATAAAGAGGCCAAACATTTTTCATCTAATTTTAATCTGCCATAATCAGATATGTCCATTTTTTAAAACATATTCACACAATCAGTAGATAATTTGTTCCATTCATTTATCATCCTCTGTGAGAACGAGTACTTTCTCATTTCCAATCTACACTGTTTTTAACTAATGCTAATTCTACTAACTTAGTTAAGTTTGAAGAAAATACGTGGTCCAGCTGTTTGCTTTATTTCATAATTATCCGGAAACAGTCAAAGCAAGCAGAGTGGTTGAAGACTTTTCAATGAGCAGTTAACTTGTTAGCAATAAAGTACTAATCTAAATCACATGTAACTAAAAAAAATATTTCTATGCTAACTGACATTTAAAGCAAAGGCAACACCCTACCTGGAAGTGGACCAGCTTTGCCAGACAAGGGTTTGCAATGAACATTTGATGTAGGTGAGAACAAATGACCCCTTGCACTTCTCGCAGATCGCACAGCAAACCATACTTGTCCTGAAACACAGCATCAGAAATTTCCTTGTTTTGATTCTGAACTTTTTTGCATTTTCTTCATTTCTCTAATCTCTAATAATGAAGAAAGTGTTTCATGTATTTTTATTTGTTTCATGAAACATGCTCAATTTCCACAACACTGCCCATGTTGCGAGAGGCAGTGTGGACATTCCTACTTCATGTAGGAATTATTTGTTATGATTTGTTGTGATTCAGTTTTCATCAAATGATCTATGTTTCACCTGTATACAAGAGTTACAATCTTGATGTAAGCATTCAAAGTGTCAGGGAAAGAAATATTGTGTTAATACAGATCCACACTGGGTGATTAATAAACATCTCTACTGGTTCACATTGAGGCTGGTAGGGGCTGTATTGCCACTCCAACTCAGTGTATAGCTAGTCTGCTACTTTCAGATATATCACAAGCTTTAAAAATGTGCTAAAGTAATATAAATGTATTGAGTTGTAAAACACGCTGGCAATATTTACTATCTCGGAACATTTCAATATATCTTCCACATTTCGTCTTGAAGAAAGTTGAAGAAACTGCTTTAGTTCTTCCAGTGACTTATTAAAACTAGTCTCAGGCTTATTGCTCCTGTACTTTAAATAAACACAATGTGGATACGAGTTGACTATTGGCTTTATTAACTGACTTTGTCTGTTCTTGCCATTGGTAGACAACTCTCCAACAAGATCTGTACAGCGGCACTCTCCTGGGCAGCTATGAGAGCATTCTTGAGCTCGTCGCGGTCGTGGGATGATACTGACGCTTGACTGCTGCTGTCTAGACTGGCCTGGAGACAAAACACATGCGTCTCTGTGCTAGGACATAACACTGTTGTCTAGACTGGCCTGGAGACAAAACACACGTGTCTCTGTGCTGAGACATAACACTGTTGTCTAGACCGACTTGGAGACAAAACACACGCGTCTCTGTGCTGAGACATAACACTGTTGTCTAGACTGGCCTGGAGACAAAACACATGCGTGTCTGTGCTAGGACATAACATTGTTGTCTAGACTGACCTGGAGACAAAACACATGCGTGTCTGTGCCAGGACATAACACTGTTGTCTAGACTGGCCTGGAGACATAACACATGCATCTCTGTGCCAGGACATAATACTGTTGTCTAGACTGGCCTGGAGACATAACACATGCATCTCTGTGCCAGGACATAATACTGTTGTCTAGACTGGCCTGGACATAACACATGCATCTCTGTGCCAGGACATAATACTGTTGTCTAGACTGGCCAGGACATTACACATGCATCTCTGTGCCAGGACATAATACTGTTGTCTAGACTGGCCAGGACATTACACATGCATCTCTGTGCCAGGACATAACACTGTTGTCTAGACTGGCCTGGAGACATAACACATGCGTGTCTGTGCCAGAACATAATAGTGTTGTCTAGACTGGCCTGGAGACATAATACATGCATCTCTGTGCCAGGACATAATACTGTTGTCTAGGTGTGAAAGAATGTTAACTAATTCTCTGTTTAAAGTTATGTAGGGTATAATGTGTATGTGTGTGCACAAGCACGTGTGCGTGCATGCATGTGATTTCATGTGTAGTGTGCGTCTATGTGTGTGTGCGTCTGTGTCTGGTAAAAGTTGTGTAAGTGCATAAAATGTGCTCTTACAGTTATAGTTCTGTGTTTTATACCATGTAAGAATATAGCATTATAGCATAATTATACTTGTGTAAGAACATAACATGTGTGAGTGTACAATTACACTTGTATAAGAACATCACACATTTGCACATGTGAATGTACAATTACAGTTGTGTAAGAACATAGCACAAGTGAGTGTACAGTTGTGTAAGAAGAGAGCACATGTGAGTATGTAATCACAGTTGTGAAAGGACATAACACGAGTGTACAATTACAGTTGTGTAAAACATAACACACGTGGGTGTACAATTACAGTTGTGTAACAATATAGCACATGTGAGTGTTCAAATACAGTTGTGTACCAACATAACCTGTGAGCATCCTACCTGTAAGTGGGATGTCAGGTGGGAGCGGGAAGCTTGGAGGAATCCTTCCAACACCCTCAGGGTCGTCTCCAGAAGGGGAGCACACCTGTCGGAGAAAAGCTTCTTGCTAAACAAACCTGTCCACTCTTTGCTTAGTCAATATCCTAAAAAGTCATTTACTGAAGCATTCCAAAAGCAGCAGATTTTATTGTAGTAAATATGTTTTGTTAAACTTAAGCTGGCTTTACAGGTGTCAAAGTTAAACTTGAGTATGACTTCAACAAAAATATGTCTGCATTAGTGTTTATACATAGTGACCCAGTGTTCAGAATCCGTCATTACATTTTTTACTGCTTTCAAAATGCATGTTACTAAGGTGCTCATTGGTGGGGTGCAGTGGCTCTGTGGTTAGAGCACCAGACTGTCAATCAGGAGGACCAGGTTTCCCGTCCACCATGCCACTGTTTCGTAGTTTAGACAACTTTGTTCACCCCACTTTGTATGTGTCTTTCGGATGAGACTACTTCAGGGTGTCTAAGCCAGGGGAAGTAACAAGACCCCACACAGGGTATCTATATAACCTGTTGTGGCCTTGCTATACACAGTACAACAATGCCCCAGAAGTGGGATACGTGTTATAAATGAAAAAAGAAAATCCATCATAAACTTCACAGTGGGTGCACTGCGTAAAACTGGACTAAAGATCATACGCAGTTAGGCAACTTTGACTGTTTACGATATTTGTGCTTTGCTTAACATCATCATATTTTTGTGCTGGATTCTTAGTGAAAAACACTTTTCTGTTTTGACCACGAGCTAAAAAATTAAACAGATCTCTAAGCATCTTCTTTTATAATATTAAATTTGTGCTCTTCACCCAGTGAGCAATTATGTCAAATGTGGTTGAAAGGTTCTCTATTATATATGTTGCCCACTGTGCACCCTCTGGAGCTTGTGATGGACATTTCGATCATTACCTTATCATGGATTTAAAGAGCACATTAGTGAAACACATTTTAAACACGATTCTTAAATTTAATGGCGGATTCTGTTTTATGATGGATTTTAGGCTCATTATTTTAGATAAATGCTCCCAAGATGTCCATTACGACCTGGTGTACTTCGTAACAAGTTGTATTACTGGAATATATCAGAGAGTGTTAATTAAACACATAGACAAAGCCAACTATACAATCTAACCATAAGAAGTGCGAGGACACAAAAGGTGCTGTGCACTAACCTGAATACCCTGTCGTCGCATCTCAGTACAGTCAGAGGGTCAAGAGTGAGGTCATTCTCTGTGTACGCAGTGGCATTGAACCCTCCCTCGGTGGGGCGTAGGGCGTTAACTGTCATCACACGCAGTCTACAAACATTGATTGATTAGCTAGCGTGTCTCGACACTGTGGTATGAAATCTCTACAAACTGACATTTTTAACATTCACTCAATAAACTTCCTGTTGATCTAAAATACAGTTCTTTGTTGCTGAAAGTGCTACATCTGTTTCCAAACGCACTAAACACCATTGCATGGTTGCGGAGTGTATTATATTTTAATCACACAAATATGTTAGGTGGTATTACTGGTACTAAGATTTATTTTTTGGTGAAAATTATTGTCATGACAGAAACTCTCATATAGGTTAGGTTGCATGGTCTAGCAGCACCCCAATATTTGTTTATTCTCTACAAAATAACATTTCCTTTATACAGCAGCTGAAGAGTGCTCTGAATCCCCTCCTGTCTGATGAGATTATCAGACAGGCTATTTCATATGGATTACCTATATTCAATGCATTTATATGGATATATATATATATATATATGGATTTTTTTTAATTTTTACGGAAAAATCGCTTGGCATATTTCTGGTGCAATCTAGCAGATTTCATTTGATGTAAGAATATTCTGTAAACTGATAGATAACAACACTCGCTCAGAACTGGAATGCCATAGGCCGATTAACCAATGAAAAACCGTATACAGATTTATACAGAATATCAAGTAAAAAATATGGATTTCAAGCAAAACAAAATGGCATGTCTCGACTATCTTGCACTACTGTAACCTCTGACCTCTGCTCTTGATGCACTTACTTGCGAGGCATGAGAACATGCAGTTTCAGCCAGATACCATGCACTAGCTGTAGAACTCGTCTCGGCACTCGACTACAACCATCACTAGGTGGCAGCAGTGAGGGCAGACACGACACAATTGTCTGTGCGTATGGCAACATCTGGACTGGACTGAGCATGCTCAGTTGCTGCAGTAGCAGAACGGCGAGACTCGTTCTTTCATGCAGGTGACACAGGGCTGCAACGAACAAACAATGATGTATTCATTCTCATGATTTATTAATGAGTATATTATCTAATATTGGACTGATAATAATGGTAAAACTTCTATATCACCAAAGTCCTGAGGCGCAACAAATCAGAATCGTTAAGCATGATATCATGAGCAGGGATGCACAAAGTTCATCATCAGAATACCGAGGATTTAGGGTTCAAACAGATATTTTTGGAAACTTTTGTGGAAGGTAGCTATAGTTTCAGATGATTTTAAGGTGATTGGGATTTTGTTCCATATTTTGGGCGCAGACACAGAGAAGGCGTATTGGTGGATATGGCAACCACGTTACCTTATATCATGAGTAAAGCCAACATCCATTATTTATAGCCAATATGAAGAAATAATTTTTTAATACAGTTTATAAAGGACAAAATATGTAATTATCCATGGGTTTACACTGCATACTGTGTATGAATATACACCAATACAGACACGTGCATGTATAAACCCATGCACACATGCATGCACAATCTCTGTAAGTGTCATAATCATGATAAAGTACATATTCATCAGACAAAAATAACATCAAATGACAAACTTATAGTGGTTGAAGCACAGATCCTTTTGAAGTGAGGCAGATTTCTGGAAAAACCTAGCAGATTTTGTTAATGTAGATATATTACATAGTCTGACAGATGGTGACATTCCATTAGAACAGGAATGTAATAGGCTGACTGATTAATCAATGAAAATGTTTTACAGATTTATATGACTTTATACAGAATTTCATGTCATAAATGCAGATTTATACCAACAAACGTGGCAAGTGTGATGCAGGAAGTAAAAACTGGGTCTGATTTTACGCAATTGGTGGTGTTAAACCGTAGCAGTCTACTGCACTGATATTGCTGCAGATTGTCCACTGTACAAGTCAACTGACCTTGCTGCAGATTGTCCACTGTGCAAGTCAACTGGCCGGACCTACAGACGACTGTGGGAGGTAGAGCTGTGAGTTCCTCATCCAGACAGTCCTCAACCAGGCACAGGTGGGGGTAGTGTGTGGCCAACAACCTGCAGCACACGCAAACATCACATAGTACACGCAAACATCACATAGTACACGCAAACATCACAGAGTACACACAAACATCACAGAGTACACACAAACATCACAGAGTACACACAAACATCACAGAGCACACACAAACATCACAGAGTACACACAAACATCACAGAGTACACACAAACATCACAGAGCACACACAAACGTCACAGAGCACACTCAAACATCACAGAGCACACACAAACGTCACAGAGCACACTCAAACATCACAGAGCACACACAAACATCACAGAGTACACACAAACATCACAGAGTACACACAAACATCACAGAGTACACACAAACATCACAGAGTACACACAAACATCACAGAGTACACACAAACATCACAGAGTACTCACAAATATCACAGAGTACACACAAATATCACAGAGTACTCTCAAACATCACACTGAGTACACACAAACATCACACTGAGTACACACAAACATCACAGAGTACACACAAACATCACAGAGTACACACAAACATCACACTGAGTACACACAGACATCACACTGAGTACTCACAAACATCACATTGAGTACACAGAGTACACACAAACATCACACTGAGTACACACAAACTTTGCACTGAGTACACACAAACATCACACAGCATACACAAACATGACAGAGCACACACAAACATCACACAGTACACACACACACATCACACAGTACACGCAAACATAACACTGGTTGGTCAATAGGTGGCCAACAACCTGCAGCACACACAAACACAACTGTTCACATCACCATTACTTTAATGTTTGTACTGTTTTACGTTTCATAAAACATCATACAGAGGAACCTCGTTTATCCATACACTTTGGTTCCCAAGGGCAAGGGGGAGTTTGCCTGGATTAACAAAGCATGCAGATTGGTGAATCACAGATAAATGAAGCAAGTGTTGATATATGTCAGGGAACATTTTGTTCAGTATCGCGTCACGAATCACGATACAAGTTATGCAGATCGCTACGCAGTACTAAAAACACATCGCGTAAAATCGCGAACCATATTTGGCGGTAATAAAATATCCGTGTGCTAGTTTGTACCTAATCATATATAGGTATTAACTACCAAATGAAACCATCGTCTCATCATTACGGCATGCAGTTACGTCAAGTTTCCAGTCTGTTTAATAGCAGTCGTCACTTTTATTCGCATACAAAACGATGTCAAGTTCAAAGTTATGTTTCGTTTATGGAAAATGAAATGGCGACAACTAATGACTTTGTGTCTAGTAAAGTTAGTAGTCCTAGTGGTAGACGAACTGCACAAGCAGTTCGCTATGCGACAGCGGAAAAAGTGATAGGCACTACACGACTGTTGTGCGTTCCCAGCAGGGCTGGGTCCAATTACGTAATTGTAATTGATTACAGCAAAATTGTGTAATTGTAATTGTAATTGATTATGGTTTCAAATTTGTGCTGTAATTGTTATATTTTGTATAATTGAAAATTTATTTCAATTACAATCAATTACAATCAATTACAATCAATTACAGTACGTTTCATATCACAAACTACCTGAACAAACTGTCAATAAAATATAATTTAAGTCTCATACAGGTTCAGGGTTGTTTGATTTAAATCATTTTATTTAAATCATTGATTTAAATCACTCCAAAAAAATAATTGATTTATGATTTTTTTTACTTCCGATTTTTGTAATCGCTAATTTATATGAATTTAGCACAAATAATTGTTTACAAGCATTGAGATCAACAGAGTTTTGTATGTCTTTTAATACAAAAGCACAAAGTGTGCACACTTGTGTAGCTGTATTGACACCAGATAGCCTGACAGTCAAATATTTTATGACATTGTGTATGTCTGAGCTATTCCCTTTTTGAATGCAGTGAAGCTAAACAAAGTTGTCTTCCAGAGGAAGTATCTTTTCAAGTCAGAAGCCCTGAGTTAAAGTCCACTTAGAGCTTGTGCTAGTTGTTATCAATTCAGTATGTTGACTCAAGTGAGACAGTCTGGGCTACCATTGTTTAATACTGTACCAGTTTGCAGTCTGGTTAGAGACCCTTAGAGTACACAGGGCCATGGACATGTGCTAATCCACCCTCTCAGCAAACAATAATTAGCACTGCTACAGCCACAGACACACAGCATGCTTTCCTTTCCAAGACAGATTATGCAACTACAGGAGGTGAAGCCTTGTGGACATTGTCTAATATATAAGCAAAAATCAAGTACCCTCTGTTAAGACAAGTACCTAGATTGATTTGAAAGAGTTTATAAATACATCAACGTATATATATATATATATATATATATATATATATATATATATAATTTATTAATGTCTATATACCAGATTTAAAATATATATTTATATAATAAAAATATGTTTAAACGGCTGTCTTTTTATTTAGTACAATTCAAAATTCAAGCCACAATTTTTCAACAATTTACAATCATTACCGTTATATTTGTTTATCAATTGTGTACAAAATATTGAAATTCAGCAAAAGTGCAAAAGTATATAATTAACAAATGCTGAATATATTTGGTTCCGCATAATGTAATTGTAATTGAAATTCAAACAGTGTAATTGTAATTGAACTGAAAAATTATGAGTGCAATTGTAATTGAACTAAAAATTGAAATGTAATTGTAATTGATATAATTATGTGTAATTGAACCCACCCCTGGTTCCCAGCCTGAGGACATGGCCTCAGTAGATGTTGTCTCCATGAGGCAAAACACTGCATCCGAGTGACGTGAATTTGAGAACGGATATTAGTGATGCCGCAGTTGCTCAGTGACATCTGATAGTGATAGGCACTACACATGACTATTGTGCAACACAGTTCAGTGGGTGTACCTGAATTGAATTTGTACCTGACTTTTGATTTAGTGGTTATGTCAAATAAAAACTGGAGTCAGATGCCAAGTTTTGCTTTAATACTTATAGGTTAGAAACACGATAAAGTTTTTGCCAAAAAAATATTTATATCTTACTTGCCTTAAAAAAATTGCTACACAAAATGAGCAATTGCTAATCAATTTCCAAATTGATTAGCAATTGTTGCTAATAAAATTTTTCAAAACAAATGTTCCCTGTATGTTAAAAAAAAATGTGTACTTAAACAAAACTTATTATCGAATAATGGACTAAAGAAGTTCCACTGTATAAATTTTATGTTTAATAAAGTTCTGACCATGCACTAACAATCATGAGAGAAAAGATTGTACCTGAGCAGGGCAGGGAAGAGGCCAGCATACAGTTGCTGCTGTCTTTGGGCCTGCTGCAGCAGATACTTGATGGGCAGCTGGGCTAGCAGGTGGCCAGAGTAAGTGACCACCTTCCTAGTGGTCACAACTATAACACAAGCACCAGTAAGTGACTCCTCTTGACTGATGCACAGAATTATCAAGACTCATTTTGTGACAAACCAAACCCATCTAGTATCGACTGTGACATGCTAGCTCATTTATGCAAATGTGTTATTTAGTTTGGTGAAATCATCGGACAAACTACTAAATTATTTCTGACCAGACCCAGCCAAAATTCGGTGGGAAAAGAGCAAAAGTGGTCCGGCTCTATATGACATACGGCTATTCACACTTTTGCAAGTTACCCGATCTAACGGGTAAAATAAATGTTTTCGATTATTTTTTCTTTTATTAAACCGATGGCACATATTAATTAAAATATTAATACACCACCAATATGAACATAAATTAACATAATCTGCGATGGGCTAAATCAATTAAGGAAGGAGTTTTAAGTTGGGAGCAGGAAGCTTTTGGAAACCACATGGGAAATATACAAACCAGGCATCTTCATAAGCAGCGTGTCTTGATACAACAACACGTAGTACAGCAGCAACAGCTGGGTGGTCAGACTTGACCTTTCACCTTCGACCTCCATGGGCTCCTCACTTCCTGTTCCTGTGGCGAGCATGGAGTGTCTGAACATGGCAAGGATTTCCTGCTCACTGATTGGCTCGTTGGTGCGGTCCGTCTTCGCCGTTGGAACGATGATGGAGTTGACGTAGGATTCTATGAGCGGAGTCATGAGACTGTGCAGTGGGGTTGTGCTACTGCAGATCTGTCGGTAGATCCAGTTCTGAAACCACACAATGTTTATAAACATTCATTCCAACACCATCTCGACTTGTCTGGGAAGCATTCAGCCATGCTGCAATTACTGTGCGAAGAATATTCATTCACCTATCCACCACCATCTACAGCCAAGTAATCATTTATACATCTGAGTGAACTGAGGCAACGTGAGGTGAATGAAATTGCTAAAGCTTCGAAACAGCAGCAAGAGGATTCGAACCCGGGTTCTCTCGACTGAGAACCCAATGTTCTAATCCCTATGTTACCGCGCAACACAAGAAGACAGGAACTATTATTCTAATGGGATGGATCATTATTTATTTTCCAACTGGAGACAATGTTAACCTTTTTAATGCTGTTCACAAATTTATATTTTGAATATTATGAAAATCTACTAAGTTAATATTTAGGATTTCAACAACCAGCCGGACAAAATTCATAATTTTTTTTCATTTTCTCTCTCCAGGAAATGAACATACAAGAAGCTCCCCATCATGTCTTCAAGGGATCCTACAGTCACTGGCACACACATATGTTGACAGCCATCCAGTAGACATTTTAATTTGGACACAGCATAAGTGTCAGAGTCCTCAATGTGGCCATATCCCTGTTCCAAAATGATTTTACTAGCAGCAAAACATTGGCAAAATCACAGGCACTGTATTCATATGCCATCAACCCAGAATTAAAACAGTGATTTTATTCCCTAATTCTTTCATGTAGAGACAACTTGACATATGGTGCTACCACCTAGCGAGTATTTTGGAAACAGGTTTGTCTCGCCCCCTGGTGGATAAAACTGGCACTCACCTTTATAGGTACTTCGTACTTGGAGAATGTCCGACTGCGAAGTAGTTGGTATATACAGTGAATGGGAAGATATCCTGTGATGTCAGCGCTCAGGTCCTCAGTGACAGCAACATTGACAGCATGCGACGACACAACCTAAACACCCCAGTCAGTAGTGTCAGCACTCAGTGACAGCACCACTGACAGCATGCGACAACACAACCTAAACACACCTGTCAGTGATATCAGCACTCAGTGACAGCAACTTTGAACAGCATGGGACAACACAACCTAAACACACCTGTCAGTGATATCAGCACTCAGTGACAGCAACTTTGAACAGCATGCGACGACACAACCTAAACACACCTGTCAGTGATGTCAGCACTCAGTGACAGCACCACTGACATCATGGGATAACATAAACTAAACACACCAGTCAGTGATGTCAGCACTCAGTGACAGCACCACTGAGAGCATGGGACAACACAAACTAAACACACCAGTCAGTGATGTCAGCACTCAGTGACAGCAACATTGACAGCATGGGACAACCCAATCTAAACACACCAGTCAGTGATGTCAGCATACAGTGACATTAACATTGACAGCATGGGACAACACAAACTAAACACACCAGTCAGTGATGTCAGCACTCAGTGACAGCACCACTGAAAGCATGGAACAACACAAACTAAACACACCAGTCAGTGATGTCAGCACTCAGTGACAGCACCACTGAAAGCATGGGACAACACAAACTAAACACACCAGTCAGTGATGTCAGCACTCAGTGACAGCACCACTGAAAGCATGGGACAACACAAACTAAACACACCAGTCAGTGATGTCAGCACTCAGTGACAGCACCACTGAAAGCATGGGACAACACAAACTAAACACACCAGTCAGTTACCTGTTCTGTGAAGATTTCATGGACAAATATAGCTTTCATCTTGGTGAGAGCATTTGCCTTTACTGCACTCTGTAAACATATACATCATACAAAAATAACACTTTGCAGTCACAAAACGACAAGTGCAGAAATTTGGGCCTATTCTACACTGTCCTTAAAACTAACAAAATAGTGACAAATATTAAAGTAGGTAGAATGGCTTTAGTTTAGTCACTTACAGTTGTCATGGATAAAATATGGCTATTGAAGCTTTAGTTGTAGCATAATTCTACTGATACATTGGTATTGCAATAAAAAGGTAAAGCTAAGTTATTCTATACACGTATCAAGTCCATGGGACCGCTCAAATTGCTTTACACTCTGCAGACCTGTTAATTTGTTAATTCCAACACCAATTCGACTTCTCTTGGAAGCATTAAGCCATTCTGCAATTATTGTACAAAGACTATCTGTTCACACATATCCGCCAATTCAAAACGGCCACAAGTGGATCTGAAGCTACGTTCTCTCGACTGAACGTTCTGACCACTGTGCTAATGTGCCACAAATATGTGATCAACATGAACATCAAAAAATTATTTAACACCTCAGTTCATCTGTATGTTTAGAAGTTGACATTCCATTACAGAATATAATTTTGGTGTCATTACGTAACAGTATTTTTCAAAACTGATTTTCAAATTTGTAATGTTGACATTTCATTTGCTTCCATTTAGCTCAACATGCCTCAAGTATATTAACAAGGTTATTTGCATACCATCACAACAGTGATAACAGGTTTAAGCTGAAGTATATTTTGCAGAAGTTCCAACCTTCATCCCAAGTGTGGAACAGACGAGATCGGCAATGGCGTTGTTTTGGTTGCTATGGAAATGGATAGCAATGAGGAGCAGCATCTGTCCGAAGGATGCTTGCACACCACTCGCTCTGAAACATCAAATGTCATCGCACAGGACTCAATGGCGGTGTTGTAAGGTTTCAAGTAAAGTAACATTGTCAACAAAACTAGCGTCAAGTTGAGTTGACCTGACTTGACAGAGGTTTTCATGGAATATTTGTTAAAATAACCACCACTGCACCTAGTTCAAAATTAAGTTGAACTAACACCCAGAGTTCACTCCCTCCCTGACCACTGAGTAGAAAAGGAAAGCCTAGTTTAGTGTTGAGCATAATACACCAACAAGACACTGACCTTTCAAAGTGACTGACTTCTCGCACGAGCCAGCGGATCCAATGGATGGCTGTTCTCTCTTGCTCATTGGTTCTGTAACATGGAAACACTAGACATGGGAGGAGCGAGAAGGAGAGGAGGGAGAAGAAGAGGCAGGAGAAGGAGAGGACGGAGGAGTGGAGTGAGAAAAAGCGGCGGGAGAAGGGCAGGGAGATATAAGAAGCCATGAGAGGTGGTTAAATACGGAGGAGTGATATTAGTATGGAAACACATATGGAGAGTGGAGAGAGAGGTGTATGGGATAGACAGAAAGAGGGATGAGTATTTTATAAATGATACAACATTTCGTAGAACATTTTTAAACCTGTATCAGAAACCAAGACGTCAACATGTCATCCATATTCAATTACTTTGTGTTCAAATAAGTCTTGGATATTTTTCTTAAGATACTTTTATTGAAACTACTCAATTCAAAATGTGCACGTAGTAGCCAGAGAAAACACTTAATAGATCACAATGCAGAGAACATGGGTACCACCCCAGTACATCTGTCTGCAAAGGCCAAGGGTACTTACCCCAGTATATAAGGACAAGCTAGCAGCATGGAGAGGGCAAGACATATGAAGCGTACCCCTGCTGCTGTGGGGGGAGGGTGCCGAGTGGCCAACTCAAGCAGCAACTGGCTCTCTTCATCGTTAAATCTGTCGTGGAACAACAACCGTACAGGGTTTAGTAAACACGCACTGTGCATAAGTCTTTTTGGCCATCAGTATTTGTTTATTATGCCAGGACCGAGAACTTCACTATAGATTTCTTATAATAAACATAAAATTGTAGTTAAGTTTTCTTAGCATTTAAGGGTTTCTCTTGGATGTAAGAATAACAGATGTTGATTTTACACAGAATAAAGTGAACTGCACTAAAGATTTCTTTTACCAACATAGACTGGCAAAGGCTGTCACATGTTACACAACCAGCACTGGTAACGTTTTAAGTTTCCTTTCATATTCTTTCTCGCGTTGTTGCCCTTCTAAATGAACTTTGCCACTGACCTCATTGATGCGATGCCCTTGAGAGCGCAGTAGAGCCGGATGAATGCACAGCCTTGCACAACACGTGTCTCTGGCATCTCACTAGCGCCTGTCTCCACCATACACTTGAGCTGTTGTACAAGCTCACAGCGCAGAAGACTCAACATCGAACATGTGTCTTTGCTCTGGAAATGAGTGATCAGGTGGTATGGTGCAGAAAATGGAAGAATTTGAAATAAAATACCTAGTTATACTTTTGTATCAATTCTATTTGATAAAAAATCTGACCTTTATGGTGAAATAATTGTTAGTACTTTGAAACTATGCCTTATTTAAAGCTACTTCCACGAAAAATATCTAGTATTTACTATGGCATGCTAGCGCATTTGTGCAAATTTGTTTTTTAGTTTTGATGAAATCATTGGACAAACTATTAAATTATTTTTATTGGCCCCAGTCCAAATTGAGCAAAAATGGCAAGTGGCTCTGCATTTACATACTATGACACACTTTGGCATGTAACCCAATCTAACAATCAAAGTCATTTCTTTCTGTTTTAACAAAGGCACTCAGTAAACCAATTGCACACATTACTATACACTCACAACAGATTATAACATCAACGAACCTGATTTGCGATGGACTAAATCAAATGCGCAAGCAATTTTAATAATATAATTAATCTGTTCATGCATGAATGTACAAACCCACCACACCAAGCCTGCATGTGCACACGTGCACACACGCACGCACACCATCATTCCTCACCTTCTGTCCATTCTTGACAAAGGTAGCGAACCACTTTCTCACATTCATGTCACCGCCAAGTAATACTCCGCTGACAAATGCCGCAACATCACTGATGCTGCCCTCTGGTGTGTCATCCGTGTCATCGTTCAACTTTCCCGTATTTTCACACTGTGCAAGAGTGAGGGCCACGGCCAGACTGGCAAGTTTACAGTGCTCCACCTGGATACACAGCAGCACATTACTTCAAGTTTCTTCAACTACAGTAGTGGCCATAAGTTTACAGTGCTCCACCTGGATACACAGCAGCACATTACTTCAAGTTTCTTCAACTACAGTAGTGGCCATAAGTTTACAGTGTTCCATCTGGATACACAGCAGCACATTACTTCAAGTTTCTTCAACTACAGTAGCGGCCATAAGTTTACAGTGTTCCACCTGGATACACAGCAGCACATTACTTCAAGTTTCTTCAACTACAGTAGCGGCCATAAGTTTACAGTGTTCCACCTGGATACACAGCAGCACATTACTTCAAGTTTCTTCAACTACAGTAGCGGCCATAAGTTTACAGTGTTCCACCTGGATACACAGCAGCACATTACTTCAAGTTTCTTCAACTACAGTAGCGGCCATAAGTTTACAGTGTTCCATCTGGATACACAGCAGCACATTACCTCAAGTTTCTTCAACTACAGTAGTGGCCAAAAGTTTATGGACAACAATTCAAAACAGTCTTTTTCCATGGTAGTGCAGAAAATTTTTTTTTTTTTTGGATTCCCTTTACAATAATTCTATGGTTCAAAATGATGTTTCATGTGTGTTTCTAAAGAGAATCACTATACTGTACAAACATACTACAATCACTGCATTTGTAAGTAAGTGATTGTCAATCTGAGTGATTGAAAAACACAAATATGTGAGCAAATTGGCAGTCAGTTTTGTCATGAAAAAGGATACTGAGGGAGTGTGAACAAGTGATACTTACAGAGGGTGTGCACTGTGAGGACATGGAATAAGTGATACTTACAGGGGGGGTGCACTGTGAGGACATGGAACAAGTGATACTTACAGAGGGTGTGCACTGTGAGGATGTGGAACAAGTGATACTTACAGAGGGTGTGCACTGTGAGGACGTGGAACAAGCGATACTTACAGAGTGTGCACTGTGAGGACGTGGCACAGGTGATACTTACAGAGGGTGTGCACTGTGAGGACGTGGAACAAGTGGTACTTACAGAGGGTGTGCACTGTGAGGACGTGGAACAAGTGATACTTACAGAGGGTGTGCACTGTGAGGACGTGGAACAAGTGATACTTACAGAGGGTGTGCACCATGAAGGCGTGGAACAAGTGATACTTACAGAGGGTGTGCACCATGAAGGCGTGGATCAAGTGATACTTACACAGAGGGTGTGCACCATGAGGGCGTGGAACAAGTGATACTTACACACAGGGCACGCACAGTCAGGGCGTGGGCGGGGCATATGTTGCACAGTCGTCGGAGAGCCTCAACCCTCTTCAGCCCACACAACCCTTCCTCCTCTTTCTCCACACTGTTGGCAACCAGACTGAAACAGACTGCAGGAAGAACATCCTCACTCATTGGAACAGTCTCTCTCCTTATTATTCTGTTAAAGTACTTGTTAAAATGCCCTCCTCAATTTAATATTTTTGTTGTCTTGTTTCATAATCATTTTGTGAAAAATCAAACCTACCTAGTATCGACTACAATATGCTTGCTCTAGTATCCATTACAATATGTTGGCTCTATTATCCACTACAATATGCTAGCTAGTGCAAATGTGTTATTCAGTTTTGATGAAATAATTGTATAAGTATAATACTCAATTATTTTTACCAAATCCAGTCAAAATCTGGGCGTAAAAAGGGCAGAAGTGGTCCAGCTGTATACACTATGACAAGGTTATTTACACTTTCGCAAGTTACCCAATCCAACAATCAAAGTTAATTCTTTCAATGATTTTAAGAAAAGTGTTTACCCTTTTGTTAAACCGACTACATAGATGCATATTACTCAAATTATTCACGTATCACAAATTTGAACATCAACAAACCTGATTTGCCATTGTCTAAATCAATTAAAGGAGATTTAAATGAAAATTTTGCTGAGTTAATGGTAGAACAAGAATAAATTCCTTCCTAAGAATTAGTTATTTTGGACAGTTTATCCCACTTTTCCACTTGATTCCCCCCCACGGATACAGAGAACAGTACAATGCTCTAGACACACCTTTATGGAAAGCGTCGGGGACATTGGCGACCAGTCGACACAGCAGCCAGGTGCCATTGGGCAGATGAAGCAAGGCCTCGGCCACCTCGGTGATGGGCAGGAGACTGGGTAGCTCAGCCTGGGCTATACAGAGCACATCAGACAGCTCCTCCAGGTGGACCTCACTGTCAAACAACTCTGACTGCTTCCAGTAACTGTCTCCATGTGGCTCCTTCACCTGCACCAAACAGATTACTAGTGCCTCTGTCACAACATGTATGTAACTAGTAATAAACGTACAAAGTCCGATTGTTTTTTTATTGTAAAATTATGTTTAAGTATAGCATAAACCTATATATATATTCCAACATTTTGACTGCCCAAAGGTGTTTTAAGGCTAAACAAAAGTCAAAATGTTAGAATCTAAATATATAGTTTATGCTAGATATAACATGATTTTTACAATAAAAAAGATCATACCTTAAAGTAAAGTCAAGAAAGTGAATTTCCTCATCATCGTGGTATACACGTTAATTCACAAAAAACAACAAAGTTGAGCTGATTACCAGAGAAGTCTAAACTTATAGGGCTGGTAGCTAGTTAAATGAAACTCTAATATACTCACAATTCAAGTAATAACGTTAATAACGGTTATATTAGCACACTGGTTAAGAGGAATTAAGATATACATTGAACTCTTCTTATAATAGTTGTCATAATATTAATTTAACATTTGTATCATAATGGTTCTGCTTACTTGAATATATAAAATACAGAATAATTTTGCTCACATCAGATTATGTACACATTTATGATCAAACTATTCTGTCAGTGCTACCCATATATATATATATATATATATATATATACATTATGGAGCATTGCCACTGAAATTATGACAGGCAAGAGTGACAGTTATTTTACTTGCAAGTTTTAATGTCGAGCCTCGGTAGCATTATTCATAACATCTATTCAAAACAGGTTTTTACAATCTTACACTGACCTGATGCATGACAAAGAGAAGTTCGCTTAGTAAAAGACGTAGTTTCCTTGCTGCGTCGCTGCGTTCAAACTCAAGAGCTATGCCCTGTGTGAGCTGGGAAATGAAGAGACTCTCTGTATGCTGCCCTCCTGTCTTTACCCTGTGACAATGCAGTCAAACCTTACTTCACCATCCTTGCTAGCAAGCATAATGGTTAGCACACCAGACTCTCAATCTGGATAACCCTCTTGCTGCCATTTCAAAGCATTGGACATTTTGTTCACTCCACTCAGCTGTAAACGAGTACCTGACTACAGACATAGGTGGATATATGAACAAATAATCTTTGTGCAGTAATTGCAGTGTGGCTCAATGCTTCCCAGAGAAGTTGAAAGGGCACTGGAATGAAGAGGTCTGCCAGGGGTGAAGTGTAAAGTACTTTGAACAGTCCCGTGGACTAGACGCAGCGCTATGTAAGAATGTACCTTTATAATGATAGCAATCATTGCCAAAGATTTCAGGGTAAATGTCTTCGCAAATATTGACAAATGTGCTGATTCGTCACAATACTGCAGCACATTCTATCCAACCATACAGCAGCAAACACAACACATTTTTTATTTAGGCCAGACAATTTTAAGTCCAGTGTTATTTAGTGCTGCAATTAGAGTAATGAATCTGAGTAATAAAGCTATGATGTAAATTTTCATCCTACATTTCAAGTGTACAGTAGTACGTGTCTTGTAAGGACACCGGTGGGGACAAGCAATAGTGTCCCTTCATCACAGGTGTCCCCTCATCAGAGGGACAGTCAGGGGGACATGAATTTCAGACAACATTTTTTTGAACATATTTACAATCTTTATTTACAACCACATTACCTACATCAACATCATATTTACATCCACATTACCTACATCAACATTATATTTACATACTCATTACCCATATGTATTAACATTCAAGTTACCCATATCATATTTAAATTACCCAATTATGTACCTATATTTGTATCCGCATTACCCATACACTGTATCATATTAACATTAAAATGACTGTATATAATTTGTTGTGGACGTATGCTGTTATGGGAGCATGGATAAAATTATCATAATAGTTACTTATGACACAGTGATTTGCCTACGTTTTTAAAAGGGCATGGTGGTGAGTCTGAAAAAAAGGAAAAATTCGTGCTCGTGAAAATACTTTGAGGGCAAGGGGTAAGATTTGGGAGCAACCTATCACATGACATACCTGTCCTTCTTGTGCAGCCAGGTTCTGGCTGCTGCACGAAGGCAACTTACGTAACTTATTCCTATAAAAATTTAGCATAATGTAAGTTATGTTTTCCATGGCATAGTTTTGTAGGAATACTATAATACTGGCGATATGGGCTTTTTCTTCTTCCTTCTATGTAAAGCCTATGTCAGCAATACATGAACATAGGTGAAATGTATTATCAACCTTCAAAATAAACAGTACCAAAAAACACCTGGTAACATGTTTGTTTCCTCCAATTTTGCATCATTTCGTGAGAATCACTGTTAATAATCCAAGGTTTTACACAGAATATATACTGTAACCCTTTTTGTTTGGAATATGCACTAGTGTATAGTTCACTGCATGCATCCATTGTTGTATTCATCTGTTGTGATTTTTCGCTTTATGTTGGTCATGTGATATACCATGTGGCATGGCTAGCTTCCTGTAATGGCAGTAGCCATGAATAGTTCGTTTATCTTGTCAATTTAATGAAATTTCAAATGCGTCTTTATTGTGCACTTTAAAATGGCTGACACCGGCGGATCAGGCACCTTTTAGCTGCATGCCGGCGCCCAGGCAGGGCAAGGCACTACGAAGCCAGTCACCAGACAGGCTGGCATTACGACTGGGGCGCATGAGGTGGCAACAACCCAAAAATCCCTAGACAAATCACTGTAACACACATCATTTATGGATCAGACAGATAATAGAGACAGAGAATTACTATTCAATTAGTCGATAAGTACAAACTTTAATTGTAACATGTATAATATTATTTGTGCCGGTCACTTGGGTCGCGGATGGTTCGGCCCACGTCAACATATGGTTCGATCCAGTCGTTTAGACCCACACAGGCAGACAGTTCGACCCACTTCACTGAAATCCACATTGGTATTGAATTCAGAGCTGAAAATTCGAGATGGCGTTGGAATGAAGAGGTCTGCGGTTGTTTCAACCAAAGTGGAATTTTACACAACAGAATTCTAAGCACAGTCGTTTCGACCCACGCTACATATTGTGTGATTTTATTTAAAAAAAGGAAATTATGATTGTGCACAGATGCTCACACACTAATATGATAATACATGCTTTCAAATAATATATATATATATATATATATAATTCCTATAGATCAATATCCATTATTCATTGGCATTTAAATTTAAGTATTTTAACCGACCACTGTCAAATCGTTTTTAATTTGATTCCCATATCCGACATTTCGACACAATTCCTTTCCCAGTGTTATTATGTTAAATCTAATATACTATGACTATGGGTAGTCTATGTTTATTATTGTCAGTCAAATTATCGAAATAGTGACAAGAATTATTCTATAAGTATAGTTGTTTCGGCTCGCTGACACCAGTTAGTTCGACCCATGCGAGTGAAAACACCTCAGGGTTCATCGGTTGCGAAAACGGGCCGAACCCATCATGGGCACCATGTCCCGGATGGTTCGGCCCACACCGACGGATGGTTCGGCCTAGTTGATTTGGCCAACGCAAATGGATGGTTCAGCCTACCTCACTGTCGCTATTGAATTCAGTGACAGACGATTTGGCCCACTCTAGTAGCGGAAATCTAAGCGGCGGAAATAAAAGAATAGTCGTTTCGGCCCACAGCCTGAATTGATAAGAAAGTAAAACATTATTGCACACAGAAACATATATGCTCACACACTAATATAATAATAATCTAAAACTATTTATAGAATTGTAGCACAATATAAATAAAATAACGGAAAGTTGTTGATATAATAAAATAATGATCCTAACTGAAATACGGTGAAATTGTTATCTTGACATATCCAAACTTGTTTTTTGAGTTTGAATTGTGTGTATATATATATATATGTCATGTTGTAGTAGTGTTGGAAAATTATGTATTGGTAGTTGTTAATAAAGAAATTCCATCCCTTTTTAATCTATCTGGCTCTTGTGTTGCTGGACTGCGTAAACATATTTTGGGATGACTGATGGTTGCGTTTGAAGATTGTTTTCGATAGTTCACAGATAAAGGTTAAATGTGTAACAGCACTATATATATATATATACACTTTCAGTTCTCAGCGCATTTGTATGTTTTTCAATATGATTTTAATAATTTAGCGAAAATAGCAAACATAATAAACAATTGGTTCGAAAACAATAATAATGTAGCGTAGAAAATTTTTCGCTAAAACACGCAAACAGCTGAAACTAGCGAACGTAATAAATAAGTAATATTGGTTCGAAAACACAATTACAACACAAACAGTTGCAATTCGTTAGTTGTTTCGGCCCACAGAACCCACTGGCACTGGTTGCATACACGGATGGTTTGTCCCATGCGAGCGAAAGCACTTCACGGTTCACCGGTCGCGCCGTTGGATGGTTTGGCCCATGTGCCGAAACATCCGACTAAAATGCTGTGGCTGTGCCTGTACTAGTTGATCTTTGTTGTTGAGTTTCAAGGGACACAGACAAGGTTTATCTAAATTACCTGAGTTGTTGCTCCTTCTTAGCATCTTGTTCGAGCGCATGGAAGTCAATTGACAGTAAACCAACTAGACTGTTTACAGTTTCAATCCCTGCTAAACACCGCAATATTTCTTTTCGCCTATCTCCCCATTTATCGCTCGTATCCAGCGGGGAACATAATGACATTCGAACCAAACATGACAAAATCGGGCGCAACTCTCGCTCAGATAACGCCGAAAGTCTGCCAGTATCGATGTTTTGTATTGCTTCGAACGCTTTTGCAGTCACCGGAACTTCCGTGGACATGTTTACGACGGAATCCGAAGATTAACAACTACAAAAACATTCTCTACCACAGAGCCACCTAGCGATTATTGCAAATGAGCGAGGTGGCTAATGAAAGCTGGACCCGGCCCCGCACCCGTGCGCAGGACCCGGAGAGCAGAATGAAAGCCGGACATTGTCCCGCACCCGTGCGCAGGACCTGGATAGCAGTATGAAAGTCGGACCCTATCCCGCACCCGCGCGCAGGACCCGGATAGCAGTATGAAAGTCGGACACTGTCCCGCACCCGTGCGCAGGACCCGGATAGCAGTATGAAAGTCGGACCCGGTGGCGTACCTGTGCGCAGGACCCGGAGAGCAGTATGAAAGAGGGACCCGGCCCCGGATATGGGTGCAGGACCCAGTCAACAGTTTGAAAGCCGGACATGGAACTGGACCCGGGCAGCAGGAGATGATCATACAGTTGGTGTCCAAGTTGCTGCGATGACAGGAAGTGTGTGGTAGTGTGGAGGTACTCGACACGATCGCACAAATTCAAACTTGAATTGGTTGAATGTGTAAGAATTTGCAAAAACAATATGAAATATTTTGCGTTTTCTAGGAAACACACATCTAAGTGGGGTCTGGGTATCCATTTTATAAAGCAAACTGTAATCATTTGCAATCTGGTGCATTTTAAAGTCAAACATGACCCACCTACTCGACACCCATCCCTGGTGGTGTGACGTGGTGTAAAGGTGGACGTGAACCTTCGGTATATCATATTATATATAACAAAGACTAATTTTAATGTGTTAGGATTTTGCAGATGTTATACGAAGATAGTGAATGTGCAGTGTTAGACAAAGGTGAGGAATATGAGTGGTTCAAGGTAAAAACTGAAAAAAGCATATCACAATTAACTGGAAGCAGAAGCATACGAGGATTTAACATAAATGTTAAGCACAGATCTTTTCTCTATGCATTAGCCCAAACACATTCCTAAACATAATTAGCACTTAGCATTTTTCGTAAATACCATATTGTATTACTATGATATCTATTTGGTGAGGGGTGAATCACATACAAGTATTACACACTTCTGTTCACCCTTTTTCCAACACACCATTGCTTACAATAACGCAGTTCCTCCTGTTGAATATGATGTATTATTATTACTGAATTTGAACTGTTTGTTTTAAGTAAACTATTTGCGTGATTGCTTGCTTGATTGCTGATGATTGATTGAGAGTTTTCAAAATAATGTGAATTAAACAGTCGCAACATCCTACTGAAAGAATGTCCACATACAATAAAATGGGCTAATTGGGGGTTTCATATAATTAATATGCCAACATTATCTGTCTTTTTGATCTTAAAGTATATTTACATTCACAATGTTTTAATCTGATTGCTGTAGTATACTTACCATAAGAAACTGCATAAGACTGGAAATTGACGGACCAACAAATCATACTGTGAGGCACGTTATATGTCAAAAATGACAAGATTTAATGCTTTGTCGTTAGTTGCAGCTCTTTAATTTATATGTCGTAAAACTAGCATATTTAAATGCCAAATCGTGTATTTCCGAAATTATTAACCAACTGATATGTTATAAATACTAATACATTCAATATCACAATGTCTCATAAAACAGTCGTTCACATTGCCAATTAAGATATATGTTATAAATGCTAATGCATTCAATATCACAATGCCCCATAAAACAGTCGTTCACATTGCCAATTAAGATATATGTTATAAATGCTAATGCATTCAGTATCACAATGCCCCATAAAACAGTCGTTCACTTTACCAATTAAGATGTGTGTACATTGCCTTTAAGGTAGTATATGATGGCATAATGACATTGGTCTTTTTCTTCATATTCAATAACGTAATTATTAAGCAGCCTAAGAATGTTAAACTAGCTCACACCCGCCCGAGCTAGTGTCACAGCACATTGATGCTCCATTAACACACATGCTGTGTGTAATTCGACAAAATCGAATACCTTTCAGAAATATGCACCCAAAGCAGATACCCCTCAATTTCGGCCCAGCCCAGTGAATGATTTAGAAATGTTGGTACGTTTCCATCATATATATCAAATGCATCTAATTTAGTTGGAAAGAAAACATTAACTTTACCAACGTATCCGATGAGAAAGCACTTTGAAAAAAAATCACTCAATAAACAACCACGAAGGTAGTCATTTAGAGTTATTTTTTACCTGTCGGACAAAGACTGATACAATGACCTATTTGAGTGTTGAAAAACTATGTGGCTTTTGTTGGCCACAGACCACATCTACGATCCGTCCGCCAATAACCACATGAAAAGCCCTTAGGATAGAGACGAATGCACATTGTGGGTTGATAGATCAGAGGCCACTGGTGCAAGGAGGCGAAGGAACATAGATAGAGGCACGTGGGTGGAAATACTGTCAGACAGCCCCCGAAGTTAGCGTATTAATATAGAGATGGAGGGGTCATATGAGATCAGACCACAATACACTATTGCATTGGTGGCCTTGCTAACGTCACCAAGTTTGGGCAAAATCACGTACAACCAGCTGTTTTTAAACGCCCCCACGTGCGATGCGATGTGACGTGTTCCCGAGCGCGCCCACGTGGCCCATAGCACAAAAATTCCCTATAAATCCATCCGCCTGTTAAACTCTAAAAAATGCACTATTTCACAGCCAATAAATTCCACAAACAAATATGTAAAGATACCTGGTCAAATGCACCCAGTTGTCACGTCATATGAATTTCTTAATTTTACATATTACAATTTAAAAGGCTCTACATTTGTGTGAAACAATGAAACAATCAACTGGAAGTTCAACTATGGTTTGACCCCACCAAAGTGGCGAGTAGATGTCGGCACCTGGGGGGAGATGCAGCCAGACTGCCCCCAAAGTTAGCGTATAAATATAGATACAGAAATGGTGGAGTGACGGTTGCGCCATCTGGAGAGTGGCTCACACTCAATGCTACTGGTTCCACGTTTGTCCGCCAGGAAGAAAAGTTTCAAGATTTAACAAGATTTAACAAGAATTGCCATCCAAGCCAAAGGCCCAGATGGCAAGTGGACAAGGAAGCCATTGGCTTATCGAGAGTCCAACAATGTTCATCTACTTATAACCCGCCCTCCTGATATATGTGTCAACCTTGTATTTAAACATATTCACGCTGCTAGCAGTTACACAATCTGTAGACAATTTGTTCCATTCATTTATTGTTCTCTGTCAGAACGAGTGCTTCCTGATGTCCAATCTACATTGATCCTTTACTAATTTTACTTTATGTCCTCTAGTTCTGCTATCCTTCTTGAGTGAGAAAAACATATTTCTATCAATATTTTCATACCCATTCAATATCTTAAACACTTCAATCTGATCTCCTCTTAACCTCCTTGTCTCTAGAGTTGTTAAACCACATTCTTTCAGGCGTTCTTCTCTTCATAACTAAGGTCTCTCAGTTCTGGAATAATTTTAGTTGCTCTCCTTTGTATGCGTTCAAGCGTATCTATATACTTCTTACGATATGGTCTCCATGCTTGTAAACAGTATTCTAAATGAGGTCTAACTATTGCTTTATAAAGAGGTATAATCAACTTTTTTTCATTGTATGTTATGTTACTTCTAATCAATCCAAGAATTTTATTACCCTTTGAAGCTGCAATACCACACTGCTCTAAAACTTTCATATCAGCGCTTATTGTAACTCCTAAGTCCCTTTCTTTTACAGTAGTACCAAGAACAGTATCTCCCATTTTATAGATTACATCCAAGTTCCCATGTCCTGTATGTAGGCATTTACATTTCCCAAAATTGAACAACATCTGCCATTTTTCAGACCATTTCACTAATCTGTCTAGATCGTTTTGTAAATGTTGTTTATCACCATCAGTATTAACCTTTCTAAACAGTTTTGTGTCATCTGCAAATTTCAGTACGTTACTTGTTATACTGTCAGCCAAGTCATTGATATATATTAAGAATAATATAGGTCCTAATACTGATCCTTGAGGTACCCCACTCAAAACCGATTTCCAATTTGAAACTTCTCCATCTACTATAACTCGTTGTCTTCTGTCAGTCTGCCATTGTTCTATCCAGTCAGTTATGCTATCCCCGATACCATGGGCTTTTAATTTAAGTAGTAATCTTTGATGTGGCACTTTGTCAAAAGCTTTCTGAAAATGTAAGTAGATAATATCTACTGGCGATCCCACGTCTATCCACTTAGTGATTTCTTCCAAAAAACATAACATATTTGTTAAGCATAACCTCGCTTTAAGGAATCCATGTTGAGATGAACTTAATTGATGCTTAACGAGGAAATCCACCATATGGTCTTTAATTAACCTTTCTAATAATTTACAAATCACTGACGTTAAACGCACTGGTCTGTAATTCTCTGACTTATTTCTCGAACCCTTTTTAAATAATGGTATGATGTTTGCTTCTTTCCATTCAAACGGAACAACTCCCTCTTTTAATGACATGTTGAATACTCTTGCAAGTGGTATACTGATTTGTTCTACTGTTTCCATTAGCAATTTTGAAGGATCATCGTTAATAACTCTAAATAACTGCCTTTGTGTTTTTGAAATACGTCGCCAATTGGTAGATCAGAGGCCACTGGTGCAAGGAGGCGGAGGAACGTAGAAAGAGACCCGTGGGTGTTGGCGCCTGGGAGGAGATACTGCCAGACTGCCCCCAAAGTTAGCGTGTTAATGTACAGATAGTATTCAGTGTAATTGGTGTCGTTGTCGTAGTTGTACAGGCAATAACCAATAAATCGTCCTCAAGCGAAAGAAGATTAATTACATTTACGTTATCAATTAAATGCTGCATTAATTATCTTCGTAACAGTGTAACCATATAATCCCTTAGCAAATGTTGCATAATTATTGAGCGGTTTTCGAAATTATTTTAATTTTGTCTATTCCCCAATTAGTACAACTGTAACGGAAGGTCTTATAAAGCGCTGTATCTGATTTTTGGAATCGTTCAAATCTTTTTAAGCATTCAGCCATGTTGCAATTACTGTGCGAAGACTACTCATTGATTTATATCCACCACTGTCTATAGGGTTCAGCATATAGTTACATTTCCCATTGGTGGCCATGTTAACGTTTTGCATGATTATAAAAAAACTTGACCATAACATTTCTTACCTGCCATTATCATCATTTCATTGACATGCTGATCGAGTTTAGCCAAAATTGGACATTTCTAACTCTTTTAAAATGGCTGAACGTGTCATGCCCGTCAATGTTTACCAATTTCTGCATGAATTACTACGCACAGGTGCCTTGTGGTGAAGAAATTGCCAAAAATCCTTCCGCCTATTAAAATTAACGAAAAATCCTCAGTTACACTGTCAACAGGTTCTACCAGCAAATTTGCGAATGTGCCTGCTCAAATGCGGTTATGTCAGATGATATGATTTTTTCTTAATTACACATACCTAAAATTACTGTGCCCTACTTTCGTCTGTAACACGCCAGGAAGTGTAACTGAGGCATGATCCCAATAGACATCACAATATTTTCGAAAAAAATTGAATTTAAAATATTTTAGAGACACACATATATCATGCACTCAGCCAAAAAAATTATTACATCTGTCCATATGTTTGGTTTTTAGACACATTTCAACAGTACCACCCCACTGGGCAGTGCATACCCAGGATAGCCGCTTTAATGTGTAACGACCTATAATCCACCTTAACTCTTGAAGGTACACACTTACTCAGCTAGCATTTATGAATTTTTAACACCATATTTCAGAAAGCCAAGCATATGCTCTGTAAGCACATTGTATTCAGCCAGCTTTTATTTTACACTGAAAATTATATTAATTTTTTGACCTCCTGCCCTATTACACATATATAAATATACACAAGATTCACCTAAAAGTGTGAATTCCATCAAGGCCAGACTACGCAACTAGTTCTATTGCATAACATTATACAACCTAATTAGCAAACTTGCAATGACAAATTCACTTGCCTGATGGATCACCTCCAGTGAGTTAGTAGACCTTATCAGATAGCATGCTGCTCTGTCCAATATTTTCCCAAGCCACAGGAGGGTGTACTCCTTCAGGAGGTCTCCACAGTAGGCCAATGTGTCTAATTAGCTGAAGTAAAAAAAACTGACCAATAAGTCATTATACTCCAATGTCATTGGCTGAAATTGATATAAATGTATAAACTGAGGCTTTACTAATGCAATTCTCTCCCCTCCCCCCATCGTACAGATGTTCTGTCACTGTCATTTGGACGTTCTGACTGATTAGAGGTCTGTGATTTCAAATAACAGTTTGTCACGTTCAACTGTAATTTTGCCTGGATTACTGTGCATTGTTACAAAATGGAAGAGACAGTAAATGAGAATAGTGAGCGTGGGAGTGAGAGCAAGCGTGAGCCACCCACTGGTGGGATTAAGAATGTGCGAGGATTCAAACGTGGCCACCCGTACCTGGAATCACGAAATGCTGCAACATCAGAAACACGTGAAAAAAAACAGCGGCGTGTGGTTGCGAAGACTGGATATGGATGAATATTCAAGAGTGGCGCACGTAACCCCTGGTGGACTGCTAACCATGCCCGATGCTGATGGCATATGTGGAAATAGCAAGCTTCTACGACCACGGCTAGATCAATGCCATGATTTAGCACACAGCTACCTTCAAACAGAGGAGACTGGTGGAGTATCTGAGATGCGTCTGTCAAGCATGCAGAAAAATATGGCAATGTGGAATGAGTGTTTCACAGAGCATGCAAAAAACAAGACATGCACATCTTCACACTTTGAAGTACATGACGAAAATCAAGTCGGGTTATGCTGGAAAATGTCACTACATTGTCTCCATTGTGAATATCAGTCAGGCATCTACAAATTGTACGATGAGGTAGACACTGGCAGTTGTGGTAAAAACCAGCCACATCGAACGTGGCACTCCACGTTGGAATTCAGGTTTCGGCTATAGGAATCACAAATATGCGTAACATTCTGGCTGCAACGAACACACCCCCTCCAAGCCGATGTGGATTGCAGAGAAATGCAGATAGGGTTGCCACTATCACTGCCCATGCAACAATGGATGATTTGAAGCAGAAAAGGGAGCAATCGAAAGAAATTAACATTCTGCGTGGTCTGCCAGAAAATTCCCCAATCAACATAAGCATGGATGTGAGGTATAACGCAACAGCACATAAGAACAGTTACGGAGTCGGGCAGGCTGCATTGCAAGCAATCGGAGCTGCCATAGAGTGGCAGACAGATCAACACCAGATTGTCGGTTTTCATCTAGAGAATAAGCTCTGTAAAGTAGGATCCATGCTTCGCAGTCAAGGTCACAATGTCACATGCCCTGGTCATGAGCGATGCTCGGCAACTCTACGAGCAGTGGATCCAATCTCGGAGTATGACATTGGCAAACATATAGGCCACAGTTTCGCAAAAGGCAATGTCGCAATCAGATATGGGGCTACTGATGGAGATGCATCAGCTTCTCGTGGGGTACAGGATGCTATGCCGGCAGTCCCCACAGAAAGACAGGCTGACACAACACATCTTGGTCAGACACAATTTAGACATATCGTGAAAGCTTCATTCTCCCCTCGAATGTTTCCAGGAGAAACAGCCACCATCAGGGCAGAAAACAAAAGAATATTTGCTGAAGATGTGAAGACCAGATTCCATAAGATCTACACAAGTGTGCACACCCTGTATGCCAGTGACATTAATACCATCACTAGTAAGATGCCATGGATCATTCAAACTACCATAGGCTGCTATGCAGGTTCTTGCAAAAACTGCCGCCGACATGCCGAGGCAGATTGCAAAACAATTGGTGGCATAAATCACAGTACTTGAAGGCAAGTGGTGTGACATGGTTAAACATGACATATGCCGATAGGTTAACACTTCAAGGGTTAATAGAAATGCGTCTCGGAAATGCAGCACTTCAGATGACACGACATAGATTAACCACGGACAAGAATGAATTGATCAACAGATCATTCTCTGCATCCCTTCCAAAGAATGTGAACTTCAACA
>OY759269.1:51082522-51120022 GCA_963662155.1 Lamellibrachia columna | reverse complement strand
ATACGTCGCAATTTCCATTAAGATATTGACTGGCAGCACCAAGAGTCAAGGCATATATGGGTATTTCTGTGACATTGTGTAAATATTGTTATGGTGACAGCCACTGAACAACTACTAAGTTATCCCGTCCAGAAGATGGGTATTTTTGCTAGTAGTGATGGTGGTGGTGGATGTAGTAGTACTAGTAGTAGTAATAATAGTAATAATAATAATTATTATTATAACTATTATTGTTGTTAGAGAGAGAAAGAGAGTAATTTTATTTTTGACTAATATCAAACAAAACAAAATCAATTCGTACACATATATAATGATATAAGAATATGGTCATAGACATAGCATATGTTGCTAGCGTGAGAGCCACCTTACGTTTAATTTAGAACAAATTAAAATTTAGCCAATTAGCTCGCCTGCCTAAATAGAATGTAAGAAAAAAGATAACATAATGATAATACATACGTGGCGCAGCAGCTATGCAACACTTGTCAAGTGAAAATACACGCCTATACATACATGTATATTAAAAAATATCAAACAAATAGTATAATATTGAAAAACATAATGCTAGGTATTTTTTGTTATGTAGTTTGATGACTTTTTATGCATTTTGGAGGGTCACGCTTTTGGAAAAGTTTAATCTTGGTTTTGTAATTTGCATACATAACAATTTGGAATATGGTAATATGGTTCGTATTTGTTTATATAGGTTTGTTTTACATAAACGAAGAACCCATGCAGACTATGTGTGCGACATTTATCTTTAATATATTCGGAGTGTCATTTAGGATATACACTAGATTTACCCGAATGCATATCTTTATATATTCATAATTAGTTCTTGAAATTACAAAATTGTTTCTGTGCCTTGTATGGTGGCTATGAATTTTAAAATGATAAATAATGGACATGGCCTGAAAATACTCTGGCAAGTTGTTGTTTACATACTTATAGAAAAATTTTAAATGCTGTATTTTGTAAATATCTTCTATTTTTAACAAATTTGGTTCTATAAAAATAGGTTAAGTATGGGCGTTGTACTTACTTCGAGTGATTGCTCATATAGTTTTTGTGTAAATGTAAATCCGATCAAATTGGTAACCTCAAGCTAGATTTAACAAGATTTAACAAGATTGCCATCCCAAACACGTTCCAGATGGCAAGTGGACAAGGAAGCCATTGTCCAACAGAGCATAACAGAGCATAATTTATGTGTGACAAAATAAGAGAATTGTATATAACTAACATTATATTTTGCGGTAGTATGTTTCTTATTCATAATACCGATAGATTTTGATAATTTATTTGTTAATTTATTTACGTGACTCTTCCAATTTAAGTATTGATCAATTGTGATGCCAAGATAGTTGAACACTTCTACGCATTCCAATTCTGATCCATCAATATGCAAAGTTGGCAGTCGTATCTTTTTTGCGGTGTACAGAAGACCATGAACTTGATTTATGATTTATATACATTTAACGATAACTTATTCGCCTTTAACCATGTACTTATCTTGGACAATTCATAATTTATTATTTCATTAAGGTTTTGTTGTTTGTTCGAATCTTGAAGACTATTTAATGTACTATACAGTGTTGTGTCATCTGTATACATTATTGATTTGAAAATAGTACTCGCAAATACGATGTCATTTATATAAATAATAAATAAGAGGGGCCCTAGGATTGACCCCTGTGGAACTCCGGTAGTGACATAACCTTTATCAGATTTGACGTTGTCATGCTCCACATACTGTGTACGTTTAGATAAATAACGTTTTAATAATTGCAAAGCTGGTGCATTTAGACCGTAGTATTTTAATTTATATAACAGTATTTCATGATCAAGTGTATCGAAAGCTTTGGATAAGTCAAGGTAAATGCTTATTGGGGATTCTCCTTTATCCATGCTCTGCAGTGTCCTGTCAATTAGTTCAAGAGCAGCAAGTTCAGTGGAGTGCTGTTTCCTGAAGCCGTATTGGCTGCTATAATATAGCTGATTAGAATGAAAGTGGTCATGAAGTTGATTAAAGATAACGCGTTCAAAAATGTTTGAGATGGCAGATAAGATTGATATGGGTCTGTAATGGTTGAGAATGGTAATGGTTGAGAATGGTAATGGTTGAGAATGGTAATGGTTGAGAATGGTAATGGTTGAGAATGGTAATGGTTGAGAATGGTATTGTCGTCTTTTTTTGAAGTGGTATAACTTTTGCAAGTTTCAATTTGTCTGGAAATATGCCAGTCGTTAACATTTGATTAATTATTAAAGTAATTGGTTTGTATATTTCCGCCTTTATTGTATACATATATAAGCTTAACTTAAATATCATCAATACTGCAACTTAGTTTAGGCTGTAGCATATCAATTGTTCTAAAGACAGTTTCTTCGTCAACTGGTTTAAATTGAAAGGCATGCATACGTGGATTTTTTTAGATAGTTGTTGTAGGTATGGTTTACATTTTTTTATTTGCTAATTTCAAACCAATGCTAGTGAAGAAGTCGTTAAATTTGTTTGCAATAACACGTTTGTCAGTTACCGTAAGTCAATCAGTATTAAAAGATTCGGGTAATTGGTTTCGCTGACTGGATTCATAAAATGTTTTCTTCGCAAGGTTAATGCTTTTCATAAGTATATTGTTGTAGTTTCTTAAGTATATTGTTGTAGTTGCGTAGGTTGGTTTTAAGTATATTGTTGTACTTGCGTAGGTTGGTTTTAAGTATATTGTTGTAGTTGCGTAGGTTGGTTTTAAGTATATTGTTGTAGTTGCGTAGGTTGGTTTTAAGTATATTGTTGTAGTTGCGTAGGTTGGTTTTAAGTATATTGTTGTAGTTGCGTAGGTTGGTTTTAAGTATATTGTTGTAGTTGCGTAGGTTGGTTTTAAGTATATTGTTGTAGTTGCGTAGGTTGGTTTTAAGTATATTGTTGTAGTTGCGTAGGTTGGTTTTAAGTATATTGTTGTAGTTGCGTAGGTTGGTTTTAAGTATATTGTTGTAGTTGCGTAGGTTGGTTTTAAGTATATTGTTGTAGTTGCGTAGGTTGGTTTTAAGTATATTGTTGTAGTTGCGTAGGTTGGTTTTAAGTATATTGTTGTAGTTGCGTAGGTTGGTTTTAAGTATATTGTTGTAGTTGCGTAGGTTGGTTTTAAGTATATTGTTGTAGTTGCGTAGGTTGGTTTTAAGTATATTGTTGTAGTTGCGTAGGTTGGTTTTAAGTATATTGTTGTAGTTGCGTAGGTTGGTTTTAAGACCGTCGAACAGTATTGATTCAACTGGCTTTTGTTTAACTCGTTTGTACATTTTATCTCTAATAGAGATCGATCTCACTATAGCACTAGTAATCCAGTTTGATTTTTTAAGTCTATGTTTGTTATATATTTTTGTAGGTAAATATGCATCTTTACGCCGTTGGATAACATTATGTAGAGTGTTATAATTATCATTTGGATCGGATATTCGATCACTGTTTAATTTCTTAATTATGTTGGATGGAACGATAGCCCTTTTGAAATTGATAACAGAGTTGAAATCATATGAATTTAATTTGATAAATTTAGGCACATATTTATGAATATGTATGAGGTCAAGGATGATGAAGTATGGCTGATGATCAGAAATACAGTTTGTTAAGATACCCTTTGAATAGTTGTCTGGATTTCCTGAAAGTTTGCATAGCAAATTATCCAGAAGAGTACAATTGTGTGCAGAAAATCTAGTTGGCAGCGTGATTTCTGAATAGATACCTTGTGAAAGGACACTATCTAAATAATCACATAATAATGGTTTTTAGTTAATTTTGAGTAAGTTTATAGTATAGTCACCGGCCATAATTACATCACATTTGGACTGTTGAAATTATTTCAAAATAATAGTAAATTCATATATAAAAGTGCGGTATTTTTTTTTATATATCTGGGTGGTCGGTAAACATTTCCAAGTACTACGTTTTTGTGATTTGTTTCCAGATACTTAAATAAATTGACTTTCCCATATTTCAGAGTATTTATGCAAAGATAAAAATTTATAGTTGTATTTGTTACTTAGGTATATAGCAAGATATCCGTGCGGCGTGCAGACTTTGCCTTGTGAAATCAAGTTGTAACCATCTAATCTTAGCAAGGATGTATCAGAATTATCGGACAACCATGTTTCATGGAGACATATAACACCAAAGAAACAGGGATTATATTTGAACTTTTCTACAAGTATTTTGATTTTGTAAATTGAGACTTTGACAGTTAAGGCTTAAAATTGTGAAAGTGTTGCGTGTCGTTTTGAGTTGATCAATTAATTCGTCGTCATCAATATATGAAGAGTGTTTGAATGTTATGGGTTTTCCGTCCAATGAATCACTGTTGTCTTTGTTTAACACATGATTTAGAGAATTTGCTCGTAAACCTCCAAAATTTCGGCATATAATTTTTAAACAAGTAATGCTGCAACATTAACCTACAACACGTTATTGTATTTGTAACTTTGCCTTTCATACATACTATTTTTAAACATGTAATGCTGTAACATTAACCTATAGCACGTTATTGTATTGGTAACTTTGCCTTTCATACATAATATTTTTTTACTTTAATTTGAAAGAACACAAGTAAATAATTGAATAGTTATTGAGACATAATGGCAAATGATAATATTTTACCACTGGATTAAATCCATGTTAGCTAATTATTGTTTTGCATTTTCATAATAATATACAACCATGACTAAGTGTTCAGGCTAATGCCGTTTAACAACTTAACAAGACATTCGGCCGTGCCATAAGTAGCAACCAGCGACTGCAAATTGTGTACTGTAAATCAGACATGGCCATTGTTGATATTTTTTCTGAATGTATTGCTATGCGGTGACAAAATGTACACACGTGCCAAATCTGAGATTAATATGTTTGAGTTGTAATACTGTCTTGATCTCCTACTTCAGACACGGTCCTACTGCTGGCACGGTCTCACAGAAAATATATCCGGTAGTGCGTCATTGTTAAACTTTGTCGTGATATTCATGTAATACTACACTCACGTTATTAAAATGTCGTATAATAAATTAACATACATGTTGACTCGGATGGCACGGTCTGAATCGAGTCAGATTAGAGTCAGGCATTTTTATGACTTGCGACTTGACTTGGAGTTCAAATAACTCTAAACTTGATTTGGACTTGGGGACTCGAAGAAGCTTTTGTAAAGAACAGTGAGACTGGATACAGGAACGTGTATTACTTATTTTTCACATAGGACCGTAAACGAGTAGAAGAGATTACATATTGACTATAAATTATCATCTTTATTATTAAACATTTGTGTTCTTTACAGATGGAACAGACGTTCCACGGCGGCAACAACAGCGCTGGTGGTGATTGCAATTGTTGCAGTAACCGTAACACTGACGTTTGTCCTTATCAAACGACAACCGTCTGGCGGCGCGGACGAATCTTCCACGGGGCAGCCACTTCACTCCATCTCCGCCAAGTATCGGTACGCAGCCGTCAGCAGCGACGCGGAAATATGCTCTGAGATTGCAACGTAAGTTTACAGTTCTTACTATTGTATTTGTATGAAGACACACCGAATTCGTGGTTAACTGGCAACGAACATGATTATGTCATGTTTTGGTCACGAGAATGCCTAATCCTTTAGTTTTGTTGCGCCAATCAGCTCGGATTTTCCGAGGATATTGGCGCCAAAGAAGTAATTTATTATTGTTTATTGAAGCACGCCGCTTCGTACACTCGAGTTTCACGCAACACTCCAAGCCTGTTTACTCACAAGTCCGTAGTATGTATTATTGTCCAAAGTAATATAATGTAGTCCAGAACATTACATCCCCCCCCCCGTCTCTTGAATCTGTCTGCGACTGCGCCTCAGGATATGGCCACTTTGTGCTTCAACCATGTATGAACGCGGTTCATAACATCGTGCATTCACAATCGCTTGATTCCAACGTCCCGAAGTATGATCTTGTATCCTGATTGTTTGTCCAACCATGAGTGTTGGTAAGTCGTGGGCATGTCTGTCGTGGTATAACTTCTGAACGTCCTGGCATTCCTGTAGCCTACTCTGTATTTCGTCACGACAATTCAATGGATTGCGGATCTTTACGGGTTAGTTTGCCTTCAACTTCCGTGCATACAACAACTCACTCGGTGACGGTAACGGGTGGTCGATGGGAGTCGTTCGCAGACATAGCATAGCCATGTCGGGATCCATCTGACTTTCTGTGGCCTTAGTCAGAGTGTTCTTCGCCGTCTGTATGCATCTCTCTATAAATCCATTTGATTGCGGATAATGTGGAGAGCTTGTTATATTGTCAAACCCCATGTTTCTGCGAAGCTGCGGTAATTCACGTAGTCGAAGTGTCGACCATCATCACTGATGATCGTCTCTGCGACACCTTGTTCCGAAACAACTGCATGGCTGGTACACGGCTTTGGCATGTTGTGCACAAACATGTACTTCGAATAATAGTCCACTATGATCAGGTACTCATTGTCGTTGAAGTGAAAGAGATCTGTGCCCAGTATTTGCCATGCCCTCGTTGGTACCTCTTGAGGCATCAGAGTTTCCTTTGCGTTGGATTTTCGGAGTTCTTGGCACGGCGGGCAACGTTTCACCATTTCTTCCAGGTCTTTGTTGATGCCGTCCCAATAGATGCAAGACTTTGCTCGCAGTTTGCACTTTTCGATGCCTTGGTGACCAGCATGCAACCGTTCTAACACTTCTGACTGCATGCTTTGGGATATGACAACTCGCTCGCCCTTCATGATAAGTCCATCTTCCACGGACAGTTCATCACGGTAGCACCAGTATCGTCGCATTGGTTTCGGGGTGTTGTCGCGCTTGTCTGGCCATCCTTCTACGATGACTTCGCGCAGGTTACACAATACTGCGTCGTTGCTGGTTTCCCTCTTTAGTAGGCGTATCTTCTCCGATGTCGAGATCGATTTCTTGTTTACTTCGCGGATTCGGAAGTCTCGATATGCCATCTGCGAGAAGTAAGTTTTTGCCTGCTCGGTACCTGATCGTCATTTCGTATTAGTGTATTCGTAACAACATTCTCTGCAGTCTTGGTGGCGCCGCGGTAAGATTCTTCAGCTGGATCATATCCAATGGCTTGTGATCGCTTTCCACGGTGAACTCTTCCGTATACATATGTGTGGAATATTTCTGCGCCAAATATAACTGCTAGTAGCTCTCGCTCGATATATTTGCATGGGGATCTTAGAAGCATATGCTATCGGCTTCTTGTCTTGACAGAGAACAGCTACTAGGTCTTTTCCTGACGCATCTACTTGTATGACAGACTCTTTGTCTCGATCGAAATATGCCAGCATCGTTTCTTTGCAAATTGACGATTTGACCAGCTCAAAAGCTTTCTGATGCATTTGGGACCACTGAAAATCTGCATCTTTTTTCAGAAGTTCTCTCAGTATCGCCGTATCCTGCAATAATTTGGCACGAATGAGCCCATGTTTGTGACGATACCTAGGAATTCCTGCAGTTCTGTCGTGCTTTCTGGAGTGGGAATCATCTGAATGTCCTCAACCTTCTTCGGATCTGGGTGCACTCCCTTCTCGTCGTAGATGGCGCCGAAGAAGCTGATCTGCGGAGCTTTTATCCCGCACTTCTTGCTATTGAACACTAAGCCGTGTTTACGTGACACACGCATCAAGTTGTGGAGGTTGGCATCATGCTCTGCCTCGCTACGTCCGAACACAGCAACGTCGTCTGCTATGCCCAATGTGCCTGGGCAACTCTTGAGAATGACGTCCATCTTTTGGTGGAAGACGTCTTGCGCCATGACTAACCCAACAGGCATTCTCAGGAAGCAACACCTTTATAAAGGACTGCTGCAGTTGTCAACAGACTGCTTTCATTGTCCAGTGTTACAGACCAGTAGCCATTTTTTGCGTCTTACTTCGAGAAGAATTTGGATCCTGTGAATTGGTGCGTAATCTCTTCTAGAGTCGGTGTCTTGCGATGACATCTCTTGATCGCTCGGTTCAGATCCTTTGGGTATAGGTATATCCTGAAAACGTTAGACTCGATACCCAATCAGTTGCCTCTGTCACTGTCTTATAATTCTCGCCTCCTCCGTCTTTTCTAGTTCCGATTTTATCTCGTCCTTAATTTGTATTGGTCACTTGTGAGGTGTATGAATCGTTGGTTGCACATTTGGGTCTAACACGACGTGGTATGTCCCTGGGAAATGACCCAAACTGTCAAACCTGTCAGCATACAGCTGCTTCAAATATTCTACCGAATTGATCGGACTATGGTCGCCTGTGTCGTGTGGATTGCAACGTCCTATATCAATCGCACAGTGCAGCGTAACAAGCTTTAACTGACGCGAATTTGGCAATCCTAAAATCGCTGGACCGTTTGTGTCAGCAAGACGAATAGAATTCTGCGCACACCCATTCACTACAACTGTAGCAACAATGTTATCGATCCATGTTGCGGAATTCTCGAGCTGTTGTACGCTGAAAGTGTCGTGTTACACCGGTTTGCCACGGAACCATGACTGGGGTAACCCTCCGCTGTTAACTTCTCCGGGAACACGTGTGACCTCTGCCATTATTGGGCAATCTAATGTCCAGTTTCGCAAACACTCCATCTCGAGTATCTTTTGCACTTGATGCATTCGGCACCGGTTGCAAAGTTGAAATACTCGAATCGTGATGTCATCTGATCATGTGGCTATGTATTCGCTCGCTCAACCGAGTGAACATCTCTCTTGCCTTTGCGGCTGAATGTGGAGCCATCATTGCGTCGTTGCCATGACCTTTCATCATGCCTGCTTCTCGACCTGGTTCTTGGTTTCCAGTTGCCACGACCATGTTTCTTACAAACTGCCTGCCATTGGTTTTTTCTACCGCACTTCCTGCATGTTGCGCCATGAGCTGCTGGGCATATTTACTTAATGGTATGCTGTCTACCGCAGGAGTGACAATTGCTTATATTTAATGTCCCGACGGAATGCACATCAGTCCCAGTCTGCATTCCTCTTAATTGTGACATGTAACTGATCGACGCTTCGTGTGTTCGTCCGATGTTCAAAGCTTGGCCTAGTGTCAAATATTCCCATCTTTTGCGAGCAGTTCTTTCTGTAATTCAGGCAGCCTAGTGCCCAATATCAGCTGTTTAATGAGCCTTTCTTCCAGCTCTGCTTGGTTGAATTTATACTTGAGCGCTTGCAATTCGCATCGATTCATACAACCGTCGATAGATTCTCCTTCGGTTTGGCTAAGCCTTTGTAGGTAGTACCTTTGTACTCTGAAACTAACCTTGGGCTAAGTGTTCTTCAAACTTGGCCCATAGCACATCTGGTTTTTCTCTGTCACTATCAGTAATGTCCATGAGTTGAACATTCTTAATCCTTCATCGCCAATATACAAGAGCATATGACTAACTCTCTCTTTTCTGGTTTTATGTCCCTGACCGCAAAGAAGATCTCACACTTCTGTTTGAACAATTTAAATGTTCCGGGCAAGTCTGGACTCGACCAGTTCATGTGCGGCGTATAATGATTGTCCGCCGTCATTATTTGACATTTGTTACAATCAGCGTGTTATCGATAGTCAGTTTGTTTCTATATCTACACCACTGCTTGTGTTGACGCGATCAGCTCTTCTTTATTTATTTTGCGTTAATCGCAGGACCCTCGTTGTAGAAGGGGAATCCCTGTATATGACGTCGCACATTCTAAAACGCGTCATCGAGCTCGTTCACTGTCGTCGCTTCCTGTATTACTACGCTCGTACACTTTGCGTGAAAGAATTTGTTACATGACCAGATATTGTCAAGTAGCCAGCTTTATGTGGCTATATACAGTATATTCGGGTTTACACAGTCAGTTGCACCGCTAACTTAGCCTAAGGTACGCACAGGTTTAGCGAAGCTACCATGCATCGAATTACGTTGTTTCCGATTTCGTTTCATCGGTGTGACCTCAGAGTCAATGTTTCTAGTTAGTTTTGCGCCCTTTGACTATACAACGACAACGTCAACAAATATAACATCGACGACGTTTCATTGGTGTCACCTCAGTGTCAATGTATCTAGTTAGTTTTGCGCCCTTTGACTATACAACGACAACGTCAACGTCAACAAACATAACATCGACGACGTTTCATCGGTGTCACCTCAGTGTCAATGTTTCTAGTTAGTTATGCGCCCTTTGACTATACAACGACAACGTCAATAAACATAACATCGACGACGTTTCATCGGTGTCACCTCAGTGTCAATGTTTCTAGTTAGTTTTGCGCCCTTTGACTATACAACGACAACGTCAACAAACATAACATCGACGACTTTTCATCGGTGTCACCTCAGTGTCAATGTGTCTAGTTAGTTTTGCGCCCTTTGACTATACAACGACAACGTCAACAAACATAACATCGACGACGTTTCATCGGTGTCACCTCAGTGTCAATGTTTCTAGTTAGTTTTGCGCCCTTTGACTATACAACGACAACGTCAACAAACATAACATCGACGACGTTTCATCGGTGTCACCTCAGTGTCAATGTTTCTAGTTAGTTTTTCGCCCTTTGACTATACAACGACAACGTCAACAAACATAACATCGACGACGTTTCATCGGTGTCACCTCAGTGTCAATGTTTCTAGTTAGTTTTGCGCCCTTTGACTATACAACGACAACGTCAACAAACATAACATCGACGACGTTTCATCGGTGTCACCTCAGTGTCAATGTTTCTAGTTAGTTTTGCGCCCTTTGACTATACAACGACAACGTCAACAAACATAACATCGACGACGTTTCATCGGTGTCACCTCAGTGTCAATGTTTCTAGTTAGTTTTGCGCCCTTTGACTATACAACGACAACGTCAACAAACATAACATTGCGGAAGAAGTCGCCTAAAGGTCAATTGTCATTGCCGTTTTCACAAAAATAGAAGAAACATTTGGACAAGGAATCGATATTATAAATCAATATAAGTTGGTTCATCGATTCATTGCAAACAACTGATTAGAAAGGTTGCTTTTACTTTTAGAATGTAGTTAAATACTTACGATTACTGATGACGAAAACGTTTCGTCAAAAAGACACTGCGACTGGTACTGGCACTGCACACAATCGGTACGCACATGTATGGCAAGTGTTATCTGTCACAGAGATCATCTTCACCATGTGGTGTTTTGGAAATGTAAACTGTTCAGTCAGACAATCAGATGTCATAAAGGAAAGCTACACTGCATGCTAAGACGAAAACATTGCAGCAGAAGTACTGTCATCTAAAATAGCGAAAGGCACAACAGAGAAAGAAATCAAGATATCGAGCAATAAAAATGATATAAAAGGATATATTGCCACAGCAGTTCGATGAGTTGTCAACATTTCATTTTTAGTCCTGCTCTTAATTTTACTTGGACTAAAATTTGGATAGTGTCAAGGAAACCAAGACTAGAGGAGCATGGCCGGTAGAATGCAAAGAAAAACATTGGTTCTCTTCAGAGCAAATCAACACTTCCATTAGAGATTGCTACTTCACATATATGGTGTTTATTCATAAGTGAAACACTAAGGCAAAGACCAGACATTAAATATGAATTCCAATTACACACCAATTACAAATTCTACCTCAAAAATACAAATTCCAACATACCAGTTCCAATTATCAATTCCATATCGAAACAACAGTATCGGAACAAAGCTACCATATACATACTCAACGCAAAAAATAACATATTTTTGAGCAGCCTTATTTAAATTCTGAATGTTTATTTTTTATGGTACACCTGTACATACAGGCAAACAACTGTGATATGCACAACATTATATTTAATGATTATTTGAACCAAATAACTTGAGTTACAAAGAAAAGTTATACCAATTATATTTTAACCAATTCCAGTTACTTTAAAAAAAAATCCAGAATTGGCCTTTCAATTATAAAGTAATTGACTCCAAATTTGACCAAGGCCAATTTGAAATACTAAGCTTTGTATAGAACAATTCGCAGCACAGCACACGACACTGCACATTTATATTTACCGTTTTTAACCAATAATTATCGCATCCCATAGTTATAGAGTATATTTCGGCTGTTGTTATCCCTAATGGTGAATAGCCTATCAGGTGATATCAGATCTACTTCATCAACCTTCCCTAACAATCCTCATTGCTTGACAATTTCCACAGCAGATATTAAGCCCTCAACATATAGCACAAATGTCACTTATTTGTTCCATTTAATGCAATCCCAATTAAAGTCTAACCTGATGCGAGGAATAGAAATTGCCCTGCTTTCCAAAGTCTGAAAGATTGGGGCATACATGATTCAACAGTCTGTGATAATGCTAATGTTCTTGTATTTCCAAAAAACCTTCGGCAACTTTTTATTGGAACAGCTTAACGTGAAAATGTATCTGAGAAATCCGAATGTGTACAAAGAGAACCCATGTCAGTACAATGGTGGAAACTTCACCATGCTGTCCAAATGTTGATAGGAGAAGTGCCAGTATTAACCAAACAAGGGTCACGTACAACTCATTTTGAGAAAAAAATATTATTCTGTATACACGCTTCTGCGGTAATATTTCTTTGTCCTTGACATCGTGGTTCCAATAATTCAATGTACTTATTAGCATCCCGAACAGGAAACTTCAACAAACACATATTTGATAATTTCAATGCTATATGATTTGGTATTGTGTGCTGGAGTGTGCAAATCTTCATCTTTTTGTGAGTGATTGTCCATACATGATCTTTTGTGCAGTCGTTGTGCTCTCAAAAGCAAACTAAGATTTAAACAATTGCTCTGTCTGCAGTAGTTGCAACTGTTTTTTTTTCAACAAATATGCTCTACGCTCCCCGCCACATCCGATTCGATTCTCCTCTGTCTTTGTGTATATATCGGACATTGCATTTTGGCAACATCTACATACACTTAACTCCTGGAGATGTAAGGGTGTATTTCAGTTTCAAGCTCGGTCAGGTCAGATGTCAGTCCCGTAGTTTAGAAAATGGAGTTAGGGCGTAAACAATCGGCCAAGGATTTCTGGTATGATTTCTGGAAACAAATTACAGTTAAACAAATTCTCTCAAAAAGGGGGTTCAAACTTCAAACCCCCTGAACCCCAAACAACTGATGACGGCATGTGCCTTGATTTATGTTATATATAGTTACAGTAAATGTGTGAGCCACTAAGTTAAAGCCAAGACCACCAGCGGAACATCGTTGGTGGTCATGATGTCAGTTATTTTGAGCCCAAATGTCCTATACTGATTCGTGTCTGTTACCAGTGACATTCTCGGCAGACGTGGAGGCTCGGCCGTGGACGCCGCCATAGCTGGCATCCTGTGTGTAGGTGTCGTGAAGGCGCAGAGCAGTGGCATCGGAGGAGGGGCTTTGGCCACTGTGTACGACACGTACGTGTGTGTTCGTGTTCGTTTGTGTGTGTGTGCGTGCGTGCGTGCGTTTGTGACGCCACACATAGCGGAAACATTGTTGGATTCTCGATAAGGCTTTAATGTCTACTTGCCACCTGGATGTTTCGCCTTGGATGGCAGTCTTTCTAAAATGTTGTGCGTTTGTTTGTTTGTGTGTCTGTGGTGTGTGCACGCGTGTGTCTGTGTTGTGAACGAATTGTGAGCCCACGCGTGTGTAAATGTGATTAATTTGTCATATACTGCATTATCCATTGTTATTGTGTCGTTACATTGACACGTTGTATTGTTACTAATACTACGACCCATCATGCATTCATTGTAATCACATTTCATTTACAGTTGTACAGCAATAACTTACAGAGTGTGTGCTGTAGGCCAAGAAAGGGAACAGAAAAGGTGCTGGTGAACATAATGTTTCGTGAAACTGCTCCTTCTGCGGCTCATCGCGATATGTTTGTCAACAATTCGAAAGCGTCAACAACAGGTACATAGGAGAACAACTATAAGTTGTGATTGGGACCAAGTAACGTGTGTTCAAACAAATTCAAGCAAAATAAATTAGTAATACAAAATAAATTAGTAATACAAAATAAATTAGTAATACAAAATAAATTAGTAATACAAAATAAATTAGTAATACGATATAAACAGACAAATTGTAAGTGAAATGTTTGAAAAGAGTAATACCGAAGTGAAATACTTATACTGTTGTATTACTACGCTAGTGCAATACTGAATGCAGTTAACAGGGAAGAGGTTTTTGTTCCATTGTATGTTTACAATAATATATAGTGCGTGAACGAATATAGAACATATACACCCAAACATTTCTTTGTTTTAAATAATTAAAATTTGCTATTTTCCATTTCTACGACTGTTTGCAGGAGGGCTTGCCGTGGGCACACCTGGAGAAGTGAAAGGACTATACACGGCATGGAAGATGTTTGGGCGAATGTCATGGAAGGATCTATTTGTACCTGCAATCCGTCTGTGTGAGGAGGGCTTTCCGGTCATCGCGTCTCTAGCCTACGCCATTCACACATATGGCGGCGTCATCCGCAAAGATGCTCACCTAAGGTAGGTCACTTATCGTGTCATAATTTTGTGGAACCTTGAGACAATCTAATAGATAATAAAAGTGGGGAGGGCAATGTAAACAAACAAATGTAATTTTTGTGTTACGGTGAAGAAGCACCACGTAGAATAAGCAACATATGTGAGGAAATAAAAGCGTCCTTGTGACTGTTCAGGGCGATTTACAGTTCACTCCTGGCAGACCTGGGAAGGCTAGACATTCTTAGGCCATATGCTGAGAATGAACCAAGAAAGACTACACAAAGCAGCACTAAATTGGAATCCATCTCACAGAAACTCTTAAAAGAAGCTTCTTCATAGAGGGAAAGATTGTAAACCTCGAAAGACTGGCTGCTGTGGCTCAGGAAGACGGCGTTTGATGGTGTCCTCCATGTGTTACGTTTAATGGTGTCCTCCTGTGCTACGTTGGTGGTGTCCTCTCTGTGATTAAGTTTGATGGTGTCTTCCCTGTGTTACGTTTGATGGTGTCCTCCCTGTGCTACGTTTGATGGTATCCATCCTGTGCTACGTTTGATGGTGTCCTCCCTGTGCTTCGTTTGATGGTGTCCTCCTGTGCTTCGTTTGATGGTGTCCTCCTACGCTACGTTTGATGGTGTCCTTCCTGTGCTACGTTTGATGGTGTCCTCCCTGTGCAACTTTTGATGGTGTCCTCCGTGTGCTACGTTTGATGGTGTCCTCCCTGTGCTTCGTTTGATGGTGTCCTCCTGTGCTACGTTTGATGCTGTCCTCCCTGTGCTACGTTTGATGGTGTCCTCCTGTGCTACGTTTGACGGTGTCCTCCCTGTGCTTCGTTTGATGGTTTCCTCCTGTGCTTCGTTTGATGGTGTCCTCCTACGCTACGTTTGATGGTGTCCTTCCTGTGCTACGTTTGATGGTGTCCTCCCTGTGCAACTTTTGATGGTGTCCTCCGTGTGCTACGTTTGATGGTGTCCTCCCTGTGCTTCGTTTGATGGTGTCCTCCTGTGCTACGTTTGATGCTGTCCTCCCTGTGCTACGTTTGATGGTGTCCTCCTGTGCTACGTTTGACGGTGTCCTCCTGTGCTACGTTTGATGGTGTCCTCCGTGTTCTACGTTTGATGGTGTCCTCCCTGTCCTACGTTTGACGGTGTCCTCCCTGTGACTATACTATTGGCAAAGAAGACAGAAGAAAATGGGAGAAGCAGGATGTACAGTAACGTCCAGTGTTAACAAAGATCTCTGGATTTGCTCAAATTTCCGAATATGTCTCTAGTTACACATCTAAGTCTCCCTCCTTAGATTTACACATCTAATTCTCCTGTTCAAGCCAAGACAGGGATCAACTACAACGGTCTGAAATCAACTACAATGGTCTGTCACGCTAAAAGTGGTCCACACCAATATCGGTACGGGAGGGTGCAATTGTGACGAAAACTGAAGATCGACCATGGCTGCCACAATTAGTCCCTCCATGAAAACTAATTCCCAGACCAGGGTTTATTTCAAATTCAGAATGGCATTTTTTTCAGAGCAATAACATGAAACAGAACAAGTACTAAACATAAGTGTATAGTTATAAAGATTAACCGATATATACATAATTATGATATACAGTGTCCGTAGAACTGTTTAACGCACAGACTGGCAGCAGGTGGATAAACACGAGAGGTGCAGAATTATGAGTGTTTATGAAACTGTTTAGTAAACACAAAAGTTAAACGCGATAAACAGGACCAATTAAGGATTTATACTTTTAACTGGATAATTTTATGAAAAAAATTGGTTCGCCATACCAAATCTATTGTGACAGATCAGTTACATTCGAACCCTGAATACTCTAGTTTTGAATCCATTTGTATTGAAATGTAAAAGTCTTTTTTCTCCGCATGTTTCGTCTGTATTTATTGCTCTCCAGGACACCCAGCCAATTTCTTTGAAGAATTCCAGGATCTGCTCGAAAATTTGGCTACCATGCATTCAGAATTTTATATTTTTTGTGATTTTAATCTTCATTTGGACATACCTTCAGCAATAACAACTACCTTTAATGACATCCTGGTATCTTTTGATCTGAAACAACATGTTTCCTTTTCGACACACATACACGGCCACTGGCTCGAACTCTTCACAACTCGTTAAACTTTTTACAATATCCAAACACCTACAGTTTCGGATGGTTTATCAGACCACCACACAGTCATTGTCGATGTTAATGTTTCCAGAACTAAAGTAGAGTCAAAACACAATGTGTTTTACAGTCCTATTCATAAGATTAACATTGCTGCTTTAAAGGCTGACATCCTTAAATCCGACCTAAGCATAAAACCAAAGGGACACCTATCCGATTTGTGTGGACAGTATTATCAAGTACTCAGGGCTTTACTTAACAAACATGCACCTGTGAGATCAAAATCTGTATCACAAAAGCCACCCGCTCCATGGATGACTCCCTAAATTCTACAATCTAAAAGGCGTCGTCGTTATCTTGAGCGCGTATGACGCAAATCAAACTCGTCTTTGGAGAGGTCGCGTTATTCAAAACACTGTCACTACTGCAACAGACAAATGGCCAAAGCTAAATCGAATTATTACACAAATATGGTCTCAAATAACTCTGAAAGTCCACGTCAGCTATGGAACTGCATAAATCAAATTCTACACAGGCGGCCTGCTCCATCTCTTCTTAATCATGTTTCAATCAAGTCTCTATGTGACTCGTTCTCTAGTCATTTAAAGGACAAAATCAGTCTTATCCGTTATGCTTTCCCAGATCATACTTTAAGTACTGTAAACGTGGACTCTCTACGAGTAAATTCTTTACTTGTATCGTTTGAACCTGAACAGCTGATGAAGTGAAGAAAATAATTATGTCTTCCACAAATAAGTCCTGTGATCTTGATCCACTACCAACCGTACTGTTGACATATTGTCTTGATACATTGCTCAAACCGATAAAGGATATCATAAATGCATCACTGTGTTATGGCTTGTTTCCGGATGATTTCAAACATGCCCATGTCAACCCACTTCTTCAGAAGACATCTCTGCCTAAAGAAGATCTAAACAGTTATATACATGTTTCCAATCTCAGCTTTATTTCCAAAATACTGGACAAAGTCGTAGCAAGCCGTCTAAGATCTCACATCAGCTCAAATTGCTTATCTAATGTGTCACAATCAACTTATAAAGAGTTTCATTCTACAGAAACTGTTCTCTTAAAATTACACAATGACATTACCTTAAACATTGACAAAGGAAAAGTAACAGCACTTACCTTGCTTGATATGTCTGCCCCATTTGATACCATAGATCACAAGGATTAAACGCTTATCATTGTGGTATGGCATATCTGGTATAGCTCTGAACTGGTTTTTATCATACCTAACTGGTAGACACCAAACCATAAAGATAGCGAACTGTTTCTCGGCCGCACTCCCCACTTCGTGTGGTGTCCCCCAGGGTTCTGTTCTGGGGCCTTTGCTGTTCACTCTTTACACTACGCCACTCAGCTCTGTTATCCAAAATCATAATTTGGATCACCACCTTTACGCAGATGACACATAAATCTACATTTCTTTGGCTACCTCGAATACCAATCGCTCCCTAAATCAGCTCAGCGATTGTTTCCACAAAATCTTCCTCTGGGTGACTGACAGCAAATTAAAGTTAAAAGCAGACAAAACTGAATTTCTCATCATTGGTACTCCAAAGCAGTGCGGCAAACTTTATGGTTTTTTCCGGCACGGATCAAAGTCAAAATATCACACCATCAGCCCCAGCGAGGAATTTGGGAGTCATCTTTGATAAGAACATATTTCTCCAACGCGTCGTTGCTGTTGTTATCATATCCGTGATCCTCGCTGTATTCGCCAGTATATGTCACTTTCTGTCGCTAAAACTATTGCAACAGCTCTTGTTAGCAGCAGACTTGATTACTGCAATTCCCTCCTTCATAATATTGCTATCAAGGATATTACAAAACTTCAACGTTGTTTAGCTAGGGTAGTTACACGATCTCCTCGTTTCTCTAGCTCAGTGCCACTTCTAAAATCATTGCATTGGCTCCCTGTGCGATATCGCATTATGTTTAAGATCTGTACAATTACCTATCAAGCCCTTTCAAACAAACAACCTGCATATTTACATTCAATGCTCACTCCAGCAAGACAGCCCAGACAGCTTCGGTCGTCTGGTTCTGATTTACTTTCTGTTCCCAGAGTTAAGACAAACGCTGGAACTCGAGCTTTCTCGGTTGCCGCACCAACTCTGTGGAATTCGCTCCCCGACAGCGTAAAATCAGCAAGACATATAGTTTCATTTCGCCGTAATCTGAAAACCTATATTTAAAAAATTGCCTATCCTCCTTAGCTTCTTGGCACCTCCATCCATCGGTTGACGTCACTGAGCTCGGATTTTCTTAGGATATTGGGGCCAAAAAAGTCATTTTATTATTATTATTAGTTACATTTCGCTACGTTGATCTATTAGACCCTGCAACTGTAAACTCAAAACAAAAAGTATTTTCTACCTGGTGATACAGGCGGGTATTTGTCAATGATGATGGCACTTTGAAGAAGACGGGAGACATCATGAGGCGACCTCTCCTTGGGCGGACTCTACGTCGCATAGCTGATGACCCAGATACATTTTACAACGGCTCTTTGGCAAGTGACATCGTCAGTGACCTACAAGAGAGAGGTTGGTATCGATGTGTTGTCCTCAGTGGCAGCAAAAGCGATGCCCAGTTTCGAATAATGTTTGTAATTAAGCCTATCTGTTTAACAATAACAAGACTGAAGCGTTTATCCACACAACACGTTATATCGAATTTGAACGTTTCGAGATAAATCATTATTATCTGTTGCAAGTCGTTATGCAACAACAAGAAAACCGCTTCGTCAGTCAGTTGATGTCTTATGACTCATGTTATGCTTGTTGATTAATTGTAGGCCTACTGAGTTGCTCACTTTCTCATTCGTACCTGAATTTACATGATTGTGTAGAAAGTCACACGTGCGGAGATAATATAATCCTTGGTTTCTTCCTAGGCAGCATCATTACGTTACAAGACTTAGGAAACTACACTGCGAAGATTAAAACTCCTCTGAACATCACTCTGACGAGGAAAAACGGAAACTTCACCATCTTTTCTCCGCCGCCACCATCAGGTGGCGCTGTTTATCTCTTCATATTGAACGTGCTGAAAGGTAAACGTGATTCCTGTTGTCATTGTCATTTCATATATACAGGTGTGCATACTTGCTAGCAGAATTACGACAATAAATCAATGCTGGACAACATATTGAAGACAAGTTCATCAACAAATATGCAAAAAAAAACGTTTTTCAACGTGTCTTATGCAATGTGATGTCGAATGCGCAACAAATTACTGAATTGTGTAAGCTACATGGTGCCCACTGAGTATCTTTCACATGATTAAACATGTCCTATTTATATGAATTTCCTTACGGTGCATACTTAAAGATATCCCACAAACAATTTGCAGCGAGCTTAGTTTACCGAATAGCTACATTCCAATACATGTGAATTCGAATACTATTTTCACTACTTACATATAGAAAAAATACCGTGCCGAGTGATATAAAATAATTAACCCAAGCGAACTGTTATCACAATTAGCGCTAACTATAAGTAGATATTATGTTCAAGTTTATCAACTTGCATGTAAAGGTTACAAGTGGTCGAACCAGACATTGTCAACACTGAATGGCCGGATATTATCGTATCATCGTATTGCGGAGGCTTTCAAGTTTGCCTATGCCAGACGGTCACAGCTCGGCGACGAAGACTTCCTCGACCTCTCCCAGGTACGAATATATATATATATATATATATATATATATATATATATATATATATATATATATATATATATATATATACACATATATATACACACACGTGTGTGTATGTGTGTGTATGTATGTATGTATGTATGTATGTATGTATGTATGTATGTATGTATGTGTGTATATATATATATATATATATATATATATAAATATATATATATATAAATATATATACATATATATATATATATATATATATATATATATATATATATATATATATATATATATATATATATATATATATATATATATATATATATATATATATATTATTTATATATATATATATATATATACATACATACATACATACATACATACATACATACATACATACATACATACATACACACACATACACACACACGCACGCACGCACGCACACACACACACACACACACACACACACACGTGTGTGTTTGCATATATCTCACCGAGAGCTTTCAGGGCATATATTAATGGAAATAAAAAAATGAGGTCCAAATTTGCGATTTTTATTTCTATGTTTTGTTTTATATGTGGCATTTATTGGAAAATTGTGATATAAATGTGGTTTCGTTTTCTGCTTGCCATCTTGCATATGTTACTAAGGCAAACTTTCTGTGTTTTGTTTGTATCTATGATCACTCAAGTAATTTATTAACTACATCACCTCTATAGAAGATTAAGGCATTACCTTAAATTCTCTAAAAAATCATAGTAATGAGTCATCATCATCAGCATGGACCAAAATCATGTTGGCTAAAAATGCAGTTGCTTACGTACCACATTTCCACTGTTGTGTTGGATAAAATAGTTAATGAAACACTTTGAAATTATTAGTGTATATGTGATTTACTCCTTTTTAATTTTACTAAAAATGTCAGCTTAATTGTATCATTACTTACTGTTAAAAAAGAAAAAACGAAACGACCGCTGGTGCTTACGTACTGGTTGCTCCGCGTACACAGCACAGGAATACAACATGTAGTGTCATCATACTGTGATCAAATCAGATGTCAGGAACAGCTGCTGTGAGGGAGGGTGGCGTGCGTGCGTGCGTGCGTGCGTGCGTGTGTGCGTGCGTGCAAGGTAAAAGATTAATGTCACACTTGCAGCTGGTCGCCAACATGACAAGCGACAGTTACGCAGCTAACATCCGGGAACTGATCAAAGATACGATGACGCAGAACGTGTCTTACTACGGAGGCTCTTACGAAGGACGGACTGTGCCGGGAACAACCCACTTCAACGTGCTGGCCCAGGACGGAGGCGCCGTCTCCGTCACTAGCACCATCAACACCTAGTAAGTTGGCATATCACATATTGCAACCAGGCTTCTAATAAATGTGTGTCAACGCATTCCAATGCAAATGTTTCAATTTATTCAAATGCAAACGTACATGCAATTTTTCAGAAACGCATTCAAAGGCAAATGTAAATGCAATTTTTCAGAATCGCATTCAAATCTTTTGCGGTTGCATTTAAATTGTTTTGAATTTATTTCTAATCAAATGTTTGTTTGATAAAATGTGCATTATATTTGGAGCAAAACGTATGCAAACACATTATTATTTATTACAGTAGCAAAGTTGCATATAAGCATTGTAATACAACTATACACAGGTGTACAATCTAACAATAATTATTATTCAAACAATTACGTCTGCATGCGAATTACATATGATAGGGTATTTGAAAATTCAAATGTTTGGAGGTTGCGTTCAAATACAAATGTTTAGGGAACGCAATTAAATGCAAATGCTTTGATAAATATGGCGGCTGCATTTAAATGCGCGCTCAAATACTTAACATTCAAATGTATGCATTTGTTAACAAATCTTATTGCAAAGCAGAGGCTAGTGTACCGACCACAAACCTGGCAAAAAACGTGTTTATTAGAAGTTGCTTTTTCAGTTAGAATAGACTGGTGTATTTAATAATGTCGAGATAACGAACCTTAAAACAGGCTGTAACGATTAATTTGGTCCGGAGCCTATATTCCATTTTTACTTTTGTATACGGTTTTTTGTAGCTTTGGATCGAAAGTCTTAGGAAGTAAAACAGGCATAATTTTCAACAATGAGATGGACGATTTCTCGACACCAGGCTCGGTGAACTTTTACGGCGTGCCGGCTTCTCCCAGCAACTTCATCACTCCCGGCAAAATGCCGATGTCGTCCACCTGCCCCACACTTGTCCTCGATGACGCCGGCAACGTGCGACTAGCAACTGGCGGGGCCGGCGGTACCCGCATCACTACATACACGGCCTGGGTGAGACACGGCTTCCATCATGGTACATTCATATAAGGGCAATGTTCCTACTGCAGATTGCAGCTATGTGAGCCGTTTTGCAAGAAATTATTATGCAAAAATGCACAATCAATAATGTAACTAATGCTCCAGTGTGTTAGGTAGAGGTAGATTGTGGATTTGAGCAAGAAACGAAATTGTTGATTTGATTGTGTAGGTAGTGAAGCAATGTTCACCCATATCTTGCAGCTCAGAGGATATTTTCAAAATGTAGACGCAACGTTAATCAATGATGAACTCAATTCTACTATAACAAAATGTTGTTTAAACAAGCAGAACAATATTGGATGACAGGAAATACGTTTCGGGTTTCCTAGCGGTCTTATGTACCTCAAAAGAAACTTGAATTCTCAGAATAGTTCGGCTTTTTCACGCAGCCTGCTTTGGCGGACTGACGTTGCTACACATGACCATCACGTGACATAAATTGGAGAAGGACTGGTGGAAGCTCCTGACCGAATGTGAACACCATTACATCGGATACTCAGCGAGAAGATGAGACACAAGAACAGATATCTTGTCGCTAACCTGTCAGCCTTAAGTTAGCACAGACAAGACACAGGTCTTCAGTGTTCAATGAAACACGGGAGGAGTTCAGACCATGAGGAAAACTGTTATCTGGGAAACACCAAGGAAGCAATAAACATCCATCGAATGAAACCTGCCTTGAACCGGGACGTCGTCCAGGAGCTCCCACCAGTCATTCTTGTTCAAGTGTCTTGTGAAGTAAATAAGATGTCTAGCAGAAAAAAGCTATTTAATTACAGCAATGTTCGACCGAACGTCCAATTGTTGCAGGTGACCATTCAGCATTTGATGTTTGAAAGAAATATCAAGGAAGCGACTGATGCAGCTCGAATACATCACCAACTCGTACCAAATATACTACGGGTCGAACCCGGCATCACCAAGGTGAGTTGTGTCGAAGCAGCCATAACTCTCTACCTAGGGGACTGGGTTCGATGCCTCTTGTTGTCGTTTATGGCTGGCAAATTGTGTTCCCTCTATGGTAACACAGTTCACGTAGTTACATATACGAGTAAATGCATGTACAATCCATTTCAGTTGATGCATCATCATTTTAGATTGTTAACTTTCAGCTATTTCCGACTGCAGTGTGTTGGCCAAACTTATTTTGGACTGGACTAAAATTCTAACAGGTCTGCAGAGGGCAAAATGTAACACGTAGCGCCCTCTGGCAACGAATGATGGAGGGGCGCGTTTGAAAATATGAAATTGACCGCTTTGCTTTAGTGAAGAATGTATTGAAAATATTGTTTGTTCTGACTGTTGTATGCAGTAAGGTGACTGTCAACGTTGTATCTGGTGGTTGTAGGCAGAAAGAGAGGGTTTGATGAAGAAGGGTCATGTACTTGATAAGGCGGGAGTGGCACTCATAGGAAGTATCGCAAGCAAGCCCGCCCCACCGAACGCAGCACCGGCCGCTTACTACGGCATAGACGCCGTCACTGACGGCAGAAAGCCCGGCTCAGTCAGCGGATTCTAGACGTCTATTAGGCCTAGATACAATATTCTAAAATAGAAACGGCTTGAAAGACCAGCCAACAGCAGCAAGCTGTTGACAATTGCAAAGGACATAATTGTGTGGATGGCCATGATCGCAACCGTCGTCACTAGATATAGCACCTACAGAGGATTAGGTGTGTGTGTGTGCGTGTGCGTGTGTGCGTGCGTGCGTGCGTGCGTGCGTGCGTGCGTGCGTGCGTGCGTGCGTGTGTGTATGCGTCCGTACGTGCTTGCGTGTGTGCGTGCGCGCGGATGCGCTATGTTCTGTTATGTGTTTCTGTGTGTGTTGCAACTCGTGTAGTATATCATTTATTAGCAAACAATTATTGTTTTTACTTTTTAATTGCGTTCTACAAAATCGTGGGACCAGCTTTGCATTTTAGCTGTGATATAAACATATATATAAATATCCGTCAGTGTATAATTATTTCTGGTTTGACAGAAGACTCCCGTTTTATAATGTGATATATACAATGCTTACTGTTTGCAATGGCTTGTCACGAATTAAACATAATGACAGTCCTAGAAACAAGTTCAGAATGCTTTTGTTTGAGAGTGCAGGCATAGGTACTTTTATTCACTTCATAAATTATAATTACTTTGTTTGAGCACTATACACACGTTATTCTCTTATTTCAACACGGAGTGGAATTAAGTGAAGAAATACACGTTATAAATATTGCTATTCCACAGCATTCTTCAACCGGACTCTCACTTTGCCAAAATCTTGGGGTCCGCCTCAAAAACTAGTGGCCAAACCGAAAGTATCCCCGTGCCAGATGTAGCCAGAACGGTACTGCGCAAGCGCAGTGAACAACGCGCAAGCGCGATTGAACCACATGACCTCACGTGGCCGCACTTATATTGCTGCCGTGCCAGAAGTAGGCGTTGCAGCGCGCAAGCGCAGTGACCTATCGTGACCCCACTGCTTGACGAAGTGCTTGTATCTTTCATTCGTTCATTGTCGCTTCGTATAGTTGCCATCTTATTTTGAAATGTACGAGCCTCACAAAAAAAGTATCGCTACTAGTGAAGACGTGCAGACTTTTGTGAATTGCGGACGCCTATATTTTGCTAGGGCTGCGCCGCGTTACCAGAATAATATCGGTATATCGCAGCATTTTCCTCTACTATCGCGATACGCCTTCGACATACCGATTTAGTATAAACCGACTGGTTCATGGACTGTCCGCTAGGTGTCACAACAGCGCCAAACGTTTATTCCAGGACCCGCTAGGGCGCAGATAGCTAAGTTTACCGTAACTTTGTACTTCAGTCCAACAGTTTATATTCGATAGAAATGAACCCAATTGTAACAGTCATAGTTATATACAGTGTCAGGTCCGGTTCACCCGTCGTATTTTCGAGTATAACTAGCTGTAACTCAATACGCACGCTTCGGCTTCATCAATCGTTCTCAAAACACGACCTGCTGTGGCTTCGACAGAGTCAGAGGGCATCTGATTCTCAAACGATTCATGCAGCAACATTTTCTGCCATACGGAATACTGAATGAAAGCATGAAAATAAATCACCAACGGCAAAATAAATAACGGCCAAACCCGCATACTTCGACATGTAATGCGATGTATTGCAAAATACAGTGGTTTAAAAAAATCGGGCCAGTAACTTTTTTGAGGGGCTAGTCACTTTTATCATCTACTGGCCCGACGGTCCGCTGGGTACAAAAGCTTAATGTCAATGCCTGTAGACACATTCCAAACTTGGCGTTGTGTTTGTGCACATGAATGTATCGTGTGCGATGCTTATTAACATCAATACGAAGTTGCAGAGAACTTGATTTTCAATGAAAATCATTCACGAATCATAACCTCTGTGGAAGAGTCTAATTTTAGCTGTACTTTATTGGTTGATCCACTTATATTATACGTGTACTGTGTATCTGTATGTTAGGGAGGGAATGGTGGTAATGAGTGGAGGCTAAACACCTTCCTTACATTAGATGTGTACTGTGTATCTGTGTGTTAGGGAGGGAATGGTGGTAATGAGTGGAGGCTAAACACCTTCCTTATATTAGATGTGTACTGTGTGTTAGGGAGGGAATGGTGGTAATGAGTGGAGGCTAAACACCTTCCTTACATTAGATGTGTACTGTGTGTTAGGGAGGGAATGGTGGTAATGAATGGAGGCTAAACACCTTCCTTACATTAGATGTGTATCTGTATATTAGGGAGGGAATGGTGGTAATGAGTGGAGGCTAAACACCTTCCTTATATTAGATGTGTACTGTGTGTTAGGGAGGGAATGGTGGTAATGAGTGGAGGCTAAACACCTTCCTTACATTGGATGTGTACTGTGTGTTAGGGAGGGAATGGTGGTAATGAGTGGAGGCTAAATACCTTCCTTACATTATATGTGTACTGTGTGTCTGTATGTTAGGGAGGGAATGGTGGTAATGAGTGGAGGCTAAATACCTTTCTTACATTAGATGTGTACTGTGTGTCTGTATGTTAGGGAGGGAATGGTGGTAACGAGTGGAGGCTAAACACCTTCCTTACATTAGATGTGTACTGTGTGTCTGTATGTTAGGGAGGGAATGGTGGTAACGAGTGGAGGCTAAACACCTTCCTTACATTAGATGTGTACTGTGTGTCTGTATGTTAGGGAGGGAATGGTGGTAACGAGTGGAGCCTAAACACCTTCCTTACATTAGATGTGTACTGTGTGTCTGTATGTTAGGGAGGGAATGGTGGTAACGAGTGGAGGCTAAACACCTTCCTTACATTAGATGTGTACTGTGTGTCTGTATGTTAGGGAGGGAATGGTGGTAATGAGTGGAGGCTAAACACCTTCCTTACATTAGATGTGTACTGTGTGTCTGTATGTTAGGGAGGGAATAGTGGTAACGAGTGGAGGCTAAACACGTTCCTTACATTATATGTGTACTGTGTGTCTGTATGTTAGGGAGGGAATGGTGGTAATGAGTGGAGGCTAAACACCTTCCTTACATTAGATGTGTACTGTGTGTCTGTATGTTAGGGAGGGAATGGTGGTAATGAGTGGAGGCTAAACACCTTCCTTACATTAGATGTGTACTGTGTGTCTGTATGTTAGGGAGGGAATGGTGGTAACGAGTGGAGGCTAAACACCTTCCTTACATTATATGTGTACTGTGTGTCTGTATGTTAGGGAGGGAATGGTGGTAATGAGTGGAGGCTAAACACCTTCCTTACATTAGATGTGTACTGTGTGTCTGTATGTTAGGGAGGGAATGGTGGTAACGAGTGGAGGCTAAACACCTTCCTTACATTAGATGTGTACTGTGTGTCTGTATGTTAGGGAGGGAATGGTGGTAACGAGTGGAGGCTAAACACCTTCCTTACATTAGATGTGTACTGTGTGTCTGTATGTTAGGGAGGGAATGGTGGTAATGAGTGGAGGCTAAACACCTTCCTTACATTAGATGTGTACTGTGTATCTGTATGTTAGGGAGGGAATGGTGGTAATGAGTGGAGGCTAAACACCTTCCTTACATTAGATGTGTACTGTGTGTTAGGGAGGGAATGGTGGTAATGAGTGGAGGCTAAACACCTTCCTTACATTAGACGTGCACTGTGTATCTGTATGTTAGGGAGGGAATGGTGGTAACGAGTGGAGGATATACACCTTCCTTACATTAGATGTGTACTGTGTATCTGTGTGTTAGGGAGGGAATGGTGGTAATGAGTGGAGGCTAAACACCTTCCTTACATTAGATGTGTACTGTGTATCTGTATGTTAGGGAGGGAATGGTGGTAATGGGTGGAGGCTAAACATCTTCCTTACATTAGATGTGTACTGTGTGTCTGTATGTTAGGGAGGGAATGGTGGTAACGAGTGGAGGCTAAACATCTTCCTTACATTAGATGTGTACTGTGTATCTGTATGTTAGGGAGGGAATGGTGGTAATGAGTGGAGGCTAAACACCTTCCTTACATTAGATGTGTACTGTGTATCTGTATGTTAGGGAGGGAATGGTGGTAATGAGTGGAGGCTAAACACCTTCCTTACATTAGATGTGTACTGTGTATCTGTATGTTAGGGAGGGAATGGTGGTAATGAGTGGAGGCTAAACATCTTCCTTACATTAGATGTGTACTGTGTGTCTGTATGTTAGGGAGGGAATGGTGGTAACGAGTGGAGGCTAAACACCTTCCTTACATTAGATGTGTACTGTGTATCTGTATGTTAGGGAGGGAATGGTGGTAATGAGAATGGAGGCTAAATACCTTTCTTACATTAGATGTGTACTGTGTGTTAGGGAGGGAATGGTGGTAATGAGTGGAGACTAAATACCTTTCTTACATTAGATGTGTACTGTGTGTTAGGGAGGGAATGGTGGTAATGAGTGGAGGCTAAACACCTTCCTTACATTAGACGTGTACTGTGTATCTGTATGTTAGGGAGGGAATGGTGGTAACGAGTGGAGGATATACACCTTCCTTACATTAGATGTGTACTGTGTATCTGTGTGTTAGGGAGGGAATGGTGGTAATGAGTGGAGGCTAAACACCTTCCTTACATTAGATGTGTACTGTGTATCTGTATGTTAGGGAGGGAATGGTGGTAATGAGTGGAGGCTAAACATCTTCCTTACATTAGATGTGTACTGTGTGTCTGTATGTTAGGGAGGGAATGGTGGTAACGAGTGGAGGCTAAACATCTTCCTTACATTAGATGTGTACTGTGTATCTGTATGTTAGGGAGGGAATGGTGGTAATGAGTGGAGGCTAAACACCTTCCTTACATTAGATGTGTACTGTGTATCTGTATGTTAGGGAGGGAATGGTGGTAATGAGTGGAGGCTAAACACCTTCCTTACATTAGATGTGTACTGTGTATCTGTATGTTAGGGAGGGAATGGTGGTAATGAGTGGAGGCTAAACATCTTCCTTACATTAGATGTGTACTGTGTGTCTGTATGTTAGGGAGGGAATGGTGGTAACGAGTGGAGGCTAAACACCTTCCTTACATTAGATGTGTACTGTGTATCTGTATGTTAGGGAGGGAATGGTGGTAATGAGAATGGAGGCTAAATACCTTTCTTACATTAGATGTGTACTGTGTGTTAGGGAGGGAATGGTGGTAATGAGTGGAGACTAAATACCTTTCTTACATTAGATGTGTACTGTGTGTTAGGGAGGGAATGGTGGTAATGAGTGGAGGCTAAACACCTTCCTTACATTAGACGTGTACTGTTTATCTGTATGTTAGGGAGGGAATGGTGGTAACGAGTGGAGGATATACACCTTCCTTACATTAGATGTGTACTGTGTATCTGTGTGTTAGGGAGGGAATGGTGGTAATGAGTGGAGGCTAAATACCTTTCTTACATTAGATGTGTACTGTGTGTTAGGGAAGGAATGGTGGTAATGAGTGGAGGCTAAATACCTTTCTTACATTAGATGTGTACTGTGTGTTAGGGAGGGAATGGTGGCAATGAGTGGAGGCTATACACCTTCCTTACATTAGACGTGTACTGTGTGTCTGTATGTTAGGGAGGGAATGGTGGTAATGAGAGGAGGCTAAACACATTCCTTACATTAGATGTGTACTGTGTGTTAGGGAGGGAATGGTGGTAATGAGTGGAGGCTAAACACCTTCCTTACATTAGATGTGTACTGTGTATCTGTATGTTGGGGAGGGAATGGTGGTAATGAGTGGAAGCTATATACCTTCCTTACATTAGACGAGTACTGTGTATATGTATGTTAGGAAGGGAATGGTGGTAACGAGTGGAGGCTAAACACCTTACATACATTAGATGTGTACTGTGTATCTGTATGTTAGGGAGGGAATGGTGGTAACGAGTGGAGGTTATACACCTTCCTTACATTAGATGTGTACTGTGTATCTGTATGTTAGGGAGGGAATGGTGGTAATGAGTGGAGGTTATACACCTTCCTTACATTAGATGTGTACTGTGTATATGTATGTTGGGGAGGGAATGGTGGTAATGAGTGGAGGCTATATACCTTCCTTACATTAGACGAGTACTGTGTATCTGTATGTTAGGAAGGGAATGGTGGTAACGAGTGGAGGCTAAACACCTTCCTTACATTAGATGTGTACTGTGTATCTGTATGTTAGGGAGGGAATGGTGGTAACGAGTGGAGGTTATACACCTTCCTTACATTAGATGTGTACTGTGTATCTGTATGTTAGGGAGGGAATGGTGGTAATGAGTGGAGGCTAAACACCTTCCTTACATTAGACGTGTACTGTGTATCTGTATGTTAGGGAGGGAATGGTGGTAATGAGTGGAGGCTAAACACCTTCCTTACATTAGACGAGTACTGTGTGTCTGTATGTTAGGAAGGGAATGGTGGTAATGAGTGGATGCTATACACCTTCCTTACATTAGATGTGTACTGTATATATGTATGTTAGGGAGGGAATGGTGGTAACGAGTGGAGGCTATACACCTTCCTTACATTAAATGTGTACTGTGTATATGTGTTTTAGGGAGGGAATGGTGGTAATGAGTGGAGGCTAAACACCTTCCTTACATTAGACGTGTACTGTGTATCTGTATGTTAGGGAGGGAATGGTGGTAATGAGTGGAGGTTATACACCTTCCTTACATTAGATGTGTGCTGTGTATCTGTATGTTAGGGAGGGAATGGTGGTAACGAGTGGAGACTATACACCTTCCTTACATTAAATGTGTACTGTGTATATGTGTGTTAGGGAGGGAATGGTGGTAATGAGTGGAGGCTAAACACCTTCCTTACATTAGACATGTACTGTGTATTTGTATGTTAGGAAGGGAATGGTGGTAATGAGTGGATGCTATACACCTTCCTTACATTAGATGTGTACTGTATATATGTATGTTAGGGAGGGAATGGTGGTAACGAGTGGAGGCTATACACCTTCCTTACATTAAATGTGTACTGTGTATATGTGTGTTAGGGAGGGAATGGTGGTAATGAGTGGAGGCTAAACACCTTCCTTACATTAGACGTGTACTGTGTATCTGTATGTTAGGGAGGGAATGGTGGTAATGAGTGGAGGTTATACACCTTCCTTACATTAGATGTGTGCTGTGTATCTGTATGTTAGGGAGGGAATGGTGGTAACGAGTGGAGGCTATACACCTTCCTTACATTAAATGTGTACTGTGTATATGTGTGTTAGGGAGGGAATGGTGGTAATGAGTGGAGGCTAAACACCTTCCTTACATTAGATGTGTACTGTGTATTTGTATGTTAGGAAGGGAATGGTGGTAATGAGTGGAGGCTATACACCTTCCTTACATTAAATGTGTACTGTGTATTTGTATGTTAGGAAGGGAATGGTGGTAATGAGTGGAGGCTAAACACCTTCCTTACATTAGACGTGTACTGTGTATCTGTGTGTTAGGGAGGGAATGGTGGTAATGATTGGAGGCTATACACCTTCCTTACATTAAATGTGTACTGTGTATTTGTATGTTAGGAAGGGAATGGTGGTAATGAGTGGAGGCTAAACACCTTCCTTACATTAGATGTGTACTGTGTATCTGTGTGTTAGGGAGGGAATGGTGGTAATGAGTGGAGGCTAAACACCTTCCTTACATTAGATGTGTACTGTGTGTCTGTCTGTTAGGGAGGGAATGGTGGTAAAGAGTGGAGGCTAAACACCTTCCTTACATTAGACGTGTACTGTGTATCTGTATGTTAGGGAGGGAATGGTGGTAATGAGTGGAGGCTAAACACCTTCCTTACATTAGACGTGTACTGTGTATCTGTATGTTAGGAAGGGAATGGTGGTAATGAGTGGAGGCTATACACCTTCCTTACATTAAATGTGTACTGTGTATCTGTGTGTTAGGGAGGGAATGGTGGTAATGAGTGGAGGCTAAACACCTTCCTTACATTAGACGTGTACTGTGTATCTGTATGTTAGGGAGGGAATGGTGGTAATGAGTGGAGGCTAAACACCTTCCTTACATTAGATGTGTACTGTGTATCTGTGTGTTAGGGAGGGAATGGTGGTAATGAGTGGAGGCTAAACACCTTCCTTACATTAGATGTGTACCGTGTATCTGTATGTTAGGGAGGGAATGGTGGTAATGAGTGGAGGCTAAACATCTTCCTTACATTAGATGTGTACTGTGTATCTGTATGTTAGGGAGGGAATGGTGGTAACGAGTGGAGGCTATACACCTTCCTTACATTAGATGTGTACTGTGTATCTGTATGTTAGGGAGGGAATGGTGGTAATGAGTGGAGGCTATACACCTTCCTTACATTAGATGTGTACTGTGTATCTGTGTGTTAGGGAGGGAATGGTGGTAATGAGTGGAGGCTATACACCTTCCTTACATTAAATGTGTACTGTGTATATGTGTGTTACGGAGAGAATGGTGGTAATTAGTGGAGGCTAAACACCTTCCTCCCTGTACAATACTACATAGACAATTATGAAGTATGCATAACAGTAACGAGTATGGCAAGTATTAATTGATAACAAGATCTGTTTTTAATAATTTAATTCCTGTATGCCAACTTAACACATTGGGCACTTGCTATGTTGTACACACATAAAATATGATAAATTATGATGTTAACATATGTAAAACAATACACATGAATAATAATATTGATCAACATGCCTAATTAAATAAGAAATAACAATGGTTCAGTATTGCCTTCCACAAACAACAACAATGTAGCAACTGAAATCCATTTCACAGATATTGTAACATGGGATGAGGACAGTTGCAATCAGGGGCAGATGAGCAACATTTTTGTTTCTCCAAATATTAGAGGTGTATGTGTGACATTGTTGTTCACAATTTGGCCTTAGTTTCCTGCTGAACGTGACCTCAACTCACGATTTCATGCCCAACCAATACACAGATTACGCTTCGTTTACCTATGCCACCCCCCTATTCAATCTACTGTGCCAATGCTAACAACACAACTAATTTAATTATTTTATATTCGTAACTGTTAGTGTCGCTCTAATTTGTAAACTAGATAGAAATTTCATTAATATATATTCTACGACTGTGACAAGGCTGCTTTTAAAATAGCTAATTACTAATGGTGGCCAATTCGTGCACGTGTACAGTAAGCATTTTGTTTGGTTAAATTACATTATATAACATGTTTTAATTGTCTATTGTCTGCAACACATATATGCATAAGCTTTAATTAGTCAGATCTCGTTTGGGCTGATTGTACACATTTGTAAATTTATCACACTTTCACCTGCGATAATGAACAATATCGATATCCATCACTATTGATACACTGGGTATTAGAACTAGACAAGTTCGAGTTACTTCCTTAACCATACCTTGTAGTAAATATGCATACAGTAATAAGTAATATTTCACACATCAATTGAAAATCACAGACAATTATCAGTCGAATCATTGTAGGGCCAGTGACGTCCGAGGAGATTATGCGCTGCAACAGCTACTCCAGCCAAGAGGATCGACATCCAGAATGAACTTTGCATGACAGCTTCAGTAGAAATGTTGGCATGTCTAGATCAGCCAAATATTATATATCAGCTTTTGAACTTTGCTGCAATGAGCCTATAATGTCCTGTGAACATTGATTAGATTTATGAAACAGTAAATTGTGAATATTGCTGCAGTGTAGTATATGGTCTTCCTTATAGTTTCTTTTATGACGAGCTGATGCCGACTAGTTCTTGTACTGCTGCACTACTTTGGGTGTTGTCTCTCTCCATGTCTTCATATCAGCCTACAGTGAACAATAAATAAACATCACCTCACATTACTTCATGTTGAAATGCAGGATAATATTTCATGGCACAATGCAATATGAATTTTAATGTACTGAGCCCCAGTGTACTGTAAGCAAATTTTTACTCTGTACTATAAATATTGTTGCGAGGAAATTACAAAGCTCTCACAACGTATAATAACTTGTGTTTTTTTTTCAAACAATTATTTCCTATGCAAGATAATGTTGGTGTTTTTTTATAATTATACAGTAAACACTACAGATTCTATGAATATGCTAGCTCCACGTTTCACTTAAAACTGCATCCTCAACTGATTTAGCCTATCGTGAATCCGGTTTGTTGATGTCCTAATATGTAGTGTGTGTGAATTGTTTAAGTAATATCCGCAGGCTTAAATTAAAAAGTGAGTATTTTTTTTTTAAATCATCGAAAGAATAGACTTTAGTAGTTTGGTCTTGGTGGCTGTGCAATTATATGGAACGCCCTGCCTCAAGTAGTCAGGAATGCAGACTCCGTTGCAACGTTTAAGACATTATTAAAGACACAGTTGTTTCGGCAGGCACATTTTCACTTTTCAGCAGTGATATTCCAGTGATATTTTAGCTATATATTTGATTGATGTATTTTATGAAGTTTTATAAACTAACTTATTTTAACTATTTTACTAATTTACGCACCTTATTTATTTTAGTTATTTAACCTGATAGCTCATTTATATGTTTTAGCTCATTTTAATGTATTTTGCTTATATGTGTACAGCTGTAGTGCATTTCAGCAGGTGTTTCACCCATATACATGGCATGTTATGTTTTATAATAATAAATCTGGTAAGGCTCAAAATAGTGAATATCCAAAATGGTAAACACTGTTGTGCCATTTGCCCTTACATTCAGTGGCAGTGCAGCCCACAAATATCCAGATCACAGGAAATGGACTCTATTCCTAGTATAAAAAAATGCCCCTTTTTATGACACTAAAATGTTGACTAACTTCGCAAATAATAGATATTGAAAAAAGTTCTAAATTGCATAGCACACTTTACCACACAGAAGTGTTTAAATCATTATAGAAGAATTTTGATATTTTTTGTTATATACTTACCTTAGATTGTCACTTAATGCAACGCACAACTCGGCTGTTTCTACAGTAACTCCGCGTCTGTGTACCATCCTGTCTAAAAAGGACTGCGAACTATCCAGATAAATATCAGATAATAAGATCATAAAAATCACAAGATCACGAAAACGCAGCTATACGTCAGATTACTTCAAAGATTGATGGCGTCGTGGTTTTTGCGTATACCGGTGGTGCCACCTGGCGACGGTAACAGTCAAAACATGCTTCTTTTGCCAGACTCTCTTCTCGACGGATTCACGAAGTCGAGCGAGAGTCGGAGAAGCGAGACTACCTAGTGATTACTGGAAATGACCCATGTGGAGAATGAAAACCGGACCCGGTCCCGTACCCGTGCGCAGGCCAGGACAGCAGTATGAAAGCTGGACCCGGTACTTCACCTGGTAGTGTAATCAGCCTACATTTACACAAATGAAAGAACACATTTATGTAATGGCGGCGTCTACTATTGTTTCGTGTGTGGACTTGTACAAAGAAATGTTGTATTGGTGGTAATTGATGCTGGCGGGAATAATACGCTGTTTGTATAATGCGTATGAAGTATATAATTAAGAGGACGATGATGTCTGGCCTACGTCTCGCGGTCCCCGCACCTGCGTTCAAACAGCAGTAGCACTGTACAGAGCGTACTTGTGGAGATGTCCCTCGTTTCTATGATAGATATGTCCTGTTCTGATGAACAATTGCAGAACTGCGTCACCTCGCGGTGTTTTGACAAATAATTCTGACTTGATAAAACAATAAAGGGGCACCCCCTGGATCCACGTATGAAGTGGTAATATTTGTATAGCAAGGGTCATTATTACCTAGAAAATTAAAACCCGAGAGAGGGTAATTATTGTCTAGATAATATGTATGTATCATATATGGGTACTTATTGGGGACACCGGAACAAGCAGGTACCTGCCCAGAGCGGACACCGGAACAGGCAGGTACCTGCCCAGAGCGGACACCGGAACAGGCAGGTACCTGCCCAGAGCGGACCCAGCCTCGACTATGCATGTTGTCCGGTATTGGCAGGTGTCCATCATAGATAATTTTATTAAGTTGACACTCGCTAGTTGGAGCTATTATATTATGAAAGGATACGTTGATATCCGCTAGTTGGCTAAGTCGCAAACGTTACAAATATACGGTTAATAAAGCAATATGTTATTAATATATGTGGGTCATAAACTTAGTTGGTGAACATGTCTTTAATCACACAGCGTTACTGCATTCCACTGCATGGAAACCAGGTGGCGTATGGAGCCTGTGATCAGTCCCATGTAATCACCATTACTTTGAGCCCTCTACGAAGGAATGATGAATCCGCTGAGGAACGTAATTGAAACAAATTGTACACGGTCCATTGCCGTCGGACAGATAGTGACATTGATGGAGGTCTCCTTGTTCGTTCATTTTGGTTGGAGCTTGGTTTCCGAGAGTTTCCAAGTACTTTGAGTATTTGGAGCACATTTCTTCTTTCGTCCTTTACCCCGATTTTAAGGTGCTCCAAATTCACGTTGTATATAGTCACAAGACATCTACAGTGCTCCAGAGTGGGATTATGCACGTATCAGGAAAAAGAAGGGATACATGATTACGCGCGCGCACGCGCGCGCGCACGCACGCACGCACTCACTCACGCACAACCGTAAATAATTAGATGTCCTGCACAACATGCATGTGTAGAATAAACACACAACGACACAAGATACATCTTCCTTAAAACCTCGTCTCAGTTAGAGTTTGTTGGGTGATAAACATTTTGTCTGACAGCAAACAAGAAGTCCGCAACAATTTAATATTTTATAATTAAAAAGGCGACAGTTTAATTGACCAATAAACCTGTCATGCTCACGTTGATGAAGTGGGTTTTGTTCTCAAACTATCTATAGACAAAATACATGCGATCGCAATTACATATCATAGAATAAAAAACAACTGTTTCAGATTAAACAATATTATTATATTAATAACCAGGATGGATCTTTCTAGTAATTTAGACGTTGACTTGAAACTTTGGCAAAGCACCGGTGGAGCTTCGAATTATTAAAATCTAAGCCGGTGACCACAGTTAAGCCATTTTGATCCGTAAAACATTTTTCTGTGTCAGTTGGAACGAACCACAGCTTAACTTTATAAATCGGTAGGCATAATACATTATTGTATTATGTTTTCTAAATCTTACCTTTGTCTCATGGCATTTTATGAGTTGTTTTACATGGGCATTTCTTGGTGGAAATGAATGAAGGAATGATTGTAGGTTGAAGGAGAACATTTATGCACCGCTGTGTGTTGTTGTATTCATAATCGTCTGTGGAATCTGTCTTACTATTACGCCTGTTAAAGCTTACCTCTGTTGTAAGTACAAACATGTTTTTTAAACAAACTTTTAACATCAGTTAAATGATGTGAATCACCGGGTAAAGCAAATGTTGCCTTCTCTGAGAAAAGCATTTTCTTTATTTGTCCTGACAAACACTTTCAATGTTT
>OY759269.1:51045022-51080022 GCA_963662155.1 Lamellibrachia columna | reverse complement strand
CCGTTGAGATAGTCGACGGGACGGCCGCTAACGAAGGGTTCGTGGCTCGACGAGCGACCATCGTACGAAGTCTTGTCGTCGATATGATGGGCCGTCTCCACGTGGACCTGTTTCTACAGGATAAATTCTTGATCAACGGCGTCGATGTCAAGATACTACTGGTACGCAGTAAGCCCGCGTTTGCGCTAATGGCTGGCGGGGTCAACCCCGAATACAAGATCAACATCGTCAATGCCACCTTATTTGCAAAGAAGGCCACCCTGAATCCGACTGTGCAGATGGCGCACATCAAGGCTCTCGAGAAGATGCGATCATTCGACTGCAAGGTGTACTCCATTCTCGCGGGCGCTCGATCGAACACGCACGAGAACCTGTTCCTCGGCATCCTGTCGAAACGTCTGGTGCTGTGCTGCATCGATAATGATGCGTACAACGGTTCGTACGTGAAGAATCCGTTTCACGCCAAGAACAACGACATTAACTTCCTCGCAGTGTACGTGGACGGGCGACAGATACCCTCCGAACCTTTCCAACCGAATTTCGACGACGATCTCTTCGTCAGGAGCTATATGAACCTGTTCTCCCCGACTAGTAAGATGTGGCAGGACGAGGGGAACGGACTGTTTCGCAGCGACATCCGGGACGGGTCCGTTCTGGAAATAGACAAGAGCCGCAACATCATCTACGACTACTGAGATGGACATTCTGCAGATCGCCAGACTACTAGCGATGGACCAGCGCACTAGGCCGATATTTCGCGGTGTCGTACCCAAAGACGGACTGCCTACGACGATAGACGCTTTGCCGGTCGCCTTCGTGTGCAACACCGACGACGGCGACGAACCGGGCGAACATTGGATAGCGCTGTACCTGAATGCATATAGATGTGGCGATTACTTCTGCTCGTACGGTCTGCCGCCACGACACGCTGCGTTCCGTACCTTCATGAACGAACATTGTTCCGAGTGGACTCATAATAGCAAGAGACTTCAGAGTCCTCTGTCTAACGTTTGTGGACAATATTGTCACCTCACCCCACCTATCCTCTTCGGGCCCATAAGGCCGAAGTGAATCTCCTCCATCTTGTTCTGTCAGCTGATACACGTCTGGCTTCGTTCCAGCTGCTCCACCCCAGTATACGTCTTTCATTTTCAATAGTTGATCGCCACGTTGTCTTTGGTCGCCCAACCTTTCTTCTACCTTCAGGCGTCCAGGTCAGTGCAGTCTCACATTTGCTGTTCTTGTCCATTCGTAGGATATGTCCTACCCACTTCCATCTTCTTAACTTGACCTCAGTGCTGATTGTCTTCAGTTTTGTTTTTGCCAGAATATCTCGATTTGATACAACGTATGGCCATCGAATTTGTAGGATTCGTCTTAAGCACTTGAAAAAAATGTATCTAACTTTCTCTTGTTTCCTTCGTTAATTTTCCATGTTTCACTTCCATACAACAACATTGATTTAACAAGTGTATTAAAAAGCCTCAATTTAGATCTCAATGTGTATATATTTGAACTCCATATCTGTTTTAGTTTCATGAAGGATACCCTCGCTTTACGAATTCTGTTAACTATGTCATCGCCGCCTCCTCCTTGCTTACTGACGTTCGCACCAAGGTAGTTATACTTGTCCACTTCCTTTAGCTCTTGATCATCGATTAGTATTCAGTTTTCGCACTTGCTGTTTATCCTCAATATTTGAGTTTTCTTTTTATTTATTCTTAGTCCTGTCCTTGCTGCAAATTGATTAATTTGTCTTGTCTTTGTTTGCATGTGTGTGTAGCATGATGACATGAGTGCTATGTCGTCGGCAAAGTCCAGGTCCTCTAGTTTTGACGTGAAGTTCCATCTTATTCCTGTTTTGTTTCCTGCTGTTGTGTTTCTCATTATCCAGTCCACTACTATCAAGAAGATAAATCCAGACATTACATCTCCTTGTTTAACTCCAGTTTTGACCTTGAACCACTCAGATTCCTCACCTTCGTCTAACATTGCACATTCACTATCTTCGTATAACAGCTGTACCATGTGGATTATCTTGCATGGAATACCATAGCTCTCCATAATTTTCCATAGACCCTCTCGGTGCACTGAGTCAAACGCTTTTTCAAAGTCCACAAACGTGATGTATAGAGTTGCCTGCCATTCCACTACCTGTTCTATAATATTTCGTAAAATAAATATCTGTTCTATTGTGCCTCTCCCACTTCTGAAACCTACTTGTTCGTCTCTCAACTTGCTGTTAACTCCATCTCTTATTCTGTCTATGAGTACTCTTCCGAATACTTTACTAGGAACAGATGTCAAAGTATTTCCTCTCCAATTCCCGCACTCTGTGAGGTCACCTTTCTTCGGTATTTTAACGATCAGTCCCTGCTTCCACGTTTTTGGCACTTTCTCTTGTTCCCAAAATTTTCTGAATAATTTGACAAGCCATTTCTCTGTTGTATTCATGTCTGCTTTTAATAATTCTGCTGTGATTTCGTCCTTGCCCCCTGCTTTCTTTAGCGCTGTTCTAATTTCTGCCTTTGTTATTAGGTCAGTGCTAATTTCATTTATGATCGGATATATCTCCACATCTGTTACAGGGTCATCAGGTATACGTCTATTAAGGATTTCCTCAAAGTGTTCTTTCCATCGCTTCCTTCTGGCCAATCCTTCTGTTATTACATTTCCACATTTGTCTTTCACTGCATTTGTTGTCTTACGTTTGTCATTACTGAGGGTTTTTGCAATATCATACACTTCTTTCATTCTTCCATTATGTGCTGCTTCCTCTGCTTCCATGGCAAGGTGGTCGACCCACTTCCTCTTGTCTTGTCTCATGCTCTTCTTCACTTCTTTGTCTTTACACCTATATTTATCCATGTAATTCTGCTTAATCCTGTCTGACTTTGTCTGCTCGATGTTGTTCTTCAGTCGTTTTCTCTCTTCTACTAACTCCCACGACTCCTTGCTGATCCATGGTCTTTGCCCTTTCTTTTTGTACCCCAGTACTTATTGAGCTGTTTCTTTGTCTGCATCCTCAAAGTCTTGCCATTGTTTCTCAACTTCTTCGTCGCCTGTTTCGTCGTAGTCTTGTAATATATCATATTTGTTGCGCAACTTCAGTGAGAATTGGGCTTTAATAGCTGGTTGATGTAACTTAATTATATCAAATTTCTTTCTGATCGCCTTGTTCTTTTGTTTTCTCTTTAGTTTCAGCTTGATTTTTGATCGCACTAATTGGTGGTCGCTCGCAATGTCGGCTCCTCTCATGGCCCTAGTGTCCATTACTGATGTCCGGTGTTGCCTACTCACTAACACATGGTCTATTTGATTTTTTGTCTTTCCTCCTGGAGATGTCCATGTCTGTTTATGTATCAGTTTATGTGGGAAAATGGTACCTGTTGCCACGAGGTTATTGAGTCCGCAGAAGTCAACAAGTCTTTCTCCATTGTCATTTCTTTCACCTACTCCATGGCTTCCTATTATGTTTTCATATCCGTCGTTGTCTTCTCCAACTTTGGCATTTAAATCCCCCATTACTAAGAGTATGTCATGCTTATGAACATTGTCCACAACTGTCTGGAGCTGTTCGTAGAAATTGTCTTTATCTTCGACGTTGGCTTCATTTGTTGGTGCATAGACTTGTATGATCGATAGCTTTACATACCTGGAGAAGAATCTAGCATGAATAATTCTATCACTGATAGGTTTTCATTCCAGCAATGCTTGTTCTGCTTTCTTCGTCATCATTATTGCCACTCCGTGTCTGTGTATGTTGTCTTCTCTCCCTGAACAAATTATGCTCTCTCCGGTGTTCATCTTGACTTTTCCTTGTCCCATCCATCTGCATTCACTAATGCCCATGAAATCTATTTTATATTTATCCATTTCTCTGGGCTGATTTCCCTATAGAGTACACAGTTCTCACATTCCAACATCCTATATTTACATTAACTTTTGGCTTGGTTAACGACGTTGTCAGCCTCCGAACTTCCGTTTGGCTTTGATCCGGAAGCGTCATACTGTCCAAATAAATGATGTCATCATCCGCTGGCATCTGGGCCGTCGCCTTCCAGCACAAGCTGGCTTTTGAAATTCACTTCTGTTTTCTGTAACATCATTTGAGCTGGGAGGGTTGTTGGCCCTCCGCAGTAGGTTTATTTTCGGGGTTTTCCTTCCCTTAGCCATAGCCTCGTTTGCCCAGCACAATGTACTGGTTACCAGGGTGCACTACGGGGAGGTGAGGTTGAATTGAGTGTCTTTACGGTTGAGCGCATAAACACCCCTTACACCCCTGGACAATATTGTGTAGCTTATATATTGCTTCGTTGTAACGGCTTTCGGATGAGAACTTTTATCGACATATTCGGCACCGATTTAATAGCTAACAATTGCCGCGTATTTGATTGGCTTAAACAGCTGCGACAGGGTAGACTGTACTATCGCACATCGTTCATCGATTGAGCCTCTGGCGAGGTGGAGACACCCCTAAGCTCACAATCTCTGTCGTAATGGTCGACACTCGCAAGTCACGTCATCATCGTACTCGTCATAGTCGTAGTGATATTACACGCTACCCTTGTAGTATCGTCATGCTTGTGTTGTTCAATGAAATACGTGTGCACTCGTACGATACCGTGTTTTTTTCGTTTCTCGTTTTCTCGTCAGGCCCTTTGATCTTTGTTAATGTCCCTGTTGACGAACGATGCCTTCGGGTCCTTTGATGTCTATTCGTGAAACCCCCCCCCCGCCCCGCCGCCGCCGCCACCGCCACCGCTCCTTACTTAGGAGGATGACCTCTGACCCTATTACAAGACTCCTTGACCACTCCTTGACCAATCCTTTAGTCGGTAGGGGGCGCTGCTGATGCCACTCGTGTAGTACACAGCCGACAGGGGGCGTTCATGATATCTGAGCGATATTATACCTCTTTCTCCATACTCTCAAACCGCGGATTTTCTCCAAAATGTATTTTTTGTAACCTGCGAACTCACTGTGCCTTCCTTGCTCCGTCATATGCACTTATCTACTACTCTAATGATTTCATCTTCACTGACTGGGTTTAGGAACATGCTGTTTTTATTTCTACTTTCGAGACAATCATGAATTGAGGCACCATTAACAAGTGGATTTATCTCAGCAGCTAATTTGTGGCCAATATTTGCAAAGAAGAAATTAAAGCTATCTGCGATGTCAGTTTTGTTAGTAATTGTTCTTCCATTATTTGTAAAATAGTCAGGGTATGAGGATTCATTTTGACGTTTATTAAAAATTGCATTTAACATTTTCCATGTTTCTTTAATATTTTGTTTTTGGTCATTAAAAATGCTTTCATAGTATGTTTTTTTGGCAGTTCTTAATATTATTTTTTTTTAGTGTTCTGTTTCATATGATCTGTTTTTGAGAAATCTTCGATATAAAATATTCTTTTTCAAGCATTTTCAAGCCAATTGTGAACCATGGTTTTTTGTTGTTCACATGTTTTATGTTTACTTTTCTGGTTGAACAATGTTTGTCGTACTTCTTCATGAATATATCAAGAAATGTATCCTAAGCCATGTTGACACTAGTGTTATTTATAACATTTTCCCATGCTTAAATATGATATGAGTGAATTTATATTTTCAATCACATCATAATTGCAAAGTGTGAAAACTGGGAAATAGCCGGGAATGTCATTTGTTAAAATACCATTTGTAGTGCGCTTATTTATGACATTTGCAAAAATATTGTCAATCAGCGTGGCTGCATCTTAAGTTACCCTTGTTGGCTTATCAATACGTGGGTATAAATCTAGGCTATGCATAATATCAACAACGAGTTTTGTACTTCAGTGATTATCATGTTTCAAAATGTCAACGATAAAGTCTCCACATAAAAACAAGATCTTGTTTGTTCATAAGGTGCCAAAGATGTGTTCTATACGTTCACATAAAGTGTCTATGTTTGTTGCTGGTTTGCGATAAATACAGCATACAATTATATGTTTTGTTTTTATATATGTCATTTCTACTGTGATGCTTTCTAGTATATCAGTTACTGTCAAGGATTTGCCTTCGACTTGGGAACAATTAATATCTTTATATATAGCTACTCCGCCTCCTCTTGCATTTTTTTCTACAGTCATTAAAATAATTATATATTGGGAGATTATGATGTTGTAATGCAGTAGGATCATGCCATGTTTCTGATATTGCTATGTCATTAAATACTAATTTCGCTTCATGGTGGCGGTCTCGCTGGTCAACGTTTCGTCTAGGGTGGTCGGTGCAGAACCTGATGTACGCGTCAGATGCCTGGAAGTAGCACGGTGCAGAGCCTGATGTATGCGTCTGAGGTCTGGAAGTAGCATGGTGCAGAGCCTGATGTACGCGTCTGAGGCCTGGAAGTAGCACGGTACAGAGCCTGATGTACGCGTCTGAGGCCTGGAAGTAGCACGGTGCAGAGCCTGATGTACACGTCTGAGGCCTGGAAGTAGCACGGTGCAGAGCCTGATGTACGCGTCTGAGACCTGGAAGTAGCACGGTGAGCGAACGTATGAAGTTTAAGCCCGGCGGCTATGACATTTTTTCTTCTTCGAATGTTACTCAAGACCGGACACGGACACAGTAGATTCCAATGTTTCTACGCTAGTAGTCAGTTGGTCGATTTTCTCGTCTTTCGCTTTCAGCAGTTTTAGCAAGTCGGCGAGTTGCCTCTTATATACTTAACTGTCGAAGCTTTCAAGTCATCAAGGTTTTTGCAAAGATGGTTCAAGGATTGCCTAATCTCCGAAATGTCCGAATCACGATGTTTCGGGACCATGGCGATGATGGTCCAATGCAGCGCACTCAGTTTAACGTAATCACTTCGGGTCAGATAAGTTTGATTCTGTTAAGCGGTGCACTGTAATACAGTGGGGAGTGGGACAAGATTCCCGTCCAAACCAATATATTTGATTCTACTAAGCGGCTGATCTTGTTTTCTGTTATTCTGTTTTCCGTTATTCTGGTAAACGAAGTCCACTTTTCAAACTCTAAAAGAACGCAATACGTATGATAAATAATATCCAACTATTTGTAATATAAAATAATTATAATTTGAAGAGAACCAAACAATTCATATTTTGGTGTATTTTTGTAAAAAAAATAACACTTTTTTAATTTTTTATTTACAAAGTCTATTGTAAAATTAATTATGTAGAAGGTAAAACACTGGGGCTCTTATGATAACGAACAATTTTGGTCTTAATAGGGGTCTCCTGTCCAATACATTGACCTGTAATCGTATTACTCCTACAGCACAGTGCATTGTAAACAGTTTGTTTAACTGACTGTGTTTGTTTTTGCTTGTTATTAATATGATTTATCAGTAATAATTGTATTATATGTGGGTGTGTATAAATGGGACAAATAAATATGGTTCTGATTCCGATTCTCTCTCGTCAGAAGCCACCTTGCCATGCAGATAATAAAATTCCCCATGACAATTCCCCTCCTCATGAAAGGCCATTCTCTGTTTGTGCGCGTGCGTGCGTGCGTGCGTGCGTGCGTGCGTGCGTGCGTGCATATCCTGTGCCTATTTGGATAACTAGAAGTTATGCCACCTGGTGTCTATTGGTGGAAACAGGACACCCCCCTTTTCAGGTTTTGGATCCGTCCATGTGTACCGTGGGCTACTTGCATCCTTGAGTGCTTTTCAAATAGACCCTACCATTACTATCCGCAACCGCAAATCAAACATGCGTGACGGGGGCGAGACGTGACCTAAATATATGCATAACATGCATACTGAATGATCACCTTGCGACCTCTCGGCGTCAGGTGAAGGGCTGCCTACTTATATCATCTTGAGTACCGCCTTGTGACGTGTGAGCCACTGTCGAGGACACAGGTGTGTCGAGCCTTCCCAACCAGCCGTAGTCTTACACTGTTCCCACCGCGTCAACACAAAGGGAGCAACGGGCAAGACGTAGGTACTCCCGGAAAGGCTGGAGCGATCGCACTGCCAGATGAAGTGAGTCTAGTTATTGGAATTCACATATCAAGAAGCGAAAGTCTTGTATTTAGAGCCCAGTTCACACAAATGCACTTTTCCGAGGTAACTCCATACGTGGGGCGTAGCAGGTCGGTGATTACTGCGCCGGACTGTCAATCAAGGGGACTGCGTTTCGAGTCTACCATGCTGCTGTTTCGAAGCTTGGATAATAAACAGAGTAAATAAAGACACATTAGCCTCTTTTTCATTTAAATTAAGCTTACAATCCGGGGATTACATTTTAAACACAAACGATGTAAATACGGCTTATGATTTATTCTTGCATCAATTCTTATCCATGTTCGATTCGGGAAAAGGTTAAGGAAAACAGTCCTGTTGATGACCAAGAAATTATTAGAATTGTTCAAAACTTTAAAAGTAAAAATGTCATCAGATTGTAATGACATAGATATGAACACGATCAAGGCAATTATTTCTCAGATTGTAAAACATTTGAATCACATCTGCAATGCTTCCTTCAAAACAGGAGTTTTTCCCAACAAAATGAAAGTTCTTCTAATTTCTAAGACTGGTGATAAGGGTGTGTTTTCAAATTACAGATCTATCTATTTGTCATCATAATTCTCGAAAATTAAGGAAAAATCATACAATGATAGGTTAGACAATTTTCTAAACAAGTATGATATACTTAGTCCATGTAAGTATGGTTTTAGATCATATATGTCAACATCCCATGCTTTAATTGAATTGGCTGAAGAGATCACTACTTCTATAGATAATAATGAATATGCTATTGGCATATTTGTAGATCTAAAGAAAGCGTTTGATACTGTTAACCATGCTATATTGGCAAACAAAAATATTATCATAGTATTCATGGCATAGCACTTACATGGAGTTTAAGTTACTTAGCAAATAGAAGTCAGTATGTTCATTATGACAGTTGTGATTCTGAAGTACTTGCTGTATCTTGAGGTGTTCACAAGGTTCTGTTTTAGGACCGATGTTGTTTATTTTCTACATCAATGATATTTGTAATGGTTGATAAATATTGAAATTTATATTATTTGCAGACGACACTAATATGTTTTATTGTGATACAAATGAACTTGTCCGGTCGACAAATGACGAGTTGAAAAAGCGTCATGCATGGTTTGCAGTAAACCGATTATCTCCCAATGTGTCGAAAACAATTGATATGATTTTTGGAAATCGTAGTTTAAAGACACCTGGTGAACTCTAAACTGTCTAAGTGTTGTGCCATTATGTACAGAACCAGTTTTGTGATTGATAAACGTGGCATGCTCATTTTAGACAACTCTCTCTTATTTGGTTTTGTTACAAAAAAGGTTGTACGGTTACTTTATGGTGCTAAGAGTTTGGATCACACATCTATGCTATTTTTTTTTAAATCTACGTATTTTCAAAGTGCCAGATATAGTTGAATTGAAAAACTGCTGTTACTATGTACGAGGCTTATACTAATTAATTGCCAATGAATATAGAAAATCTGCTCACTCTCTATGACTCTGCTTACAGTGTTCCATTTTTTTAATGTGGATCTATTGATCTAAAAGTATGTGTATATGAGCTAAAGGTGTAACGCTATGGGATTCAATTGACAGTTGTTCGATGTGCTGTCGAAGTGTTCATTGTTTTAAAAACAAACATAAATAGCTATGTAGTATATATTTAACAATTCCTGCTGGTGGAAAGTCAATTTATTGTTTGCAACATTACTTTTAACATCAAGTAGATGATGTTGGTCTTCATCAGTTTGATTGCTGGCAGGTTAGAATATATGTGTAGTTAAAACGCATGTGCATATTTCAATATTGTAACTCATGCATGTTACTGTTTGTACTATCATTATGTCTTAACATATGTATTGCAATAGAGCAAGTATTATAAGTATTATAGTTGCTTTTTACCCTTTTTTCAACATTTTATTATTTAATATTACTAATTCAATTGGAATTGTCTGCTTTGTTTGTGTTGAAAATAAACATCATTAAAAAAACGTGACTGCGACTTCGCATTTAGGCGATGTCCAGGCCTTGCCAAACCAGAACATAATTGCGATGTCGCAGCTATATATATATATATATATATATATATATATATATATATATATATATATATATATATATATATATAGGTGACGCCCAGACCAAACCAGAACATGATTGCGACGTCGCGATTATGTGTGGTCTCGACCTCACCAAACCAGAACGTGATTGCGACATCGTAATTAGGAGCAGTCTCGGGCTCACCCAACCACAACCGTAACAACATTGTTGAACCCTCGATAAGCCAATGCCTTCCTGGTCCACTTGCCATCTGGGCTTTCGGCTTGGATGGCAAATCTTGTTAACTCTTGTTAAACATCTTCCATGTTCATATGATAACTATAGAAGAAGAAGAATGTTGTATTTGACCCATCTTACATTTCACATAATACATATACATCCATGTTGAATTATAATTTTACATAATACAAGTTTATATGATTGTAAGTAAACATGGTATATATTAAGGTAAATAAACAAATAGGGTCAGGACACTCCTCTAGGCCTTTGATTGTCGCTATCGAGGAGCCACCTTACAAATTAAACTAAATCAGTTGGTCAAACATATCTAAGCCTTCCGAGAAGAGAAGACAAAATAAACCATATTAATACTATCATCTCTGATTGTGTGTGTGTGTGTGTGTGTGTGTGTGTGCGTGTGCGTGTGCGTTTGCGTGTGCGTGTGCGTGTGCGTGTGCGTATGTGTCATAGAAGATTATCCTCCAGTTTTGTAAATAAATTGTTATGTAAATATCTATAATAAAATTGTTGTTGTAATTGTTGTAATTTAAGATTGTTATCTACTTTTAATATGTCGAGTTTTTTATGGAGTGGCTCTGTGTGGGAACTATAATTACTTAAGGTAATACTTCTCAAAGCTTTCTTTTGAAGTTTTACTATTCTATTTTTTCAAAACACCAAGCCATGATGCAATAATAAACGTGTGGTACAATTAATGAATTATATAATAACGTTCTAATTTGTTGTGTTTAGAACATGCTTTTGAAATATTTTCAATATGTCTTTCCCAGTTCAAATTTGTATCAATAATTAAACCTAAGAAATGTAATTCCTTTGCTTGTTCAATATTTATATTATCTACCTTCACAGTCTGTACATTTTTATTTGTCTTTTGGAAATTCACTTATTTAGATTTTGCACTGTTTAATGATAATTTATTTGTTTTGAGCCATTAATTTATTTTTAGAGGTTCGTCATTTATTAAAAACTCTAAATTGTCAATGTGTATGTTATCGCCAAAAGTATTTAAAATGAAATGAAACCTTTTACTGGCTTGTGCAAAATAAATTTTAATTTATTAAAACGTGTTTAAAAATATGATTGCTTTGATATAAAAAAGCTCCTTTTTAATATACTATTGTAAGTTTTTAGATTAATCAGTAATATTTTATATTCTGAAGAACCAGGATTTGTTAATTTTAGTTGTTTGTAAAGTTTATCTCTGTGTCGTATTGAGGCAAGCAAACCTTCAGTTATCCGTGTAGACTTTATGATTTGTGTCAGCCGTTGGGCTCATGTCTAGTTTCTCATATATCATAGAAGAGATTAAATCCTCTTTGACTTTTAACATTGCCTTTTTGTTTTGAATATTAATTTCTATGAATTTTGTAGGATGTTGTTTTTTCAGAGTAGTATCCATAACTATGAAATATGGTTGATGATCAGATAATTGTTTAAATAATATTACTGCTGTACTCTCTAATACATATTTTGCTAAATTACAAAATAAATTATAAATTAATGTGTCATTGCAGGTTGTAAACCTGGTAGGAAGAGTGATTTGGGGGAAGAGATTAAATGAAGTTAACATGTCAAAGAACCTGCTACAATATTCTTGCTCTTTTATTTCATTTACAAAAGCCTCGAAACTTTGCATTAATTGATTGTATGTTAGAGCTTAGAATACTGAAATGTTTTTTTCAATACCACCTGTATACAAGAGAAAGGTTTCGTCGGTTATAATTTATTTGCATTTTTTACTTGGTTGACAACTGTATATTTTATTGTGCAATAATGTTTTAATAAAACCGGACACGAAATTAAGGCAGCCAAACAACTGTACACATGTGAGGTATTTTGCATATGAGTGGGTTTGTGCGTGTGTATGTCCTGTGCATGTATCAATGTTACAGAATGCTCGATGTAAATCATTGGAAGTAACGAATGGAACCATCTTACACATGTGAGGTATTTTGCAACGTGTACGGTGGAAGTGCCAGGTTTAAAATAGGTAAACAAATATTGCAATCCGATTTTGTTACAGGTGTCCCAACACATGCAATACATTGATAGAATACGAAATATGAAAAATAAGTAAAAAAAGAAAAAAATAACAAAGCAATACGCTCTTGCATGTGTTGTTGCTGTATGAATAAGAAGATAACAGACGAACTCATTAATATCACAAATGTGGTATTTCGCCTTTATCGTTCTTTCAGCAATCAATACCATGTAGCCGGTATAGCAAATGTATTAGCCCCCCAGTCAGGCGCAGCAGTGTTTGCTGTAAAACTGCTGTAAGATAATGTATTAACTGCGCAACACTGCAGTGTTGCAGTAAAACAAATAATATATTAGCTACACTGTCAAATACACTGCAATTTTGCAGTAAACTGAATAATGTATTACAAATAATGTATTAGCAACACATGACAAAATTATAAATACACTGCAGTTTGCAGTGAAACTAATAATGTGTTAGCAACACGGTCAAGCACACTGCAGTTTTGCAATGAATCAAATAATGTGTCAGCAACAAAGTCAAGCACACTGCAGTTTTGCAATGAATCAAATAATGTGTTAGCAACACGGTCAAGCACACTGCAGTTTTGCAATGAATCAAATAATGTGTTAGCAACAAAGTCAAGCACACTGCAGTTTTGCAATGAATCAAATAATGTGTCAGCAACAAAGTGCAGCACACTGCAGTTTTGCAATGAATCAAATAATGTGTTAGTAACACAGTCAAGCACACGGCAGTTTTGCAATGAATCAAATAATGTGTCAGCAACGAAGTGCAGCACACTGCAGTTTTGCAATGAATCAAATAATGTGTTAGCAACACAGTCAAGCACACTGCAGTTTTGCAATGAATCAAATAATGTGTCAGCAACAAAGTCAAGCACACTGCAGTTTTGCAATGAATCAAATAATGTGTTAGCAACACGGTCAAGCACACTGCAGTTTTGCAATGAATCAAATAATGTGTTAGCAACAAAGTCAAGCACACTGCAGTTTTGCAATGAATCAAATAATGTGTCAGCAACAAAGTGCAGCACACTGCAGTTTTGCAATGAATCAAATAATGTGTTAGCAACACAGTCAAGCACACTGCAGTTTTGCAATGAATCAAATAATGTGTCAGCAACGAAGTGCAGCACACTGCAGTTTTGCAATGAATCAAATAATGTGTTAGCAACAAAGTCAAGCACACTGCAGTTTTGCAATGAATCAAATAATGTGTTAGCAACACAGTCAAGCACACTGCAGTTTTGTAATGAATCAAATAATGTGTCAGCAACAAAGTCAAGCACACTGCAGTTTTGCAATGAATCAAATAATGTGTTAGCAACACGGTCAAGCACACTGCAGTTTTGCAATGAATCAAATAATGTGTTAGCAACAAAGTCAAGCACACTGCAGTTTTGCAATGAATCAAATAATGTATCAGCAACAAAGTGCAGCACACTGCAGTTTTGCAATGAATCAAATAATGTGTTAGCAACACAGTCAAGCACACTGCAGTGTTGCAATTAAACAAATAATGTGTTATGTAGCACAGTCAATCAAACTGCAGTTTTGCAATGAAACAAATAATGTATTAGCAACAGTCAAATACATGTATTCGTGCACGCCATTTATGACAATAAACCGAGCAGGCCGTCTGGCATGTGGGGACGCTTTACCGAGTAATGCCTAGTGGGGCACTCCGTGTTGACAATGAATCAATCATAGTCTGGTTTGTTAAGGACACTGACTGAACTGGATCAACTGCGTCATCATTTAATAGCTCAATAATTCATAGGGTAAGCACTTCCCCTGAGTCGTCTGTGTGACTGCTACTCCGTGTTGGTTTAGGAGGCATTGCAGCACTCAGTATACGACAACAAAATTTATGAGGCAATACTCTATTACTTCACGTGACAATCCTCTGTCGCTTCATGCGTAGCAATACTACATCACTTAATGTTTCAATTATGCCTTTGTAATAGCAGTGCACATTCATGCATATAGCTTTCTCATTTAACGTTCGCAGTGCCCCTTATTTTCTTGATAATCACGTCATGGTCGGAACTGTGCAGGACAACAACATTAAACCTCCATCTTGAACCGGAACCATGCACGGAGACACACAGCGCCAGTGCACAAGACAAGTGCACGTGTAATTCGCTCTCTCCATGGCTAGTGCTTTCCACTGGGTTGCATTGACTTCAGTTCATAGGCACCCATTGGTAGAATTAGAACGGCACAGGCGAGTTAAATATGCAGACCAATTCAACATGCTGAGGTAAAGCAATAACTACAATATTTTTGTTTGTTATGGAAATGACAATTAAAGGTCGTAGTTTCTAATGCCGTGAACGATAATACAGAACTCATGTTTCGTTGCCACATACCGCACCCAAGTGTCACTGGCAGACTATTTTAACTTATGTTTTGTAATGCGCATGGCTTTCTGATTAACTGTTATTTTTATGGAATATTATCATAAGTGGAGCACTGGTTAAACGTGCTTGAAAACTGTTGTTGAGTGGATGTAACATGACGAGTCAAGTTTCCTCTTGCAGGAGTTGCAAATTGCAGGAGGTCCAAATTAATTAATAACTAACATACTTGGAGTTGCCTTGTATAACAGGACTTACAATGAAGATTCAAGAACATTATTGTCCGTTGGAAATACATTAAAAAGGGAAATTTTTCGTTAAGTAAACATCACATATACACACGCAATAGAAACAGTTTACCTACAACATTACTAAAAACAGTTCACTTAAAAATAAATAAAACATACTAGAAATGTATTACTTAAACTCCAGAAGGGTTTAAGTGATTTGAAATCAGATTGAAAGGAGCTAACGTTGCATCTTCTACACCCCTCCTGGTAAACTGTAGGGGGACCATGCGATCGGCCACATACATTATTATATTTATCAGCTGTTTGATTACATACAAATCTCTCTATACATTTAGCAATGGTAGATGTAAGCGCCACCGGTCGAAAGTCATTTGGTTGTGTGACACCAGGTTTTTTAAGGACCGACATAATAATAGACATTTCCACGGCATACTGTGCTCGTGCTCTTCTTCCTTGTTCCCTGCTGTACAGGGGTGAGGGTCAGGTAAAATATTGTCGAGCCATTCTTTCTGTTCTTTCTTTCCATAGTTTTCTATCGGCTGCTCCCTCTCTCCATCTTTCATCCTCCCCCGATCTTCTCATGTCCCTCCTCACGCAGTCCTCCCATCTCAGCTGTGGCCTTCCCCTTTTCCTGCGTCCTTGATGTATTTCCACCTCTCCTCTCTTTGCTAGCTTGCTTGTATCCATTCTTACCAAGTGGCCTGCCCATCTCATCCTGCTTCTCACCAATCTTCCTGTTAGGCTGCATTGCATCCCAACCTCTTTCCTTAGGTCGTTCATCCTTCTTCTGTCCACCCTCTTTGTTCTTGTTATTCGCCGAACCCAGTTATTTTCATACACTTGCAGCTTCTGTTGTTGTTGTTCTGTCAACGCCACTGTCTCCAGACCATACAGGCATGCTGGTGTAACACATGTTCTCAGGACTTTCCCTTTCAGCTTTTTTGAAATTGTTCTGTCCAACATGACTCCCTCTACCTTTCTCCAAGCATTCGCTCCCGCTTGTGTCCGACGTCGCACTTCTGCCGCTGAATGCCCATCCTCCGTAACCATTCCTCCAAGGTACACAAAGCCATCCACTTGCTTGATCTCCTTACAATCCAATCTGATGTTCAACTCCTCTCTCTGGTGTCCAATCCACATCACTTCTGTCTTCTCTAGGCTCATTCGGAGTCCGTGCTTCTCGAACACCACCTTCCATTCCTCCAACACTTCCTGTAGGTCTTGTTTGCTTTCTGCTATTATGGCCAGATCATCTGCGTACATCATCTTCCTGAGAATATCCTTCGTGCTGATCTTCCTGCTGATTACTTCCATCACCATGATAAACAATAAAGGGCTAAGGGCACTTCCTTGCCTCAAACCGATGTTAACTAAAAACTCTTCTGACAATGGATGTTTAAAAACCATGTTTTGGGTGCGATGTCCCTAAAAGAGGTAATATAAACTAACAATTTCCAACTTGTAATATATATGCCTACTCCCGGCTATCACAAACAACTGTATGCTCCCGTGCTGTCATTGCATTGATGTCATTGCCTGTCGGCCGTTCTGACTTGTTAAGGACTTACGATTAAAAATTGTGCTTATAAATACAACTTGTGTATATCGTTACATAACTACAAAAAAATGTCCTCGCAGTAGTTTACTTGGAAAACGTTGTTGAACTTGTCAACCCTTGTCATCCACGGGCGCCGCCATTGAGGTAGATAAACCTACGTCACCCTGTTTTTTATAAGCCATAATTTATCACAATTCCGGCTGGTGGACCTAGTTGTCCACGCATGCGAACTGCATTTGTTGTGTTGTTTTGATTTGATCGATGACAAAATAAACACCTAGTTTACAGCTATCCTGATATTAGTTTCAACCGGAAATACAGGGACTGTTGGCATTGCAAGCGCATGATAGGTGAGATCTTGCCGATGAAAATTCATTGGAACTTGAGTTGCTGAGGCGAGGGGAAACAACTGTGGGCAGCATTGTTGAGAATCGGTGTAGGGGGCAGGCTTGTTAACAGATGCAAATGCATTCGAATGCTTCCATAACATTTTTAATGCATTTGCATTTGAATGCGTACCTTAAACATTTGCATTTGAATACGACCCACAAACATTTGATTTGTCAAATACACAATCAAATGTACAATCAGATGCATGCGTAATCCTCTGAATAATTATTATTGTTTTATTCACTTTCACAAGTTCACAACATGTCACTAGAAAAAGTGATCTTTAGTGACCAGTACCCTCAGCAGATTATGAAATCATTGTCTGGCCTGTGAATCCATTTTTACAAGATGCTCTTTGAAAAAGTGCTCTGTAGGTCAACTGATGAATGCCTGAGCTGTTATTCATACAATATGAAAAGATCTACTGGTCTACAGGTTGATGGCTTCAGAGATTACCTGTTCATTGAAATAAATCAAACAATTCAGGCAAATGACTCCTTTGTGTTGTGTTGGCACTGTTGGTGTGGGTTGGGGTGGCAGCTCATTGGGGGGAGTAAACCAATGTCAGCCCTGGATATTTACAGCCAGAGAGAGTGATTAGTGATAGCTGTAAGTATCCACCAGGTTACCTTTCCAGTGACCCTACCAGTGGACAGTCTATTGTCTTAGGTTCCCTCTTCCATTCTGGCCTACCTGAAGGATTAGCCTTTCATTCCCTGCCATGGTTCCCAGTAAACTGTCAATTGTCTACTCCTCCCTCCCATTTGCACCACCTCTGCAGGCCTGGAACTGTGTTACTCAGTGTATGACTCTACAGACATGTTCACGTAGTGGGACTGATATGTAGTGGTGTTTAGTGGTTACAATAATGTACTACTGTATTTATTAAATAAATAAATAATGTGTTTGTATATATTAATAAAATAAATTAATAATGTGTTTGTATACATTACGGTTTTTTTTCTCCAAATAAAACAAATCGTTAATATATAGCCAAACATTTGAAAATAATTCAAATGCATTTCCAAATGTGTAACCAAAGCATTTGCATTTGAATGCGACCCAAAAACATTTTGCATTTGCATGCGTTCCTGAAACATGGCATTTGCATTCGAATCAAGAGAAACTTTTGCATTTGCATTCAAATGCGTTGACATGCATTTGTTAACAAGCCTGGTAGGAGGTGGTGCTTCTGTGTCATTCTGGCATTCCAACGTCCTTAGCCCATGTTCCTGCATAACCGTGGTCCAGTCTAGTGCAAGTGGTGTACCTTATTGCTCCAGTATCCTTGACAGGGAAGGCTGAAAAACAGATACTGGATATATAATAAAGAAGTCCCAAAAGTGGACGCCAAAGCGGCAGTATCAATGTACACTCATACAAGGAGCGAACGGTGCTTCATGTATAGATTAAACAGTAACTACCAGAAATGGAGTAATCGTACTCAGTAATCGTGTGTAATCTGCAATACGTTTGGAATAACTGTACCTGTACTCAATTACATTGGTCAAAAAGGCCAAATAAATGTTATCGTAATCGATTACATTGCCAAAATAATTGTTATCATGTTTACAATAACAATTATCTTGTGCATGTTTCTGTTGCCCAGGTCCTAAGTACAATGTTTCTGTTGCCCAGGTCCCAAGTACAATGTTTCTGTTGTCCAGGTCCCAAGTACAATGTTTCTGTTGCCCAGGTCCCAAGTACAATGTTTCTGTCGCCCAGGTCCCAAGTACAATGCAGACAGGAAGACATCAGTCTGTTTTACATCTTTTACATCTATTATTATGCTACCCTATATCCGGTAACATCCAGGAAGATAATAAGCCATGTTTGAAACAATGTGAAAAAGGTTGATATGTTCATGGCTTCAGAAATACCTCCTCAATGAAACAATGCAGGACTAGCAAGCCAATTAATCCCTTGTGTTGTGTTGGGGTGGCAGGGTATGTCCATGTTGTATAAGACATATTCTAATAAGGCACCTCATTATTAGATTCCTCCCCAATTGCATATATAGTATCTAAATTGATTAAGTACTTTTTTCTTCATTTTATATCTAATGCATGTAACAGTGACTGCATTTTAACATTATGTTTGATTTTGTGTTGAATAAAATGTGTGACAATAATAACATGACGATTTCTATATATGTAATTATGTCAATTATATTCTTGAATGTAATAATGATTACATCCTAAGGTAGTCAAAATAATCACAATCATTTTCTAAGTAATCATACTCCTATTTGTTATACATTAATCATAATTCATTACATTTGTTGTGTATTTGCCTTAGTATATATAATTGAATTCCCAACTGATACACATAAACTGAGGAAGGTCTGTGATTATGTGTTGTGGTATCTAGACAACATATACCCATTTTTACATGGGTCATAAACCAAAATGGTAAATATCACCAATAGGGGATTACATTACATCAAATATGGTAAATATTGAACAATGTTTACATATTCACAATAGCAGATGAACATTAAACTGGTCTGGTATGGTATTTGTGATACAATGTAACATGAGTCAACTTGCGCATTCACTTATCAATGATGTACTCAATGTGTGAAATCATGTTGAAAAATATTGGTTGCCTGGGCTTTCTACCTACAACATAAGACATATTATGTGAAGACAACATTTTAATAGTTTACTAATTGTATTTCAAAAATATTTATTTATATAGATTGATCAGTATATACAACACCACATCATACACTATATGGGAAGAATTGAAAATACATCATGCAGTCTAGTCTTTTGAAAGCACTATGCAGACCAGTTTGTACTTGTGGCGTCCTAATAATTGTTTTGACGAATCGGAGTAATTATACTTACTCCGATTGTTCCCAGCTGCAGTGGTTGACTTGATGAAGTCATTGTGGAAGCATGCTCTATCGCGAAATCTGTAAAACTTTAATTTATTCAGTTACACTGAATAGACAAAGCCATAATACGATAAATAATATATATATATATATATGCAGTAGCAACGAACGTGACAGCAATCATATATTTACCTAATATTTGTTATGCAACCATGTGCATAACATATTAGTATGTTACCGAAACTTAATAAATCATTGGGAATAAATATTCCAAATTAGAAATAAATAACAGTTATGCAGAATAACAACACAAGTCCAATGTATAGTGAAATAGGACAACTTAACGACAATTTAGTAATCACATACCAACAACCGTGTATGTATCCACTTTCAGTTTTACATTCATTAGAACACAATCATAGTCCATGCCAACATGCCGGCCGCAAAACTGTATTGACATATATTGCAAATAATTATCTGATATACCACGTCAACCGACCGACATTGATCACGATATTAGTTATTTTGTCCTTCAGCTACCACGTACAATTAATAAATATAGTATTACACTGGCTACACACAATGTGTTCTTTACAGACGGACAAGACGCTCCATAGCGATGGCAACAGCGCTGGTGGTGATTTCAATGGTTGCAGTAACCGTAACACCGACGTTTGTCCTATTCAAGCGACAACCGTCTGGCGGTGCGTACGAATCTTCCACGGGGCAGCCACTTCACTCCATCTCCGCCAAGTATCGGTACGCAGCTGTCGGCAGCGACGCGGAAATCTGCTCGGAGATTGCAACGTAAGTTTGCAGTTTTTATAGCAACACATAACTATATGGTATACGGTCCCCCAGCGTCAACACAATGCACACGAGCAATTTGTATTAGGTGTAGAGAGCTAATTAAATACAACTGATCCATTTTATTGTTGGAACTACGTGTGGATGTTTTAGTAGGAAATGTAGCTGTTTTGATATGACCTTTTCGCCTATTCTGTCATTTCGGCGCTGTATCCGTTGTAATCGATATTCAAAATGGGATCGATATTCAAAATATGTACCAGTTATTTCATATCTGGAGTGTGAAGAAGTTGTTAGAAAAATTGTTTTCATTTAATGACTTACCAATGTTAACTACGAAAATGTGGCTCTCAAAACGACGCTAGCGCCGGAATTTGCCTTAAAAGAAAGGGCGTCTTCGCAAAAAAGCCTCGCTGAACGGTCATATGCAACGAATTAAATGTGTAAAAATTGCGAGGCCGTTCGATTACTTTCCTGTAATGATTATTACGAACAGTTGCGGACATTTTCGTCCGATAAAGCGAAATATGGCGTATTTACACATTGCACTGTGCCGTACCAGTAAGGCCACCTGGCGATTAATGTCGAACTAGGCGATTAATGTCGAACTAGATATACGAGAATATGTCTCGAAAATCTGTTTATGCATAATTTATCTTCCAAAAAGTTAACTTTGTCATACGTGTATGTTTCCCTGATCGATATATGATTTTTATTTTGGACAAATGACGTATCTAATGTGACATCCAGCGAGATCATAAAATCAGGCAAATTCTGGCGTGACGCGAACACTACACAGTCACTGGTGACTATACAACGATAACGTCAACAAACACAACATCGACGACATTTCCAGGCCCGCAACTTTCAAGGCGCTTCTTCTACTTAAATTGCATATGCATTTTAATGCTGGATTTGCCATGATTTGATGAATCTTTGTTAGTTTTCGCAGCCATTAATCGCGTTGCAATCGTTGTGCGTTCAAATCGTTCACTAAAACACATAATATACTGTAGACCAATAGCGCCATCTGACGAATGGGTTTGCATTTTTAATTATCCAACAGATGGCAATATTGGTTATTTATAACCAATGAAACATTTTCTAGTTAATGCGTCTGTAATGGTAGCCTCGGTTACCTATGGTCCAAATGTTCTGACTAGCCAATAATAGCCATCGTTACAAAATCTTGTCGCACTGCAAAGAATCAGGTAAATGCAACAATGACCCAGAACTTTAGTCACCCACTGGCACTGTGCGGCAGAAGTTGTGTCTGCAAGCTTGTTACATAAAGTATGACGAAATTAACCGATATTATAATAAATAATCGTAATCAGGTCCTTAGTTAGCCATGAATGTAACTCAGATGCACAAATTAAACTGTGGCTACAATGTGGCTTTCATCAAGCCGACTAGCGGAATTTGATCACAACTGACAGAAAGCTTGAAAGGTGAGTGTATCCCGTCTTACCGTCTAAGTTTTGTACATTATCATAGCCATAGCTTATATATTCACAGACTATAGCCATACGGCCGCCTAAAGTAGTAAAGGTCAATTGTCATTGCGTTTTCACAAAAATATGAAGAAACATATATATATATATATATATATATATATATATATATATATATATATATATATATACATATATATATATATATATATATATATATATAGTAATGTATATATATACATATACATATATATATATAAATATATATATACATATATATATATATATATATATATATATATATATATATATATATATATATATATATATATATATATATATATATACATATTACTATATATATATATACATAACTATATATATATATATATATATATATATATATATATATATATATATATATATATATATATATATATGCGTGTGTGTGTGTGTGTGTGTGTGTGTCTGTGTGTCTGTCTGTGTGTGTGTGTGTGTGTGTGTGTGTGTGTGTGTGTGTGTGTGTGTGTGTGTGTGTGTGTGTGTGTGTGTGTGTGTGTGTGTGTGTGTGTGTGTGTGTGTGTGTGTGTGTGTGTGTGTGTGTGTGTGTGTGTGTGTGTGTGTGTGTGTGTGTGTGTGTGTGTGTGTGTGTGTGTGTGTGTGTGTGTGTGTGTGTGTGTGTGTGTGTGTGTGTGTGTGTGTGTGTGTGTGAGGATATGCGGTCTTGCAAAAATCTTAAGAGAGAGATATCTGTTGATAAAATTAAGTAATACTTTTTGACATTTGTTTTGTTGTCGCATTGTCTTGGTATTATACTAATTTCCCACTGGTAAATATATCAAAATATGGGAATTAATTAATTTAACTAGGCGCTATTTCAGGGTTTCGTAAAAATGTAATCTGAATATCTAATATCTTTAAATCTAGTGTTTGCTGTTGTTGCATGTGATAGTCCTGTACATTTATTTAGCGTCTGCTGTATGTTATTATTTGTGTACTTCCAGATGCAACTGCCACTGGATGTTATCTGTCAGAGTTCATCTTATACTTGTGGTGTTTTGGAAATGTAAACTGTTCAGTCAGACAATTATATGTCTTAAAGGAAAGCTGCCCTGCATGCTGAGATAAAAACACTGCGGCAGGAATACTGTCATCTAAAATAGCGAAAGGCACAACAGAGAAAGAAATCAAGCAAGAAAAGGGAATCTTGCCATAAAACATCAGCTCAATGAGTTGTCGACATTTATTTTTTGGTCCTGCTCTGAATGTTACTTCGACTAAAATTTGGATAGCGTCAACTAAACCAAGACTAGAGGAGCATGGCCGGTAGAATGCAGTTCACAAAGGAAGAAAAACAATGGTTCTCTTCAGAGCAAATCAACACTTCCAAAAGAGATTGCTGCTTCACATATATGGTGTTTATTCATAAGTGAAACACTAAGGCCAAGACCAGACATTAACTATGAATTCCAATTACACACAAATTACAAATTCAACCTCAAAATACAAATTCCAACATACTAGTTCCAATTATCAATTCCATATCGAAATAACACTTATAACGGTATCGGAACAAAGCAACCATACACATACTTAACGCCAAAAATAATATTTATTCATGGTACAGCTGTACATAATGGCAAACAACTGTGATATGCACAACATTATATTTAAGTGATTAGTTGTACCAAATAACTTGAGTTACAAAGAAAAGTTATACCAATTGTATGTTCACCAATTACAATTACTTCTTTAAAAACAACATTCGGGAATTGGCGTTTTAATTGCAAAGTAATTGACCCCAAATCTGACCAAGACCAATTTGAAATACTACGCGTTGCATAGAACAACATACCGTGACGCTGCACATTTACCTTCGCCGTTTTTACCAGTAATTGTCCCATCCCATATTTATACAGTATATTTCAGCTGTTGTTATCCCTAATTGCGAATCCCCTATCAGGTAATATCAGATCTACTTCATCAACCTTCCATAACAATCGTCATTGCTTGACAATTTCCATATCAGATAGTAAGCCCTCCACACATAACGCAAACTATACTTATTTGTTCCATTTGGTGCAATCCCTATTAAAGTCTAATCTAATGTGAGGAATAGAGATTTCACTGCTTTCCAAAATCTGAAAGATTGTTGAACGAACGTCAGTACAATGGTGGAAACTCTACTATATTATCCAAATGTGTGCCACTTCTAAGTGGATAGTTCCAGTAGTAACCAAACAAGGGACACGAACAGCTGATTTTGAAACAACAAATTTTCTTCTTTCTGCATCCGTGCTTCTGTGGTAATGTTTCCTTTTCCTTGACATCGTGTTTCCAATTAATCAATTCACTTATTAGCATCCGGAACAGGAAACCTCAACAAACACATAACTGTGCAAAATGTAAAGCTAGTATAAAACTTGACGTTTTTATCAACATATTTAATTATTTCAATAATTTGGTATTAGGTGTGCTGGAGTGTACCAATTTTTAATTTTTTGTGTGAGTGATTGTTTGTACATGAATCTTGTGCGGCTGTTGTGTTCTCAAGAGCAAACTTAGATTTAACCAATTGTTCTTTATGTAGTAAGTTCAACTGTTTTTTTCTCAGCAGGGCTGCCTTACACTCCCCGCCACATAATGCTCTCTTGTGTGGATATATCGGATGTTGCATTTGGCAACATCGACATACACAGAATTCCTGTAGATGTAAGGGTGTTTTTCAGTATCAAGCTCCGTCAGGTCAGATGTCAGTCCCGTCCATGGGGTTTAATAAAGGAGAATCGGGCGTACACAGACGGCCATGTATTTCTAGGATGATTTCTGAAAGAAATTACTGTTAAACAAATTCTGTCAAAAAGAGAGTTCGTTCTAACCTTCTGTGCCCCAAACCCTGATGACTGGCATGTGCCTTGATTTGTGTTATATACAGCCAAACCAATGGTGTACACAGTAATAATATTAATTATGGAAACATTTTTGTTTTGTCGATTACAGTAAATGTGTGGACCACTAAATTATAGCTAAGACCAAACAGCGTAACATCGTTGGCGGTCATGCTGTCAGTTATTTTTTTTAGCCCAAATATCCTATTTTCATAATGGTTCGTGTCTGTTACCAGTGACATTCTCGGCAGACTTGGAGGCTCGGCCGTGGACGCCGCCATAGCTGGCATCCTGTGTGTAGGTGTCGTGAAGCCGCACAGCAGTGGCATCGGAGGAGGGGCTTTGGCCACTGTATACGACACGTACGTGTGTGTTCGTGTTTGTGTGCGTGTGTATGTGTGTCACGCCCTTCTGAGACATAAATTAAAAGAGTGGGTTACTCATAGAGAAAACATTGTTTGACTCTCGGTAAGTCTTCAATGTCTACTTGCCATCTGGGTGTTTTGTCTTGGATGGCAGTCTTGCTAAATGTTATGTGTTTGCTCTTGTTTGTGTGGTGTACACGCGCACGTGTAAACGTGGTTACTTTGTCAAACCCTGCATTATACATTGCTATTGTGTCGTTACATTGACACGTTGTATTTTGAATAATATTACGACCCATCCTTTTAACAAGATTGAACAAGATTGCCATCCCAAACAAAAAGTCACAGATGGCAAGTGGTCAAGGAAGCCATTAGCATATCGAGAGCCCAACAATGTTATCATACATGTATAGCCCGCCCTTATCAGATATCTGTCAATTCTATTTTTAAACATATTCACACTACTAGCATTAACACAAACATTTTACAGGTTGTTCCATTCATTTATCACCCTCTGTGAAAATGAAACCTTTCCCACGTCCAACCTACACTGTTCCTTAACTAATGCTTCTTTGGTTCTACTGTCTTCTTGAAGTTTGAAGAACATATTCCTATCAATATCCTGAACAGTGGATGTAGCTATTGCTGCATGCCCCATTTATATTTTTCGTCCATGTATCCATTTCCTATGTGTATGCATTTACATTTCCCATAATTGCGTAACATTTGCCATATTTCTGACCATTTTACTAATTTGTCTATCTATCATCTTGTAAACTTTGTTTATCTGTATCATTTGTACCTTTCTGAATAATTTTGTGTAATCTGCAAATTTCAGTACTTTGTTAGATATGCCATCTTCTAAATCACTTATGTATATTAAAAACAGTATAGGGCCTAATACTGCTCCCTGTGGTACCCCACTCAAAACATATTTCCATTTTGAAATCCCACTCTCTGTCTTCTTTGTGTAAGCCACTTTTCTATCCAGTTGATTGCACCATTACCTATGCCATGGGCTTTTAGTTTAAGTAACAATCTTCGATGTGGCACTTTATCGAAAGCTTTCTGAAAATCTAAGTAGACAACATGCACTGGTTAGACTTGTCCTTTCTTTAAGGAACCCATGTTGAGATGTATTTATTAATTTATGTCTTACAAGGAATTCCACCATAATATGGTTTCTAATTAGTGTTTCGAATAATTGACATACCACTGACTGGTCTGTAAATTTTTTATTTGTTCCTCGATCCTTTCTTAACTAGCGACGTAATGTTTACTTCTTTCAACACTGAAGGAACTATTTCTTCTTCTAGTGAAGTTAAACGCTTTTGCAAATGTTGTACACACTTGCTCTACAATTTCCTTAAGTAGTTTTGGTGGTATCCCATCAACTCCAGGTAATTTATTATCTTTCATCTTCCTATTTGTTTTGTTATCATTTCCGGAGTTACAAATAACTGCCCTATGGGATCTAATTTATCGTCCTCAAATTTAGGAACTGGAACTTGAAGTGAGCTGATATCTTCTGTGGTAAAAAGTGAAATACTCATTCAGGGCCTCTGCCATTTGAAACCGGTCTGAAATTATGTTTCCACTGTTGTTTTTCAGTGGTCCGACTTTATCTCGAACTTTCTGTTTACTCCATGCATAAGTATAGCAACTCTTGCTGTTATTGTTTATAATACCTGCCTTTTTTCAAAGGTTATTTTGGATTTTCTAATTTCAGTTGTAGCTAGGTTAAGTGCCTCTTTGTAGTTTGTGTAGTCTTCTACATTTCCAGTGTGTTTATATACCACCACAAGATTTGTTTGTGAGCAATTTTTCTAATAGTCTGTTTTGACAGGCGTTTCTTCATGGACCTTATATCTTGTTTTCTTAATGGAACACATATCTCGGTAATGCCTTCAATATCATCGATTAAACAAGTCCAGCATTATGTTGCTGTGTTCAGCAAGTTATTATAATCTAGATATGCTAGATATGTTCTCATCTCTGAAGTTCCTCCTCCATTGTTTTTTATATGAATTCCCTGTTTTTACTTTTATATTAAAATGGATTTGGTTATGATCACTTGAACTTAAAAGTTCGTGTACTTTAACATTGACAACTAATTCATTTTGGGAAGACAAAATTAAATCTAACACATTCCCACCTCTGGTTGGTTCCAAGACATGTTGAGTAAGGAAACAATTCTGTGTTAGAAGTAGAAACTGATGGTTGTCACCTCCAGCATTCTCTAATGATTCCCATTGTATATCGCAATGGTTAAGATCACCCATTATAACACATTACCCCTTTCTCACCTCCCTTATAGCATTTACAACTTCCTCTTGTCCTATGTTAGGACTACGATAAACTACTCCTATTGTTAATGTTGAGTTCTTTGTAACTATTTTAAACCAAATTGCTTCCTCATAATCTGCTTCACTTTTCAGCGTTACTTCATTTTCTTGAATATATTATTTAATATATACAATTACTCCACCTCCCACCCCTACTTTCTCGCACATCCTTCCTAAACATTACACAGCCTGTCAGTGCTAACTCAGCATCTACTATATCTTTATTTGCCCATGATTATGTGATGTATATTACACGAGGGTCAATATCTGTTACCATAATGTCTAACTCACTGTTTTATTTACTATGCTCCTGGCATTTAAACATACGCATTTAACTTCATTTCCCGAAATTATTGGTGAACATTTCTTTGGATATGTATTTGTACTCCTTTGAGTTTTCTCTGTCAGTTCCCCTGCGCATCTAGTTTAAGCAATTTACGGTACATGTGCCCTCGTCGACAACTCTGACAAACTCACACCGAAGAATTGCAGCATCCTTCCCAGGCAGATGAACTCCATCTCTCATGAAAAAAGTCATCTCTTCCCACAACGTTTAACCACATGTCTACGAAGCCTACTCCCTCCTCCATACATACCTACTGTACTTGTTTGTTGATCGCCATCCTCCTACAGTTCCTATACGCCTCACCCCTTCCTCCTATTAATATCCCGACAACACAATATGTCCAACCAGTGCCTCTTTAAGCGTTTTGACCAGACTCCTGTATTTACCAACGATGGCCGAAGTTCCCTCATTCTCTACATTGTTCGTTCACACATGCACGAGAACAACACATCCCGTGCCACCACCCATGATCCGTCTTGCCTTCTCTGTTTTTGTGTGTTTGTTTGTCTGTGGTGTGCGCGCGTGCGTCTGTGTTGTTCGCGCATGCGTGTGTAAATGTGGTTACTTTGTCAAATCATGCATTATCTATTGTTATTGTGTCGTTACATTGACACGTTGTATTGTTACTAATACTACGACCATTCCTGCATTCATTGTAATCGCATTTCATTTACAATTGTTGTACATCAACAACTTACTGAGTCTGTGCTGTAGGCCAAGAAAGGGAACAGAAAAGGTGCTGGTGAATATAATGTTTCGTGAAACTGCTCCTTCCGCGGCTCATCGCGATATGTTTGTCAACAATTTGAAAGCGTCAACGACAGGTACACAGGAGAACAACTGTTTCTTGTACAGTCTGCAGAGGCCGCAAGATCAAGCTAAAATAACAAGTGAAGTATGGACGATTATAAATCTATTTAACGTCCGAACATCCGTAGGTTGTAATTGGGACCAGGTAACGTGTGGGGTTCAATTCAAGAACGTTCATTCGAACAAATTCAAGCAAAATAAATTAGTAATACAATATAAATAAATATAAAATATAAAATAAAATATAAAATAAATTAGTAATACAATATAAACAGACAACTTGTAAATGAAATGTTTTTTAAAAGTAACACAGAAGTAATATACTTATACTGTTGTGTTACTCCGCGAGTGCAATACTGAAAGCAGTTAACAGGAAGAGGGTTTTGTTTCATTGTATATTTACAATAATAATAGTGCGTGAACGAATATAGATCTTACACACTGAGACATTTCTTTGTTTTAAATAATTGATGTTTGCTAAATTCTACTTCTACGACTGTTTGCAGGAGGGCTTGCCGTTGGCACACCTGGAGAAGTGAAAGGACTATACACGGCATGGAAGATGTTTGGACGAGCGCCATGGAAGGATCTGTTTGCACCTGCAATTTGTCTGTGTGAGGAGGGTGTTCCCGTCTTCGCATCTCTAGCCTATGCCATTCACAAATATGGCGGCGTCATCCGCAAAGATGCTCACCTCAGGTAGGTCACTTGTCGTGTCATCATTTTGTGGAACGTTGGCAGAATCTAATAGATAATAAAAGTGGGGAGGGCAATGTAAACAAACAAATGTTGTAATTTATGTGTTACGTAGAAGAAGCCTCACGTAGAATAAACACTATATACGATGAAATTATAGCACGGTATCCAGTCTTTGCGACTGTTGAGAGCGCTTCACACTTCACCCCTAGCATAACTGTTCGTTCCAACGCCAACTCGACTTCTCTGGGAAGGATAGACATTCTTGGGCCGTATTCTGAGAATGAACAAAGAAAGACTACATAAGGCAGCACTAAAGTGGAATCCATCTCACAGAAACACTTAAAAGAACCTTCTTCATAGAGGGAAAGGTTGTAAACCTCGAAAGACTGGCTGCTGTGGCTCATGAAAACGGCTTTTGATGGTGTCCTCCGTGTGACTAAGCCATTGGCAAAGAAGACAGAAAGGACAGAAGATGATGGAAGAAGCAGAATGTGCAGTAACGACCAATGTTAACAACGTTTTCTCTGGATTTGCTCAACTGCATTTCCGAATATGTGTCTTTAATAGTTACACCTCTAATTTTCATGTTCATGCCAGGACAGTGATCAACTACAATGATCTGTCATGCTAAAAGTGGTCCACAACAAAATCGGTACGGGAGGGCGCAATTTTGATGAAAACTGTAGACCGACCTTTGCTGCCACAATTGGTCCCCCAACATGAAAATAATCCCCAGACCAGTTTTTACTTCAAATTCAGAATGACATTTTCAGAGCAATAGCGTGAAGCAGAACAGGTACTAGATATGAGTGTATAATTACAAAGATTAACCGATGTATACGTCACTATGACATACAGTGTCCCTAGAACTGTTTAACGCACAGACTGGCAGCAGGTGGATAAACACGAGAGGTGCAGAATTATGAGTGTTTATGAAACTGTTTAGTACACACAAAGGTTAAACACGATAAACCAGGAATTAGTTTTATTCAACTGAAAATTTGTGGCTGGAAAAGCTGGTCTACCGGGACGATTTTTGCTCTGCACCAAATTAATTGTCTCAACTAAGTTTACAATATTAATCACTTCTGGCAACCTTGCATCTGTTTCGTTTATAATGGCGCAGAATAAATGTACCATTAGATGTCGGGCGTGTCCTGGTGGTTCATATAATATAACTAGATGACAATGTGATACATGAACAGTTAAACGCGATAAATCGGACCAATTAAGGATTTATACTTTTAACTGGATAATTTTATGAAAAAAATTGGTAATCCGGACCAATTATGGCTTGATACTTTTAGCTGGATAATTTAATGTAAAATTTAGTCCTCCATATAAAAATGTGAGAGATCAGTTACATTTCACTACGTTTGAATTTGTCGTTTTCAATTTGACCCTGCAATTGTTTAATAACAATTATGAAACTATTAAAAATGTATACTTTTTGACATATGTCTTTATGATGGAAACACACAATTTAGGGCATTTCTACCTGGTGATGCAGGCGGGTATTTGTCAATGAAGATGGCACTTTGAAGAAGACGGGAGACATATTCAGGCGACCTCTCCTTGGGCGGACTCTACGTCGCATAGCTGATGACCCATATACATTTTACAACGGCTCTTTGGCAAATGATATCGTCAGTGACCTACAAGAGAGAGGTAGGTATCGAAGTGTTGTCCTCAGTGGAATATTAGGCGCTGCTCACATTCGAATAATGTTTGTAATTCAGCCTATCTGTTTAACAATAATAACAGTGAAACGTTTATCCGCAAAACACGTTAATCCAAGTTGTTCGTTTCTAGATAAATCGTTATTATATGTTGCAAGTTGTAATGCAACAAGAAGAAAACCATTTAGTCAGTCAGTTAATGTCTTATGACTCATTTTATGTTTGTTGATTAACTGTAGGTCTACTGAGTTGTCCACTTTCTTATTTGTACCTGAATTGACATGATTGTGTAGAAAGTCACACGTGCGCAGATAATATAATCCTTGGTTTCTTTCTAGGCAGCATCATTACCTTACAAGACTTGGAAAACTACACTGCGAAGATTAAAACTCCTCTAAACATCACTCTAAGGAGGAACAACGGGAACTTCACCATCTTTTCTCCGCCACCTCCGTCAGGTGGCGCTGTTTATCTCTTCATATTGAACATACTGAAAGGTAAACATGGTTCCTGTTGTCATTGTCATTTCTTATATACTTGTATACCCACTTGATAGCAGAATGACAACAATAAGTCAGTACTGGACAACACGTTGAAGACAAGTTCATTAACAAATATAAGTGCAGAAAATGGAGAAAAACATTGGTTTCCTGGCAAAGGTTTGATTTAGTCTCAACCAAGTATGAGATTAAGAAGATTTTTTTCAACTTGTCTTAAGCAATGTGATGTCGAGTGCGCAACAAATTACTGAATTGTGTAAGCTACATGAGTACTAGGCATGTTGACATGCCTACTAATTGCATGGTTCCCATTAAATATCTTTCACACGACAAAACATGACCTATTGATATGGTTTATCTTACGTTGTATGCCTAAATATGTCCCACAAACCTGTTGCAGCAGGGTTTGGATTACCGAATAGTTGCATTCCAATATATGTGAATTAGAATACTGGTTTCACAACCTACATACAGAACAGCCTGTTCAAATATCATGTCGATTGATATGAAATAATGAGCCCACATCAGTTTTTATCACAATTAGCACTAACTGTAGATATTATATTCATGTTTATCAACTTCCATGTAAAAGGTTACAAGTGGTCGTACCAGACATTGTCAACACTGAATAGCCGGATATTATCGTATCATCGAATTGCGGAGGCTTTCAAGTTTGCCTATGCCAAACGCTCACAGCTCGGCGATGAAGACTTCCTCGACCTCTCCCAGGTACGAATATATATATATATATATATATATATATATATATATATATATATATATATATATATATATATATATATATATATATATATATACTCACAATATATATATGCATATACACATATACACACAATATATATATATATATATATATATATATATATATATATATATATATATTTATATATATATATATATACAAAATATGTGATAACATTGGTATTTGAAATAGGCGCACGTAAGCAACACAACAAATTGGCAAAAATTATATATATATATATATATATATGTAATTTTTGCCAATATATATATATATATATATATATATATAGATATATATATATATATATATATATATATATATCTATATGGTAAGGCACAAAGTAGCGATTTTGGGTTTTGTTATTTTCATATATATATATATATACTTTGTGCCTTACCTTTTTTATTTCCATTAATATACGCCCTGGAAGCTCTCAGTGAGATCTACGCGCGCGCGCGCGCGCATACGCATACACATACAGCGATTTTTGGTTTGGTTATTTCCATGTTTTGTTTGTTTTATATGTGGTATTTATTGGAAAGTTGTAATATAAATGTGGCATCGGTTTCTCTTTGCCTTCTTGCATTTGTTATTCTGTGAGAAAATTAGATTTTTATCATAAGTGAATTTTTTTGTTCGGGGATTTAATTTTGGCCAATTTTTTGTGTTGCTTACGTGCGCCTATTTCAAACACACAATGTTATCACATATTTTGTATGTATCTATGATCACTCAGGTCATTTACGAACTTCATTACCTCTATAGAAGATTAAGGAATTACCATAAATGTTCTAAACAATCGCGTAGTTAGTTACCATCATCAACATGGACCAAAATAATGTTGGCTAAAAAATGTAGTTGCTTACGTACCACTTTCCCTCTGTTGTGTTGGATAACGTATTTAATTAAACACATTGAAATTATTAGTGTTAGTTTATTAGTTAGTTAGTTTATTAATTTACTCCTTTTAAATTTTTGTAGAAATGTCAGCTTAATCATATCATTATTTCGTGTTAAAAAGAAAAAAAACGAAATGACCGCTGTTGCTTACATGCTGGTTGTCCCGCGTGCACACAAGCACAGGAATACAACGTGCAGTATCATCGTACTGTGCTCAAATCGGATGTCTGGAATAGCTGGTGTAAGGGAGGGGTGCGTGCGTGCGTGCGTGCGTGCGTGCGTGCGTGCGTGCGTGCGTGCGTGCGTGCGTGCAAGGTAAAATATTAATGTCACACTTGCAGCTTGTCGCCAACATGACAAGCGACAGTTACGCTGCTAACATCCGGGAACTGATCAATGACAAAATGACGCAGAACATGTCTTACTACGGAGGCTCTTACGAAGGACGTACTGTGCCGGGAACAACCCACTTCAACGTGCTGGCCCAGGACGGAGGAGCCGTCTCCGTCACTAGCACCATCAACACCTAGTAAGTTGGCATATCACATATTGCAACCAGGCTTGTTTCAACGCATTTCAATGCAAATGTTTCACTTTATTCATGACAAATTTAACTGCTATTTTTCAGAGACGAATTCAATCGCAAATGTAAATGCAATTTTTCAGAATCGCAATCAAATGTTTTGCGGTTGCATTCAAATTCATTTGAATTAATTTCCAATAAAATGTTTGTTTTATAAAATGTGCATTACATTTGGAACAAAATAAGAAAACATTAAATGTAAATGCTTTGAAAAATATGGCGGCTGCATTTGAATACGCTCTCAAATACTCAACATTCAAATGCATGCATTTGTTAACAAATCTGATTGCAACGCAGTGGCTAATGTACCGACCACAAACCTAGCAAAAAAACGTGTTTGTTTAGACTTAGATGAGGCTGTCACGATAAATTTTGTATTTGATTCGGAAAATATATATATGTATATGTATATGTACATGTACATGTACATGCACATGCACATGCACATACACATACACATACACACATACACATACACACATACACATACACACATACACATACACACATACACATACACACATACACATACACATATACATATATATATATATATATATATATATATATATATATATATATATATATATATATATATATATATATATATATATATATATATATATATATATATATATATATATATATATATATATTTTACTTTTGTATACGTTTTTTATAGCTTTGGATCGAAAGTCTTAGGAAGAAAAACAGGCATAATTTTCAACAATGAGATGGACGATTTCTCGACACCAGGCTCGGTGATCGTTTACGGCGCGCCGGCTTCTCCCAGCAACTTCATCACTCCCGGCAAAATGCCGATGTCGTCCACTTGCCCCACACTTGTCCTCGATGACGCCGGAAACGTGCGACTAGCAACAGGCGGGGCCGGCGGTACCCGCATCACTACGCACACGGCCTGGGTGAGACATGGCTTCCATCATGGTACATTCATAGCGAGGCAAAGTTCTTACTGCTCAGATTACAGCTAGATGTTTGAGCCATTTTGCAAGAAATTGGTGTGCAAAAATGCACAATAAATAATGTAACTAATGCTCCAATATGTTAGGTAGAGGTAAATTGTGGTTTTGAGCAAGAAGCGAAATTGTTGATTTGGTTGTGTTGGTAGTGAAGCAACGTGCAATATATATATATATA
>OY759269.1:50992522-51042522 GCA_963662155.1 Lamellibrachia columna | reverse complement strand
CACTTGACAGTTGCAATGTCACATTTCAAGTCGATTCATTGAGACTTCTCCGATAATGTGGTGTGGGGAACCCAAAGGCTTAGGATAAAGACCAGTGCTCTTAATATGATATACTTAAATTTACGTCACTGTGCGTTCGCATGTGCGGTTAACCATTTATTTACTTCACTGGATCCGTCAGTGTATACTTACCGGTATTTCTGATTCGACAGAAGACCCCCGTTTTACAATGTGATACATACAATGCTTACTTTAACATAATGACAATCCTAGTAACATGGTCAGAGTGCTTTGTGTGCGAGTGCAGGCATAGGTACTTTTATTCACTTCATAAATTATAATTGTTTATTTCATCGTTATACTCACACTATTCTCTTATGTTAACACGCAGTCGAATTAAGTGAAAAAATACACGTTATAGACAATGCTATTCAACTGCATTCACCAGCCGGTCCCTCACTTTGCTAAAATCTTGGGGTCCGCCTCAAAAACTGGGGGCCAAACAGGTAGCATGGAAAAAGCCATACCGGTGCCAGATGTAGCCAGGATGTAGCCAGGTAGCCAGGTAGCCAAGACAACGCGCAAGCGCGGTTGGACAACATGACATCACATGACCGCACTTATCTTGCTGCCGTGCGATAAGTAGGCGTTTCAATGCGCAAGCGCAGTGACCTACCGTGACCCCACTGTTTGCTTGACGACGTGCTTGTATCTTTCATTCGTTCATTGTTTCCAAAATAAAATAGTAGTGAATTTCACACACAATTGTGTATTCGATTGTTGGAGTGCAAACATCCAGATGAACTGGTAGCATATTTTCCTTCGACATGTTGAAGTTAGGCAGAATTTTGAAGAAGATACGATTACAAACAGGAAAAGGCTATTTGCATAGCAACCGTGTATATTATGTATGTATTATTTTATTGTAAAGCGCATTGATCTGTCAAGTATATAACATGCGCTATAAAAGATCCGAAATTGTTATTGTTGTTACCGAAAGTAATTATTTGCAAAGTTGGATTGTAAAACATTAATAGTGATTACCATTTACAGTTACCCTATTTGTTGTCACTATGATCGTTAAGTATAACGTTAATGAAATATTACCTGCTTGTAGGCAGAAAAGTTTTTGGATCACATTTATAGAGCTGCAGTTCTGTAGGATAAATAATACAGAAACTACAGCTCGGTCACTCTCCGTAGAACGCATACAATGTGATGCGTAAATTCGACCAGATCGTTAGAGAAATATTTTAAAGGTAAACAGTTTTTTATGATTGATGTATTTGTCTACGACAGGAAAATATTATCAGCAATGCTCGCTACCCTTTCTACCATCCTATGCTTTAATAATGCAATTGCCTTGTCCGCTTCTGGTGCATTCCTGTTACGCCCGTGAGCATAACGAATTCCGTGGGCAATCGCAACATTTTACAGAAACACATACAACAGAAAGACCACGAATTTGTCCACTTCCAGCAAACATCAAACGAGACTAGAAATAGTATCAATGAAACAGCTCAGACACGAGAAGAGAACAGCCAAATTGTTGTTTGGGGTCAATGTCCACCAATGATTTATCGATATGCTTTAGAAAAGGCTCGTGTAGTATAACTACTAGACCTCAACAAAACCAACCGTCTGTTTCATACACAGGCGGAGCCGCGGCATCGGTGGAGAGAACTTCGACCATATTGTTGTTACATTTCACAAGAGTAACAGGAATGACTGACAGTAACAGGAATGATACAAGTAAAAAAAGCAGGTCACAGACACACGAAGAAAACATTTTTCAGGGGCTTGCCTCCTGGAATATAATTAAAAATTATAGTCAGCATTTTGATCGCAACATTCAAACAATCTAATTGTTCGCAATCGAATATTTTATTATCACTGAAACCACAGAACTTTCAAAAACTAAAACAATTTTTCAACAGAACACTGGTAACGAGGTCAGAACCCTGGTAACGAGGTCAGAGCCCTGGTAACGAGGTCAGAGCGCATTAAGTGGCCAAGACCTCGTCTAGTCATCTGACAATAGCGTCCAGATGGTTCGGTCGACCTAGAACTGTCGCCGATTCTTGGTCACTTGATTCGGCTCGTCAATAGTAGACATCACCTCTCAAAGCTGTACCAACAGAGGTCTCTCATCACTGGCCAGAAAAACCTGTTGGGCCCGATACAACACATGCAGTCTGTTCGTCTGCTTATCTGTCTGCGGACGATGCCTGGGTAAGGCTGACCCTCGTATTCAACAACACACCACTTTAAAATTGCGTTTTGGATCCCTTCACCGTCCACGGTCGCAACGGGTCCACCCTACGGGCAAAATTAAACGTGTCACATGTGATCAAATGTTGGTGGGACAGTGCTTAGAATTCTAAGAATATATTTCATACTAAGCTCGCATCTGATGTTGTGAATTCATTGTGGAGCTGGCTTCAAGTAAAACTATGCAGGAATCACCTTACAAACGTTAAGATTTAACAAGATTTAACAAGATTGCCATCCAAAACAACAAGTTCCAGATGACAAGTGGACAAGGAAGCCATTGGCTTATCGAGAGTCCAACAATTTTATCATTTATGAGTAGCCCGCCCTTATCATATATCTGTCAATTCTTTTTTTAAACATATTCACACTACTAGCATTAACACAATCATTTGGCAGTTTGTTCCATTCATTTATCACCCTCTGTGAGAAAGAGTGCTTTCTCATGTCCAACCTACAGTGCTCCTTAACTAATGATGCTTTGTGTCCTCTGGTTCTACTGCCTTCTTTAAGTTTGAAGAACATATTCCTATCAACATCTTCATAACCGTTCACTATTTTAAACACTTCTATTTGGTCTCCTCTTAGTCTCCTGGTCTATAGTGTTGTGAAACCACATTGTAATAAGCGGCTTTCACAACTAAGGTTCAGTTCTTTATGAAGGGCACGGGCCCCGACCCCACAGTCTGGATACCATCGACAAAATATGACTGCAAGAATTATACTTAGATGATATTAGTGCTATGTATTGTAAGTAGACAAAATTACGCATGTAAACCTCACTGAATGACGAATATTAATGAGTATTACTAACGAATACGAATACATTTATTTCAGGTAAAAACACCCATAAACAATCAGTACATACAAACTGGTATATAAAATACATAGCATTTAAAAAGTAAATAAGTTAGAAATATAAATTGATAAAAAAAGTTTATAAGTTAAAAAAAGTTAATAAATAAGTTATACAAAGTATAAGAAATAATTAAATAAATATATAAAAAAAGGATATAAAGTAACAATCTTACAATATACAGTGATTCAGCCCAGCTAGCCCACATGGGCCCGTTAACAATAGCTGTACAATTGTACATGCATTTTATCATGTCATTGTTAATGTTAAGAATGCGTTTTCTAAAACCATAAACATTCTTGCGCATTAGGGCGTCAAATGTGTCAATAGCATTACTGACAAACATGTTGCTCTCATTGTCCCGTCGATGGTATCCTGATATGTATATTGTTGTAGGCAACTTTAAGTTTTAAATAGGTGCCATTGTTAAAATTTACCCAGAGTTGGGAACAATAAATTGTAATAAACAATATGCATGAAACATAGGTAGATTAGTACCGATGGAACATTTGTGAAATTTTCGAATAATGCTTTTAGACCTGGCATAGAAACTGCGCAGGTGTCTTAACATGTCTTCATCGTCCTCAAGTCTCAAGTGGTTATACTCCAAACAGCCCAAACTTGGGCTAACGCAGGAGTTTGTGGTGGACTGTGCGCATGCGCTGTGGGTGGTGCATTCGACTAAAAGACTAGTATCTTTAATGTTGCTGAAATGGTTTTATCTGATAGTTTTATTTATTTTATGTATAGGATGTTAAACGAAAATTTTTAATAGGTTGGTTATGTGTATGGATACTGTCGCTGCCTTGCCACATGCACATATAGACAGTCTCCATACCCACACCATGGATAAGTTTACGCTGAGCACTGTGTTTTAAAGGCAGTTTAGGTGAAGAGGTGTGGTGAAAGGGAGTTCCATAATAGCTTCTTGAAATTATTTTTTGTTTTTTATGTTGGTAATTTTTGGTGGAATCATATTCCATATGCGAATGGTTCGGGGATAAAATGAAAAGACCATTGCATTTATACGACACCTGGGGGCTATGTATTGTCCACGGTTTCGAGAGCGGGTTAGTAGGCCTGGAAGGGGGGGGGGGTGATCTCAATAATGTTATTTAGAATTTTGTAGAAGGTTGTGGCTTGTTTAATGATAAGTCTTCGTTCGAGGGTTGGCCATCCAAGGGCAGTAATTAGATCTGCTGGATTTGTGTTCCATCTGTAATCATTTGTAACAAATCTGGCAGCAGAGTGTTGCACTCTTTCAAGGCTTTTAACTTGTGAAAATGTGTGGGGATTCGATATGGATGAAATGGATGAAGAGTACTCGAGTTTTGGCCGGATTAGCATGTTGTAGGCTCTTTGTTTAAATTCGGGTTTACATGGGCCAAGAGGTCGTTTAATCATGCCTAAAAATTTCGAAGATTTTAAATTTATGTCAGTGACGTGATTTGTCCAGGTTAATTTGGAATCCAATTTTACTCCGAGATATGAGTGGCTGGATACAGTAGATAATGGATGGCCAGAAATCGAGTACTTGTGTGGGCTGGGTTTAGTTTTGTTTGTTATTGGAAAGTGGACACATTTAGATACATTAAATTCCATTTGCCATTTATCTGACCATGTTTGGAGTTGGCTTAGGTCAGTTTGGAGAATTTCGTGGTCGTTTTTTGGAAGAAATGTTACAATATATAATGCGATCATCTGCAAAAAGGTGTATAGAAAATTTTATGTTCCCATTTATGTAGAGTAAGAAGAGGACAGGTCGTAGAACTGAACCCTGTGGGACACCAGATGTGACATCTGTGATGTCCGACAGGGCACCGTTAACTGCGATTCTCTGTTTGCGGTTGGATAGAAAAGATTTGATCCAATTTTGAGTGTTTCCAGTGATTCCGTAGGAGGTCAATTTTGATAGAAGACGTTTGATAGAAGAAGCAGGATTGGGTCTTGTTGTCCATAGCAGTCATCCAGTCGTGGACTGTCTCAATGAGTTGAGATTCACAAGACAGTCCTGACTGGAATCCTTGTTGGAAGTGGAGAATGATGTTATGCTTGTGCGGGTGTTTCAACATATTGCTTAGGATGATATGTTCCATTACTTTACAGAGGATGCAGGTTAGTGATATGGGTCTGTAGTTAGCAGGGTCATATTTGTGGCTCTTTTTGTGTATAGGAGTTACTAATGCTTGTAGCCAGTCGTTAGGAAGTTTACCTATGTTGTATGATTGTTGGAAAATTTGGGTGATGATAGGCGCTATCTGCTTTGCAGTTTCTGTAAGGACTCTGGCTGGGAGTTCATCCGGGCCTGTAGCTTTGTTCTGGTTTAGATTTTCCAGCTACTTTATTACGCTATCTATGCCCTTGAAGTCATTGCAGATCTCTACCCATAAATAATTTGTGTTTTCAACAAATACAAATTTGTTATTGTTCATATAAAAAATCTGGACATTTCATATGAAAGCCAAGTGGTTTGATAACCATACATATTGACTTTATAGGATTATATTTAATATCATTTCCAAAATCAAACTTTGCATAAATATTCAGCAAAGCCTGAAGACCACTGGGACTAGGCGCAATAACACATAAATCATCTGCATAAAACATATGGTTAGTACAGCAGTTGTGTATGTGACAACCTATACCTGCACTATTTAACAAATTGCTTAAATCATCAACGTAAATAGTAAATAAGTAGGGAGATCAAATCCAACTTTGTCGAACACCGTTTGATACATTAAAGAAGTCAGAGGTCGTGGAACCCCATTTAATACAAACAAATTGGGTTCTATACCAGTATAACAAGATTCGTATCAGTAGCGCAGGCGCACCTCTATTAAGCAATTTCCTAAAAAGTGCAATGGTTAACTCTATCAAATGCTTTAGATGCATCTAAAAAAAGAATGTTTACACAGGACTGTTGTAGCTTCTATAATAATGAATAAAAATGTGTAAAGCATATATACAATTATCAGCAGAATGGCCCTTCTTCAATCCAAACTGATTTTCAATTGTATCTTTATAAGATTCCATAAGTTCAAGCAATATAATTTCAAAGATATTAGAAGCAACTGTGAACAGCGCTATACCTATGTAATTATTAACGTCACACATGTCACCAAACTTGTGTTTGACCAATGGTATAATAATAGTTTTCATAAAGTCACCAGGTAGATGTCCATGTGAGATAACACTAGTGTAAAAAAATTACAGTAGTATAGTTATGCGCCTATCTACATGTATAAAGTGTTCAGCAGATAGCCCATCATTACTACATGCTTTACCAGAGTTCAGTTTTCGATAGCATTCTGCTCCAAGGTGTTATGTGTATGTAATTGTCATTACACAAATTCCTAGTATTTTTTTTACACACTTTCACATTTTGCCTATTTACATCAGTGGTGATATTGTTCAACAAAGATTCAAAATGTGTTTTCCACATGGCTGATATGGAAGAAAAATTGTTAGCACCATTAACATAAGAAGCATTAGGAATAACTTTCTTGTACGAATTAGATATGTTTTTCCAAAAAGTAACTGTATCCTTAGTGTGCATGTATTTTGCGATGATATCTGCTCGAGCCTTGTCTTCTCTTTGTTGGCACTGTTTAAGCAGATATTTAAAATGTAATCTAGTTTTCCGCATTAGTTCACAAATTGGGCCATGCTTGGGTTTTCCCATGTCACGCTACAGAATATAACAATTCCTGGCTTCAGTGTGTGCCTCCTTTACGTAATGTACCAGCCGGGTACAATGCAATCTTGACACGATGATTTTTTTACAGGTACTAATAGTTTCAAGACGTGTATGGCATATATCATCAAATAGATTGTCGATGTCACATATATGCCATCTATTTGAACAGTTAGTCTTCTTGCATGTAAAGGACTCTGGAATCTGTATTTTGTCCAGATGTACAGCACTACTCTTTCCATATTCTCTGATATTATGATCTTGTGCTTTGGACCATCTAAAAATAGGATGCATTTTATCAGCATGCTTCACGTTAGATACATCGTCATGACTTACTGCTGTTAAAGACATAGATATTACAAATCCTACAGGGAGTGCACCAATTATCGCCCACGTAAACAACGCCCGACAACGTATCGCAACGCTTACTAACGATGACGACACCGTCGGACAAACCGTCCCGATCTTCACCGTCTACTGATACTGCGAATATTTATATTACTGACGCAGACAAAATCGTTGTACACGAACTTCTCACATTTGTAAGCGACAAATTCAATTCACTCCCTACGATATCATCTTCACGCTAATCGTCGACTTTTATTCCGATGACGACGTTGCAACTGCTAAGAACATTTCATTCTAAACTGCATTCCCCAACCGAGACACTCCGAAAGGGCAAGTACAAGAAACTGAATAACATCCAAGACATCTTAAATATTTTCCTTGAGAAGCCGTCCCAGCCTGTGCCCTGCTACGTCGCCAAGGAACTACCACGCCTTCCACCACTGTCGATGAACTGTTTTGACGTCTCTTCACTCGTGAAGGACATGGAGTCACTGAAGCTACACCAGTCTATACTCCAAGTATCCCACGAAACCTTACTGAAGGCACAACTCGCTACGTGTTAACAACTGCACGAAACTGCACCATCATCAGTTACAGAGCATCATTCTCCTGATTATGTCTGTGTGGTTTCCGGTAACGAGGATCTCCACATCAATGGAGAGGCAGATCTACCAGAGAGCGACAATGACGACCTGGTCCTCCTTGCAACAGGAGAAACCGCCGTCTAAGCCACGTCAGCATAAGGACGTCTCCAACCGCCTTCAGACATCTGTCACTACTCAACCCAGGCGCGACACCTACGCAGATTATGTGACTAAAGGTCGCAGGCAAAAAACAACAAGCGTGTCCGTTCTGCAGCGCTGACCACTACCCAGCCCGACTCTGCCATGATACGTGGGAATGGCAAAGTGTTCGAGCTCCGCTCGGAAAATCTGACCAGACGTGCAACAACACCTAAAGCCAGGAAACAAGTGGCTGTTTTGTCACCCGGCTCGCAAGATCCACGAAACCGAAAGATCTGGTGACACACGTGAACCTAGAAACTGGTTTATCGGTGTCATGCGAACCACTCAGAACTAAATTCGACACTTACACGTCCTTTTGTGGTAGACTTCCATCACGTGATCATCACCTTTTACTTGACCCAAAGGTGTGGTCCTCATGTATCATGGTACGTGGTTACTTTGAGTAAGTGGACATTTGAAGACGCATAAGGAAAACCCTGATTGCTTTGTTTTTAATTAACATTCAAACAAATTATCAATAACAGGTTGAAAATTATAACTTTTAAGTATCATGGTTTTAAAACATCTGTATACGATATTTTACTTCTTTGTGAACAATATGATATCATATTTTTACAAGAGCTCTGGCTCTCCAGTGACGATATTACTTTATTGTGGTCAATTCATAAAGACTTCGAAACTTATAGTGTTAGTGCTATGAATGACCAGCTCCACCTAAAGGTTGGACGTCCATATGACACTATTGGTGTACTTTGGAGAAAAACTATTTCTCATGCATGCATCATTTTTGATCTACAAGATGTCAGGTTACTTGGAATTGACATAGATTCAAAGGATGGCAAATTGTTTCTCCTAAACGTATACCTGCCCTACTAATCACCCGACAACTATGAGGAGTTTTGTAATTATTTGGGTAAAACTGCATCAATAATAGAGGAAACAAATACAAGCGACATTGTTATAACTGGTAATTTTAATGCTGTTCTAAACACTACTTTTGAATCTGAGCTAATTGATATGTGTGACACTATTGGTCCAGTAATCTCAGATTACGACAAATTTGGTCGATCCTGCAATACTTGTACTGATGTGAGTAAGGCACATCATTCTACCTTCGTGGTTAGAATAAGTACTTCTCAAGTACATAGCACTTGAAATCAAGGTTAAAATTGTAAAACAGCTTAGCAAAGCTATATATTGGCATAGTTAATAATCTGATAAGTAGAACTAAAGATTCAGTCAAATGCAAATAAAAAATGGCAGCAGCAAGAAAGCAGAGGAGCACAAGCCAAAGTACTCGTGTAAATGAATGTAATGTCTGTTTGAAAGATGTGAAGGGAAAGCATAAAGCTATGGCTTGTGAAATTTGTGAAAAGTGGTACCACATTGACTGCCAGAACATCTCCGAACAAGTTTACGAGTTCCTTGTCAAAGAAGGGAACAGTGTGCACTGGTTTTGTGACAAGTTCAATGGTGCAGCAGCAAAACATCTATAAAATGGTATGTGCAGTAAAGGTCAGACAAGCTGAAATAGAAACGAAGGTGGACTTTGTGACAAAAAAGGTCGAGCTCGTCGAGAATGCGATGGAAGCTAAGATGGATGCAAAAATAGCAGAGCTCAGGAGAGACCAAGAAGAGATAGAAAAACGCAGAACAAACCTAATAATATACGAGATAGCAGAATCAATTAGCCCAGACAGTGGAGAACGCAAAAGGGATGACGAACACAAAGTGAGGTCAATATTCAGAAAGTTGCAAGTGCAGGAACCAGATGTAAAGTCGGCCAGCCGACTAGGCAAGAAACAAAAAGGGAATGTTCGGCCAGTCAAGGTAGTCTTTAGCAGCGAGAGCAATAAAAAGGTCATTATGAACAGGGTGCAATCACTGAGAATATCCAAACAGAAGGAAGATGCAGAGGTCTTGAAGGATATACACATTGCTCCGGACATGACTCAGAGACAACGAGAGGAGCGCAGAGGATTGATGAAGGAGTTGGTGAACCGTGAGCAAGAAGGAGAGAAAGATCTGGTCATACGAAATGGCAGACTGATCCAAAAAAAACTTTTCGGAGGCAGGGAGATTCAACTGACCAGGCAAGGTCGGAGAGAAAACACTAAGCAAGTAGTGAATCACACAAAAAAAGAATCACTGAAAGCACAATCAGCACAACATGTGACTGATGAGGTTGAGGTGGCACAACAAACACAACATGTGACTGATGAGGTTCGGGTGGCACAACAGTAGTTAGTGGAGGTTTTTGGGACCCCTAATGCGCCGCAAAATCACGTGACCATACATCAAAGGCAAAACACCCTAATATCGCCCACCGCTAATGAGTGCGCGCAGCCAATCAGAGCGCATCAGAGCGCCCCCTGGCGGTCGTAGCCGAGCGTGCGTGACGTAAGCGCCCCCTAGCGACTGGAGGAGGAACGAACATTGACCTAGTTACGTTTACCGAAGGGTCGTTAACCTAGTAAGGAGACGAACACAATCGTACGGTGCACACGTATTTTATTGAATACAACAAAGCGGCAGCAGTACAAACGAGGCGATCGTATGCGATTGGATACAACGAGCCGGGTATGACGAAGATGAAGATGAAGGCGAGGCGACTTGCGAATGGTGACCATCGCGCCAGAGGTCGCGAACTTACGGGTGTCTCCACCGCGCCAGAGGTTCGAGGGCGAGCTTACGGGTGGAGCGACCACCGCGCCAGAGGCTCAGTATGATACGTGATAGTACGGTATACCCTTTTTCAGCAGCTTAATCCAATCGAACACGCGACAATCGTTAGCGACCAGATCGGTGTGGAAAGCGTTGACGAAAGTTCTCATAGGAGCGCCGTTACAACGAAGCATGATATAAGTGACGCAATATTGTCCGCAAACGTTAGACAGAGGACTCTGAAGTCTCGTGCTGTTATGAGTCCACTCGGAACAGTGTTTGTTCAAGAAGGTGCGGAACGCCGCGTGACGAGGCGGCAGACCGTACGAACAGAAGTATTCGCCGCGTCCGTCGGAGGACAGGTACAGCGCTATCCAATTTTCGCCCGGTTCGTCGCCGTCGTCGGTGTTGCACACGAAGGCGATCGGCAAAGCGTCAATTGTTGCAGGCAGTCCATCTCGGGGTACGACGCCGCCAAAGACGGACGCGGTGTTCGGATCCATCGCCAGTAGACGGGCGATCTGCAGGGTGTCCATCTCAGTAGTCGTAGATGACGTTGCGATTCTTGTCGATTTCCAGCACGGACTCGAATTCGGCGTAGGCGACGACGTTCACGGTGGTCGGAAGCGCTACACGGAAATGGAATTCTATGCGCAGGTTGCCCTTTTGTACCAGATTAAAGCAGGGACCGTCGCACTGGTCGGGGGTCAGGTCGAAACCGAAGAAGGTGTAGCCGTCTCGGTACTCGTCGCGAGTCAGTCCGTTCCCCTCGTCCTGCCATATCTTGCCGGTCGAGGTGAACAGGCTCGCGTAGCTCCTGGCGAAGAGGTTTTCGTCGAAGTTGGGCTGGAAGGGTTTGGCGGGTATCTGACGACCGTCCACGTACGTCGTTGTCGATGCAGCACAGTAGGAGACGTTTCGGCAGGGAGCCGAGGAACAGGTTCTCGTGCGTGTGCGACAGAGCTCCCGTGGGAATGGAGTACACCTTGCTTTCGACGGGTCGTAACGCATACTTGACCGTGGTCCGATCGAGAGCCATGATGTGAGCCTTCTGCACGGCTGGATTGAGGGTGGCCTTCTTCACGAACAAGGACGCGTTGACGACGACTACCTTGTACTCGTTTTGTCCAGCAGCAATCAGCGCAAACTCGGGCTTGCTGCGCACCAGGCGTAACTTGACGTCGACACCGTTGATCAGGAATTTATCCTGCAGAAACATATCCACGTGGAGACGACCCATCATGTCGACCACGCGACTGCCGGCTATGTACTCCCGACGAGTCACGAACCCGGGGTTAGGATCGGGTCCGGCGGCTAGCTCGGAGGCGTGCATGCGACTAGCCTTGTCCTTGTACCACAGCTGATTCGTCAGCTGCGTCGACTTGGCGTCGAATCCGTAACTCAGCAGCGTCTCTATGAAGGATCGATACGGGTACGAGTTGAAGGACGAAGAGGTCACGAGCGTGCCGTTCAGGGAGAGGTCGACATTGCTGAACAGCGAATGCAAGAAGTTGTTCACCGGTCCCACGGGTTCGCCCGCGTCGATAGGGTTACCGTTGGCTCGCGTCACCTTCACCTGCACGTGTAGCATCGTGTTGGCGAGATCCATGTAATCGTCTCCCGATCCGGGGATGAAGAATTCTATCGGTCCTCCAGAGTCCAGAGAGGCCATGGGTTGATGTTCCACCACGTGACTTTCGGCGATGCAGTTCTGAGTGGGGGGTACGGTAAAGAGATCCAGCTCGGTCTTGACTCCCTCGCACGACTGTCTATGCACGAAAGCCATCTTTGTCGTCGAATATGTCGGCAGCGCGTTTCGTGGACGTCCGTTTCTTGCGGCGTCTCTTTACTGCAGTGACGGTCGGCCTTGCGGCCGCTCGTTTTATACGTTTACCAGGGGGGCTCCGAATACTGCTGAGCACGGCGTCGGTGACGCGTCGTTTGGCAGCCGTTTTTATGTTCTGGCCTGATAAGACGTCGCCGGCTATGCGAACGCCGGTCTTCAACGCTCCCCTGCCCAACGCCACGGCACCTCTCTTGATGAGCGGCATGGCGCTGCGCAACAGACTGCCGAACAGACTGCCCAGTCCGTGACCTCGCTGGTACTGCGCACCGGCGAAGTAGGGCAGCGCACCGCCAGCCTGGCGCGCGTAATAATCGTTGTAATTCATCAGAACAGTCCGGGCTTGCGTCGACGAAAATGAAGCGTCACCGTCACTCTGCCGTATTCGAATGGCACGCGTCGACCTATGTCGTTCCTTATATCCACCTCGATCGAGGTGAAGTTCGAGCGCAACAAGGGTACGTAGTGCACGTTAGTGAAACGAGCGGACACCCTGTCACCGTGACGTCCGCTAATCGGAAGGGCGCGCAACAGAGGCGCGAGAGTGTCACCCACTATGCGAGACTCCACGATGTCCGTGTAGAGGTAGAGGGTGTCGAACCCCTGCGTCAGGTTCACCACATCGTCGGCCTCGATGTGGAAGGGGTACGACGAGTCGGGATGGCGGGAGTCGGCGGGGAGGACGGGAGAAGACGTAGCCGCCACCGGCTCGCTGGCTACGGGTTCGCGGAATCCTAACATGGACGCCACCGCGCTGTGGTACGGTATGGTGAACAGGGTGTTCTCTGTCATGTGTAACGTCATTTTCTGAGTGACGGAACTATAGCTCATTTGAGCCTGTGTCTTCTCCGTCCTCATACTGTACAGTCCCTTGTTGACGTGATACATCAATGTTAACGGATCGTCGTAATACCCACACGACAACTTCGAACGTCGGGACGAGTCCGTAGCATCGATCGTGTTGAGGAAGAACCAGACATCGTTATCTGTGACGTTGTACCAAGTGTGCGGATACTGGACCTCAGCCAACCCACACTCCCACTCGCCGGTCAGATCGATGCGTTGAGGTAAGTGCGTGACGTAATGGGTCAAGGTGTTGTCGGGGTGCATCTCCATGGAAGCGTTGCTGGGCAGCGTCATATAGAAATCAGTCGCCATTGCGTCTCAACGTGGGATTGGGCAGTAGGTAACCCAAAGAACTACTCAACAGAGCCGTCCACAGAGTAGAATCGCCGTGACCTGTCGTCAGGTTGTAAATGCTGATCAGAATGACCGTGTACAGGACGACGACCTGACACAGAAACACGATCTCCTCTTTGGGACACGCGGTACCGAACAGATGCCAGGGAGTGCTGTCTGGCTCGTTCGGTGCAGCGTCAGTACAATCCTCGTGGTCGTCCACCTCCGTCTCCTCCTCGTCTATGGTGGTGAGGCAGGTCGGTGGTGATGGTGGTGTCGCGTCGTGTGTCATTCCTCGAATGCAGTGTCGTCATGTGCGCGGCTAGGCTTTATAGTTGACGAGTCCCTTGGCATCGATCCAGCTGTTGAAGTAGGAGGAATAGCCGAACCATTTCACCAAAGCTTCCTTACGTCTACCAACTGTACGGCGTTTCAGTACCGCTTCAACACGGTACACTTTATCAAAGGGTACCGTCACCTTCTGCAGCTCCAGTTCGTAGAAGGTACCCTCCAGCACTTCGCCGAGATCGTCCCGCAAGCGATACACGGGTGGGTCGGAGGGGTGAACCTCGTGTACCGTGAACAACTCTTCGCTCCAATTCGTCTCGTAGCCCTTTTCGAACGTGCGTTTGTACTTGCTGACACGCACGCGATCTGACACGCGCAACTTGGGCACGCCCTTACCATCGTGACCGTACAGACGTTGCCACACCTGTTCTTGGTTCTGTGCATTCACCTGTGACGGAGCCATACCGATCATGCGGTGGGGGGCATTGTTATACGATCGCATCAAGTCCGGAAGGATGTCGACGTACCGCCACGTCTGGTGTTTCGTGAAGTAGCGCCACATGCGCGTCTTCAACGTTCGGTTGAACCGTTCCACGACGGCTGCCTTCGTCTCCATGTTGTGCGTGTAGAAGTAATGGATGTCGTAACGCTTCAATAGCGCCTGAACGGATTTGTTCCGGAATTCTGTGCCTTGATCCGTCTGCAAGGTCTGGGGGCAAACGTCGACGAACGTGGATTGCAGCGCTTTTACCAACGACGCCGCGGACTTGTTCTTCATGGGAACACACCAGGCCACTTTCGAGAAGACGTCGATCATCGTGAGGAGAAAGGCCATACCGTCGTTGACGTCTTTGACCTTCGTCATGTCTACGAGATCGGCCTGCCACTGCTGAAGCATACCACCCACGATGACGCGTCGTCTCTTGAAATGACGTCTCGCTGGTTTGTGTAAGGTGTAGGCGTCCTGTGCCGACAACCATGACGTGACGGCCTTCCGTGGCAGACGCGTGACGCGTCGCAAGCCAGCGACGCCGCCATAACTGCCTACCCTCGTGGGATCGAAGTAGACCTCACTCAAGGAGTGTTCTCCCCTCTGTGCCATCAAAAGAGGTGGAGGACCGATGTGTTGACGGAAGCGGTGACGTTGACTCCGGAGTCCGACAGCTGACGAATGACGAGGAGCACGCCGACGTGAAGTAGGACACACACTATGGCACCCACAATGACAGCGGTGGAACAACAATGGTCTAGCGGAGTAACCATAGTCGGAATAACACCTGGCGTATAAGAATGTCGGCTGCAACGTCTCCCAGCACGGTAAGTCCTTCGAACAATAGCGCAGCGACGATGGATCGGTACGCGTCCTGTGGATCGATGAGCATGACTGCTACGGATACGCGTCGTACCACCTTATACGGTGTTCCATCCAGCCAATGACGACGAAGCCTTGCGTGATGCGGGGGGAGGGTGGGTGGGTGGACAAGGAATGGTCCATTCGACGAGCGTGGGGGGTTCGAATAACGTCTGTGGCATAAAACTTAGCACTAACCCGTGAGCAATCATGTAAAGTCCACTGATACATATCGCACCGACGATGGAACGGTAAACGAGGTCCTGTGGATCGGGCGACATGACGAACACTGTGCTACGGACACGCATCGTACCATCCTATAGGTTGTCCCAACCAGCCAATGACGTCAAAGCCTTGCGTCTTTCGGGGGGTGGGGTGGGCATGGTATGTTCCATTCGACGACTCTGACGGGCGAGGGGTGTCCAACTTAGCGATCTTCGTGCACTACCTGATGCAGCACGCGGAGTAGGACTGGATCGACGAGAGGGAGTGATCGATGGCTCCGGACGTATGTAGGCTCTTCTGGCGACGTTACCGACCAACGTCATGGGTAGGTTGATGGCACGGAGTTGTCGTGCGAATGGCTGCCAACCCGTCGGAGCGGTCTTGCTCTTACGCAACAGATCATTAACGAGATCCACCACGTTACTTCCGACAACCGGCACGCCCTCGTGTATCAGTTCACCGCGAGCGGTCCACGTGATGTCTCTCTTGAGATGCTCCATCAAACGGCTGGCTTTGGCCTGCATGGTCCTGGGTACGGTGGCCAAGACGGTGGCCTCCAGTCCGCTAATAGGAGCGCGGACTGCACCCTCCGACCCCGACTCCGACGCCACCTCCGACTCGTTCACCGTGACCACGCGTAGCGGTTCCTTGATGCGTTTAGTGGCCAAGACGTTGTACCGCTGCAACACCTGATTATACAGGGTCACCTTGGTCCCGTCGTCTAGGTCCTTTCTATCTAGGATGGTCTTCATCTCGTCATCGAGGGCTTGCACCTTCTTGCCTAAGGTGTCGGTCGCGGGTGGGGGTGGGGGTGACCGAAGCGTGTCCAACAGTCGCGGGTCCACCAAGGCCATCTTGCGTGCGTGCTCCATGTATCTACCTTGAGGTCAGCACCTGTCGGAGCAAGGGTATCAATACCGAACTTGCCAACGGTGCTAGGAAGGCCGATAGGAAACCGCCGCTCTGTCCCTCGCCAACCTGCGGTTGCAGCAAGATGCGTCTTCTTCTGGCAGCGAGCGTTCGTCTATTAGCCAACTCGCGTAACTTCGTCCTGTATTTATTCAATCGTCGCCTCTGTAAAGCGGTCAATGGAATGTTCTTTGTTAGTATGTTGTAGGCACACTCGGCTAGTGCACACAGCAGATCGGCGTCGGCGTTGGCGATGATGGCCTTTTTAATTTTGTTGTTCTTGACTCTGGCCAGAGCCTGTATGCACACGATGTGCCTCTTCACCAGGGCAGACATGATGCGAATGAAGAGACTATCCACACACTCGGTCGTTTTATACCTTCGGCAAGTACACGTACTGAACACCGTCGTCTGGAAAGATGGCCGTGCGCAGACGCATGTCCTCGGGCGTGTCCTGTTTGAGATCGACCAATAGATAACCGTACGGTACCGCCGTGGCGTCTTTAAATGCCTCTTGCACGAACTTGCCGCGTCCCGGATACATCTGCCGAGCCAAGGTCGCCATCTGCGATGCGTCACGTGGATTCTTGAACACCACCATGTACTGCGAATTCAGACTGATGGTGCGACTCTCTTTGTTTTTAGGGAACAGGTTCTGTACGAGATACAGCACGGACGTGTTCCTGTGGTGACTTTTTTTAGTGAACAAGGTCGTGACCCGTTCGTCCGTTTCTGCCATGAGATCGTCTATGACGATGAGGTTCCTCGTTGTCGGATCGAACATGGCCGCCGTCGGTAACCCTTCCTCGAATCGCACGTGACCCAAGTTCGTCGTTGCGTAAGCCTCTTGCCATTCTCCGTAACACCACGTTATTTGTTCGGGCGGTGGATCGATCATCGCAGCGGCGTGACGCAACATACGCGTCACGAAAGTACTCTTGCCGCACCCCGTCGGTCCGGCGACGATGCACGTGAAGGGGTGTTTCCATCGTGCATCCATGATTGCGTATGAAACGAGTGCATCGTGCATCGCCTTTTCTACACGTCCACCGGACCCGTGGTCACCCATCCTCGTGCACCACGCGTTTGGCGTAAAAGAAGGTGAGTGCATCCCGTGCCTGCACGTACGTCATCACGGTAGATTTATGCACCCGGAAACCACGGTTCGATCCACCTCCGCTCCGACGGTTGGTGAGCACCGCCAGGAACGCGTCCTTGTCGATGGTGTTGTGCCGTTTGCTCAGTCCTTTGGTGCTGTACTTGTCGGTGGCTCCGAAACAATAGTACGTCTTGCTACACAACCCCACGAACCCGGCACCGGACCACTCGACCTTGAACAGACCCGGTGTCCTCTTATCGAATGCTCTTCGCGCCTTACAGCACGCCTCGTCTCCGACCCACGGTCGATTGGCGAGACGACAGCGCACGTAGTCGTTCCGATGGTCGTCGCAACATTCCGATGGGAGCCATTCGGAACGATGTCGGAAATAATGTTCTCGTAGTTCCGGGGTCACGAGGTCGTCGCCGGACTCACCGGCCAAGGCTAAATAGGCACTATCTGTATCCATCTCGCAGTACTCGAACAGAGGGCGCTCCACGTCTCTGATGATGAAGTCGTAATAGAACTGCAACATGCGCATCTTGGCGTACTGCAGAACGAAGAATCCCACGTGTACGGGTAGGGTGTACTTGACGGTTTTCTTGTTCAACTCTATCTCGTACGCATCGTCGACGACGATCTCGAGTTGTCGGAACCGTTTATCGTTGACCAGGAGCGATGCCGCCTTCTCCGTGCAGTAGCTGACGTCACGATGTCGGTCAACGTTGGTGATGGTCTTTCCGTAGCCCGAGTTCCCCAGCAACTTCATGGTGTCCGCGATGATGGTCTTGTCTTGGTGAACGTCGCCCTCGCGTCGGGCCTTGGACACTGCATCGCCGAACCGCCGGAAACACGGAATAGGATCGTATTCGATGACCTGGTACACGTGCAGTACCTCGAGACCGTGGTCCAGATACCATCGCAGCAGTGGCGTTGCGAGCTGTATCTTATCACCGCAATAACTACCCACGAGCATGCGTCGCGGAGTCTTCATGATGTCGTGTTCTTCGGCGTATCGGCGCATGAACGGACCGGGATCCTCGCGTATCAGACTGATGTTCTTGAACACGGGCTGCATCTCGGCAAAGTGCGCGCGCAATTCTTCCGGTACGCGTATGTCGCACTCGATCATGCCGAACACGGTTCCTGCACGCACTCCGTTCAGGATCTGTTGTGACGTCATCGTCCATCGCACGTGTCGACGTCGGGGAAATGCTGCATCCACACACTTGCGTACGGCCGGGGTTCGTCTCATCTCTTTCCACTCGCATTCCCACAACTCGACGACTGTGACAAAGTGTCGTAGGTAGGCGGTGGTCTTTCGGGTCTCGGCGAGCAGTTGCGCCATGGGTTTCCCGTTGATGGCGTTCACCTCTTCACGGTTGCACGAGCAACCGTGAAAAAAACACCCTTGGAACTGATAAGCCGTCTTCGTCTCGCTGCACCATCCATCCACCCAATGTTTGCCTATTCTCTTCTCTCGTCCGTTGATCTGATGTCGTATGGGACGTCCCGTGCGTTCGGATTCCCACGTCAACCATTCTCCAGCCATCTGTCCGTACAGCTGCGCCGATTCGGGACGGAAGTCCTTCTCTGCTCGTCGACGCGTGTACCATCCCATGGGCATGTCTTGCATGAGCGACCACAGGTACAGTGCGTTCGCATCGTATCCGACGATCGATCGACAAGGACGAGCCGCCTCGCCGTACTCGTTCTGACGTAGCGTGGTGACCCCTTTCTCGTGATAGCGATGAAAGATGATCGAAGGCCCGCCTACAATGTTCTCTTTAACGAGGTCGTGCAGGTCTTTATTCTTCTCGTTGAAGATGGTAAAGTAGGTCTTCTCTGGAAGGTCGTTGAACAGGTACAGCAGGGTCAGACCAGGTACGCTGATACCTTGCTTGAACATGTCTATTCCCCGTTGTCGATAGAACGCGAACTGTCTGTCGATGGCCTGTAGAAAGGGAACCACGTCCCTGTTGTTGTACCAGACGAGAAAGTCGCGCAGCGTCGTCATGCCATTGACGCGCCAGGCCTCCTGACAACTGGCGTAATCCTCGTCTGATATACCTTCGTTCTTCAGTCGACTGAAGAAGGCCTCTTTCGGTGGAAGTGCGGTGTCGTCGAGTCTCTCCAGCCGGTCCATGTACTCGTACGGGAAATGACCTTTCGTCACCTCGCATCCGTACGCTTTCAGATACTTGTCGTAGCTGAACCCGGGGGCTATGTAGTTGATCATGTCTAGGAATTTCAGCTGATCCGTCGAAAGACACATGAAAGTGTTGTTGCGTTTGATGACGAACATTGCCCCGACGCCGTCGTTCTCGTCTGTCTTGTTGCCCTCTTGCTCCCTCTCGTCCTCGTCCTCGGCTTCGTCTTGTTCCACGGTCTTTGAAGTCGTCAGGAAGTACGGTATGAGGAACTGTTTGATGGCATTGAGATCATACTTCCCGGAATTGAACCCGATGACAGGTAACTGACGCATCCATCCATACAGTTGTCCCATCAGCGTTTTGTACGGATTGGTTGCCGGTCGAGCTTTCTTCTCGGTGGCCTCCCGTGCAGCTGCCTCCCGTGCAGCTGCCTCCCGTGCGTCCCATTTCGTCAGCTCTTCTGCGAGTTGGTCCAACACATGATCGTATGAGTCTTTGATCTTGTCGTACGCGGCCTCGCTCATCGATTGCAGGATAGTCATCATGGTGCTCACCAACTTGTTGGTGTCTCCGTCCGTGACGATGCATGTCACCTGTTCGTGTCCGGGTACGTTGGATGCCACGCTGACGCTCAGCGGGATGTGACGCGCAACCCAGTGAACCTGGGCACTGTCAGACGGAAGGTGTTCGGTGTCGAACCAACACTCGAAGTCGAAGGTGGCTCGGTACGGATAGTACTGCAACGCTTCGGCCACTCGGATGTTCTCGTCGGCCAGGCGTTCGAACACCGATGGAGTCGAATGGTACACGCCACCAGGATAGACTCGGCGCACACCCCCCGTACACGTGCTCTCGTGGTTGCGTAGATGCCATGCGTCTTTCCACAACGAGTCACCGCACTTCCGACATCTGTACGAGTGACAGTACTTGCGTCTATCCTGGATTAAGGAAAAATGCGTCCCGTGCAGATTGAGGTAGAGTGTGTCAGGGTACTTACGTACCGAGCGACGAACGAGTTCTGCAGTTGGCTTTCCATCCTCTCCATCCGGTTGTACGAGACTGTACACGCACACATTCGTTTGGAACGTGGTCTCTACACGATAGAGGTCGTCCATCGTGACCCCGGCAAATGCTTCCATGGATACGCCGTCTTGGACGTAAGTCTCGTACAGCGTCTTCACAGCTGGTTCCAATCGCCGACTTTCACATCCGCGATGCAGGGCCAGACATCGGAAGAGACACAGGTTGTCACTGTAACTTTTGCTATACTTGGGATCCTTTTCCAATCCGATGACGGCTTTGTTCCTCTTGATGTACATTGGAAGGTCGGTCATTCCTACACATCCTATCGGGTGATCGATGATGCGATTGACGAAAAATGTGACATTGGTCACGAGTTCGCACACCCACGCCGAATCCGGTCTTTGATTGATGGCCCATTGCAAGACGTCGGTTTCTCGGATGCGTTCGAGGAACTTATCAAAGTCCTTGCTGTTGGTGATGAGACTGGGCTCGTCCAGGTAGCGTCCACAGCAGTTGCACGAGGGATGGTAGTACTTGTATTGACCCGTGTTCTTGTTCCTCAGAATGAACCCGTAACTTAGGTTAATCTTGAAAGAGTTGGTCTGTTCCTGGAACACGTTCTTCAACGGCGTCTCTAGAACGGTCGTGTCTAGCGTCGTTAATCTGTAATCGTACCTGCACTGGAGAGGACCTCTCGTTACACGTGTCCGTATGGTCGACCAGTGCGCTCGTACAACATCTAACAGTTCCGTCGACAGGTTGTCGGCGAAGGGGAGTCGAGCAGGTGGGTCGATGGGGTCTGCGTCGGTAACGAGTGGATGGTGGGGTGTGGTGGCTTCCCTGATTGATCTCTTCGGCGATGGTGGCTTCGTGACGACGCCGGTACACGGTTGTCGTGCGTGTCTGACCAGGTCATTGCGTCTAGTGTACTTCTTTCCACATTTCGCACATGTGTACACTGTGGTCTGTTTTCTATTACTGCTACTGCTACTGTTACTGCTAAGACGACATACGGACATCACATGTTGTTGCAGATCGTCCCATCTCTCAAACGTTGCATCGCATTTACACGAATATTTCGTTCGCTTTGCCTGGTCGCTAGGTGGCACCTCTAGTGACACCTCTAGTGGCTGCGCCACCGAATACGTGTGTTCGGTCACTGCCGTTGTCGCATGACTCGCTAGGTGGCGTTTTAGCGCTGCATACGTGTCGAGCACCAGTCCGCAGTGACGACATTGGTGACGTTTCATGGTGCTCTACGTATCTACAACTGAGAGAGACAGCGGTCCTTAGTACAGCTATATAGTACGTGTGGTAGTGGTGGTGGTGGTGGTGGTGGTGGTGGTGGTGGTGGTGGTGGTGGTGGTGGTGGTGGTGGTGGTGGTGGTGGTGGTGGTGGTGGTGGTGGAGGTGGTGGTGGTGGTTGGTGCATGGTGATTGGTGAAGGGTGTATGACCTAAGGTGTGATCCTGTGGTATTGGCTACTGTGTGTCCACTATCGATGGCTACGGGTTCTCTTTCCACTATGTAGACCGTGGCAACACCACTGACAACACGTTTCATTCATTGTATGACGTTTTATTGAGTATATACTGACATAGACATATACATATTATACATATACATATATACACGGTTAGACTTATATAATTACTATGACGACTTTATGGTTTGTGGGATTGTTACATCCGCGACAGTGACCTCTAGCTTACGATCGGTTATCGATACGCCAGTGGCTAGTTCTATGGTTATTAACTTGTGGGCTTTTACACCACGACAGAGGTTACGTACAATGATGATGATGAATACTATATAAGTCTGTAGGCATATATATATATATATATATATATAGACATTACTCTATGTCATACAACTACAAGCATACATTAAACGAGAGAGAGCGACGAACTACTGTTATTCCGTTGCAAACGGTGCTTCTTAAAATGCGGGGGTTTCAATCATAAAATCAATAATTATCTGTAGTAATCTATGTAATGCACGTGTCCTCTCGTCTCGTGCTAGTACGGGTGCCTCCTCCTCCTCTTTCACCTCCTCCTTCACCTCCTCCTACATAAAGAAATAGACCTATTGTTCATCGTGTGTCGATATAATATATTCTAGTAGTAGCACTATTAATTCACGGCTTGCTCGCCTACGCGCTTCAATCGGTAGCACAGGTACGTCATCATCATCCTACAGAACAAATTAAAAGATACTCATATTTCACTCCATATTACTTAATACTACCTACTAACTCGGTTATGTTTACTAATAATAATATTCTGTTGACGACGTCATATACGTGGCGTTCAATACTCCAGATCGCTTCCGAATGCTGGCTGGGAGTACGGGTGCCTCGTCGTATACTTCCATCTACATAACAACAAATAATATACTACTACTACTACTACTACTAATGTTCATATACCGTGGTTATAAGTGCATACATACTGCCTACTGCATACTACCGACTACTGTTCATCACATACTACTGTTCACGGCTGTCGACGGATAGCGCAACGCACATATTTCATTATTATTTCCTGGTACGGTGCCGACAGTATGGTGAATGCTAGTGATCGGCACACGTCCACGGTCACTTCCTCCACCGTGGATGGAGCGGATGCCCTCCACTCCGCCGCTATTACGCCGGCAATGTTGTTTTGCATTTCTAAAAAACACACCTTTCTGGGATCTTCCTCAGCATCAGTGGCGTCGTCCTCGACGGTCGACGTCGACGGCTTCGGGTGAGTGATGGTCGACGTCGACGTCGACGGCTTCGGGTGAGTAATTGTGTGTTGGTCGGCGATGCTCTCGTACCCCCCGTCTGGCTTCAGGACGACGGTTTTCATAGGGAATACGTACAGTGTAGTTGTCTTCTCGGCCTCCGTACTTTGCGTGAGTGGTGGTGGTGAAGCAGGACTGTACGTGAAGTCCTCGTCGTCGTCGTCCTCGTGAGCGGGGGATGAGGCGATCGCTTCTTCGTCGACGTCATCGTAGTAATGAGGGGGGGTATTGAGGATGAACCCATCGTCCACCTCCGAGTCCGAGTCCGACAACAACTCCACCGGTCCCCACGGTAGCACCGCCTCCTGGTTTGCTGGTGGCGAGTTGCAGTAGTAGTCCTGCGATGATGTCGGTGTGACGCGTTGCCCCGTGCAACGGTGCTTCACCACCACTCTCGTATCGTCATCGACCGGGGCTTGGCGTTTGTAGGCCTTCTGCAGCTGCGGTAGACCAGTGCTCTGTTGAATAGAAAGAACTAGTCACATTCGGCATATTCATCCGCGTCGCCCTGTATATCGTCGTATTGGGCGTATATACTCTTTCTAACCAAATCTGTCACTTGGTGACGCCATTTCATGTTCCCACACGTTGCGATGACATCTATCGATAGCCACCGCAAGACGTGCATGACCATGCTGGACGATGGTACGTAACGATCCTTATCATCATTTAAATTCATTATGCGATGCACCTCGTCACAGGCATATTGCACGCTGGCGACCTCTAGCGCCTTATAGAAGGTATTTTCTTTCGTCATGGCTTCGGATCGATCCCGTATTCTATCTAAACCACTCACCGTAGCCTCCATATCATCGCTACTGTTTATGGATATGACGTCGGCCTGTGACGCACTATCCTCCTCCCCCTCGTCATCTGTTATTATAATTAATGGTGGCGGTGAACAGCTGTCCGCAGAGGAGGAGAATAGTATTTCCGAGCTATTAGCATGTAACCATTCCATTACCTTAGAGCGTCCCTCACTGTCGATGACGTCACTGCTTCCAGTGGCAACTGCAGTAGCTGCAGCAGCGACGGTAGCGACAGCCTGTCAACAGAATGATTCACACTGTGACTACTTCCAAGTCTGACACCGTGTAATTTACATACTGTCCCGCCTCGCGTTTCCTAATGGTCACCATGACTTGGGCCCCCCGCAACATGTCCAGTGCTGCATACCGCTCGGCATCTGTCTTCATGTTCATATAATCGTTAGCCGTGAATCCCAACACCTGGACAGCCTTGACATTAAATAACGTTGCCCACACTTCACTGCCGATGGCGTCTTGTAGGAGGATACGCATAGCGAACTGATACACTACACCACGCTGCCATCGATGGATAGGACACACAAAGCCATTGTTTTCAGGACTCACACGTTTGTTACACTGCTGACATGATGGATATACTATATATTTATCTTGAACAGCACATTGTACTATGGTTAACGGCCGTCTAAATATATAAGTACCGTTACATACCTCCTTCTCGAGTTGGCTGACTGACATCATCATATCGGCTTGTTGGGCGGCCATTTCTTTCTCTGCTGATGCTGGTAGTAGTCTCGAAGTGTGATGTGGATCGGAGTGCGATTGTGTGTCTCGTTCACTCTGCGTTGGGTTTATATACACCTCCCACTGCCTATGGCGCGCTTTCTTATCACCAACCCTTGGTCGCGCGCGTGATGTACGCTGCTGGATGTCTGGTATCTCGCTGTACTCTGTTCACTGGTCTTGTAATCGTCTGGCGGGAGTATTGCGCAATCGAATGAACTCGCGTACTCGCATTAATATATGCCCTAGCATGTTCTGACCGGCTTGACCACTGTATGTCAGTGCACCCCAGTATCCTTCCCGACTCTTGACCCATTCCTTCAACTGGGAATACCCAGTGGCTAACAGTCGTTTACGTAGGGTTGGATCGCGATATTTAACAGCAACTAACGCATACATTATTGAATATCGTTGTGTATTCCATTCTTCGCGTAACTGTTCCTTTTCTCGTATGCTCTTGCTGAGGTGTTTCGCCTGTAGACCCGTGCGCGTGGACAGCATTTTTTCTGCGGTCTTCGTGTCACCATGATGCATGCATTTCCGCCATTGGTAGGCACTTTCAACACTGGTAAATTCTCTATTCCACACGTGTATCCTGCACGCGTAGAAATTGGACAAATAATGTTTACCGCTTCTAAACTGTATAGGTTGGTTCATGGTGACTTTATGACGTTAAAATGTACAGTTACTGTCTTAACTACACGCCGTTCTAGCACTGTCGAGTACTCGTAACCCCCGCTTTTTCCTTGCGTGATGGATGCCCGGTGTCGGTAAGCTGACAGTTGCCGGCCGCTTATCTGTTTCTAATTAGTGTGGTATTGTTCCGAGGCTGACGTCAGCCTGTCTGGCTTATTTCTAGCATCGTTAAAATGTACAGTTACTGTCTTAACTACACGCCGTTCTAGATATATATAAGTGTGGTATTGTTCCTCGGGTTCCGTCAGCTGTCTGGCTTATTTCTAGCATCTTTAAAATGTACAGTTACTGTCTTAACTACACGCCATTCTAGCACTGTCGAGTACATAACCTCCCGCTTTTTCCTTGCGTGATGGATGCCCGGTGTCGGTAAGCTGACAGTTGCCGGCCGCTTATCTGTTTTCTGATTAGTGTGGTATTGTTCCTCGGGTTACGCCAGCTGTCTGGCTTATTTCTAGCATGCTATATAAGATGGCTGAGATCGTCGTGTCGTCATCACAACCGCCATTGCCTTCGACGACGACCTTCAGTTAAACACTTCATTCATAATGCCTGTACTTGCATTACATGACTGTATGGAGTTTGTAGTTATCATGGATCTTCTGGGAGCGCTCCCTCTAATGAGTGTTGTGTGAGTATTTCTTTTATTTATTTATTTATTTATTTATTTATTTATTTATTACTATTATACTTTCATATCTCTCCATAGCTCTACATAGATCATACCTGTTTTCACTTTACATACTGTTCTATCATTCCTGTGTATACATGTCTCGCTGAGTGTTCGTCGGGTCCACGTTCCAAGTTCCATATGTAGCGGCTTGCCTAGCGATAACGTCTGCCAGTCGATCGGTTTCGTATTACCTCTCTCTCGTTGCTTGGTTACGTCTGTTATATATAGATGCCTATGCATGTTCTCACTCTGATTGTGTCCTTTACTTACAGCGTACCTCGCTTTAACTGGGCGTGTGTCCTGATGGAATTACTGGAGGACGCCGTGCAACGACGGGACTGTCAAGCGACAGTCCTCTTTCGAGACGCCCTTTACGACTCTGATCTCATGACAGCATTCGCATATCTCACTATGCCCATGGCTTTCGCACCCCCTCGACCGCCGCACCTGAGTCGTGGGACGACGACGCCGCCAACGAAGACGACGCCGCCGACGCCGACGACTGCGACGACGACGCCACTCGTGTCGCTTTCCGCTGTCACATGACGAATTGGGAACCCGTCATGAACGAATTGCTACTCATACACGCCCCATCACCCACACCTATTTTGCGTCGCATTCAAAGAGGACCCGTCCATCTCCCGTCACTGTTCCGTCGCCGTCGATCGGTGTCTCTCCGCATCGCATTAGCCCGCAAGATGACTGCCCGTGCCGTTCGCCGATCGCTATTGTCGGCGTTCAATACAGCTTCATGAACACTTCTACCCACGAACATTTATATTATTATAACTAATACCGTTTCCTTTCTATTTGTAAATGTGCTTTTTCATGTATTAAATTTTGCATCACCTTATATTCCCGTCTTGTATTGCGTTCTTGTTCCAACTGCGTGTTGGCATATTATATTTTACACATAGTCCATTTTCGTCCTGCTACATTTTATTTAACGAACGGTCCGATTTCCGCCGTCCAGCGGTTATATTGTAGCCATGCATGTCGTCTAATTAATCACTATTACATATTCGCCTTATCTTTACCGGTTTTAATTTTATCACGTCTTATGTTCACTCCATATAACCGGCTATAACATGCCTCGGTCCCACATCAATGTCGTCACTGCAACATAGTTGCTGTTTATCACTGATTAGCTCGGCTAACTTGCTACATTGTACAGATTGGCGTCCTTTGATCTCGCGCTACGGCTCACAGCTGGATAAACGCTTCGGCTTACAGTTAACTCCAGTCGTTCGGGCGTCCAGTTGGCAGTAGCTAGCCACTCGGACTGGTCACTCCGTCAGGGTCAAGGTCACGGTCACGTGTTTACGTGGGTGGGTGGGTGGGTGGGTGCTATTACGTGTATTTTTTTAAATTTTTTTATTTTTTATTTTTTTCCTATGTCCACTATCGATGACTACTGGTCAATGTTCGTTCCTCCTCCAGTCGCTAGGGGGCGCTTACGTCACGCACGCTCGGCTACGACCGCCAGGGGCGCTCTGAGGCGCTCTGATTGGCTGCGCGCACTCATTAGCGGTGGGCGATATTAGGGTGTTTTGCCTTTGATGTATGGTCACGTGATTTTGCGGCGCATTAGGGGTCCCAAAAACCTCCACTAACTACTCACAACAAACACAACATGAGACTGATGAGGTTCAGGTGGCACAACAAACACAGGTTGGACAAAGCACAGCACGATCTGCACCAATTATGAACACGATAAATTGTATGTACACAAATGCTGACTCACTTATGAATAAACTATCTGAATTAAGAGCACAAGTGACACAATCACAACCAATGATTATAGGAATCACAGAGGTGAAACCAAAGAAATGTAGGTTCAACATAGTACCATGTGAACTTCAACTAGAAGGGTATAAATTATTCTCAAATTTGGAGAAAGACGGGAGGGGAATATACCTATATATTCATAGGTCACATAAACCTATTGAGTGTACCATAAATGATGCTGCAACATTTGAAGAGTGTGTTTGGGCAGAGGTATGATTAGCCGGAAAAGACAAGATACTTATTGGGTGCATATACCGTAGCCCAAACAGCAGTGATACCAATAATGAGAAGTTATGCCAACTAATAGGCAAGATAAACGAGGCAAATGCTTCCCACATCCTAATGATGGGAGATTTTAACTATCCACACATTGACTGGGTGGATGATTCAAAGATCTGTGAGAAAGCAAGCAGAACAGAAAATCAGTTCTTAGAAAGCATTAGATATGCATTTCTTATACAATACATCATGGAACCAACGCGCTACAGGGTAAACCAAGTTCCACATTTATTAGACTTGATATTTTTGAATGAAGATGAAATGGTAAACAACTACGATGTAAAGGATCCTCTCGGAAAGAGCGATCACTGTTTGATCACATTTACATATCAATGTCAAACACAAGTCAAAGGTCAAAGTGGCGAATCATTTCTGTATGAGAAAGGAAACTATCAAACATTATGAGGAATGCTGCAAGATGACTGGGAAACCAAATTCGTGAATCTTGATGCAGAGGAGAGCTGGGAATTGCTTATAAGTAGGCTTAAACAGACAGAGCACGAGTGTATCCCCAAGAAGAAATCAGGGCAACCAAGAAAATATAAGCCATTATGGATGAATGCGAAAACACTGGACAAAGTGAGGAAGAAACATAGGGTTTGGAAGAAGTACCTACGGACAAAGGAATGGAAAGACTACATAGATTACACCAAAGCTAGGAATCAAGCAAGAAGGGCTACTCGACATGCAGTCCAGACACTAGAGCAGTCCATAGCACAATATATTAGAAATAACCCAAATCATTTCTGGAGCTAGGTTAGGTCAAAGATGAAAACAAGACCAAGAGTTGGTGATCTCCAAACGGAGGAGAATGCAGAACTGACAACCACAAATAAAGAGAAGGCAGAGGTCCTATGTAAATTCTTTAGTGATGTCTTTACTAGAGAATACCTAATAAATGTACCAACATTTGAGGAGCATCAGGGAATTGATAATCTTGAGGATATCAACTTCACTGTTGACGATGTTGAGAAGACATTAGAAAACCTAAAAATCGGGAAATCACCAGGTCCTGATGACATACATCCCCGTGTACTAAAAGACCTCGCTAAAGAATTGAAAATGCCACTGTTCATCATATTCAGGAAGTCACTGGATACCGGCATACTACCAAAGTCTAGAAAATTGCAAATGTATCACCAATATTCAAGAAAGACAGTAGGCATCTAGCGACAAACTACATGCCAGTTAGCTTGACGGCAGTGGGATGTAAAGTATATTTACACTGTATATTTACACTGATGTACATACGCAAAATGCGAAAGTGTGTAAAACAATTAGGGAATTTTTTTAATGACAATGACATACACATAACACCTTGCATGGAGCAGAATGCTATCGACAAACTGAAGTCTGGTAAAGCATGTGGTAATGATGGGCTATCTGCTGAACACTTTAAACATGCAGATAGGCGCATAACTATACTACTGTCAATTTTTTACACTAGTGTTATCTCACATGGACATCTACCCGATGACTTTATGAAAACTATTATTATACCATTGGTGAAACACAAGTGTGGTGACACGTGTGACGTTAATAACTACATACGTATAGCGCTGGTCACAGTTGCTTCTAATATCTTTGAAATTATATTGCTTGAACTTATGGAATCTTATCAAGATACAATTGACAATCAGTTTGGATTCAAGAAGGGCCATTCTGCTGATCATTGTATATATGCGTTAAAAAAATGTATTCATTATTATAGAAGCTACAACAGTCCTGTGTATACATTCTTTTTTTTAGATGCATCTAAAACATTTCATAGAGTTAACCATTGCACATTTTAGGAAATTGCTTAATAGAGGTGTGCCTGCGCTACTGATACGAATCTTGTTATACTGGTATAGAACCCAAATTTTTTGTATTAAATGGGGTTCCACGACCTCTGACTTCTTTAATGTATCAAACGGTGTTCGACAAAGTTGGATTTGATCTCCCTACTTATTTACTATTTACGTTGATGATTTAAGCAATGTGTTAAATAGTGCAGGTATAGGTTGTCACATACACAACTGCTGTACTAGCTATATATTTTATGCAGATGATTTATGTGTTTTTGCGCCTAGTCCCAGTGGTCGTCAGGCTTTGCTGAATATCTATGCAAAGTTTGATTTTTTAAATGATATTAAATATAATCCTATAAAGTCGATATGTATGGTTATCAAACCACGTGGCTTTCATCTGAAATGTCCAGATATTTATATGAACAATAACAAACTTGTATTTGTTGAAAACACAAAATATTTAGGGGTAGTGATCTGCAATGACTTGAAGGATGATGAAGATATGTTAAGACACCTGCGCAGTTTCTATGCCAGGTGTAAAAGCATTATTCGAAAATTTCACAACTGTTCTATCGGTGCTAAGGGACCTGCAACATGTTTGTCAGTAATGCTATTGACACATTTGACGCCCTAATGCGCAAGAATGTTTATGGTTTTAGAAAACGCATTCTTAACATTGACAATGACATGATAAAATGCATGTACAATTGTACAGATATTGTTAATGGGCCCATGTGGACTGGCTGGGCTGAATCACTGTATATTGTAAGATTGTGAATTTATATCTTTTTTTTATTTATTTAATTATTTTTTGTACGTTGTATAATTTATTTATTAACTTGTTTAACGTATCAATTTTGTTATCTATTTATATTTCTAACTTATTTATTTTTAAATGCTATGTAGTTTGTATACCTATTTGTATGTACTGATTGTTTATGGGTGTTTTTACCTGAAATAAATGTATTCGTATTCGTTCGTAATGCGCATTAATAAATCGTCATTCAGTGAGGTTTGCATGCGTAATTTCTCTACCTGCAATATATAGTACTAATATCATCTAAGTATAATTCGTTCAGTCATATTTTGTCGATGGTATCCAGTCTGTAGGGTCGGGGCAGGTGCCATTCATAAAGAACTGTCATCTAAGCGAGTTTTGGTATGTGACAGACCTAAAATGAAAGCTTTCGTGATTTCAGCGTGGCCGATAAAATGGGTAAAGTTAGCACACAAAAAACAGTCTGCAACTGATAAACAGCGTGCATATAGAGCTCGGCGTGATGCAGATCCCGTAAACCAACCGGTATGCTGATCTACATCCACTGGCTTGATGCGCATTCTCACATTGACTCGCCGTGCAAACTGGGGTATTGATTGATTCTCGCGAGACTTTGGCGCTGCTGACTTCACACTGCTAAAATACTCTTCGGACGAAGGGATGATTTGATATTTAGATCATTTGATAAAAGCGAGCAGAATCTTGTAATATACACACATTTTTATATATAGATATTAGTTTTCTTGTCGCAGTGTCTACGTGAAACCGCAACTATATTAACTCGCTGAGAATTATCAAGTTGGTCTCTAGAAATTGGTTGGCCCAATTAGTTGACATGCATCTTTATATACGATAAAACATTGAAATTCCAGACATATTCAATTACAAAATACCTCAAATTCACCTGGCTAAAGTCTTCAGGTGCCATGTGACGTTGGTGGTCATGGCCCTCCTCACTGTTCTGTCAGTTGCCGTTGTCAGCGGCCGGATGTCATTGGCTGGTCTTTCAAGCCACTTGTTAGACAATTAATTTCAGTATGTTTCTTAATAAATATATGTCCTAGAAACTGCAACTTTCTTCATATTATTGTTTTCAGTAATTGTCTTTGTTGTCCTGCATATTCATCATATTCCATGTTGTCCATCATATTCCATGGTAAATACTATGGTGTTTTGAAACAGGGAAACCATGGTAAAATACCATGTTTTGAAACAGGTAAACCATGGTATATATACACACATATATATATATATATATATATATATATATATATATATATATATATATATATATATATATATATATATATATATATATATATATATATATATATATATATATATATATATATATATATATATATATACAATTACCATACACAATTTATGAAAAAGCATGGTCTACCATAGCTTACCTTGTAATGTCATGGTATACCATGTAATACCACCAAATACCATGGTATGGGAGACGCATCTTATGTGCAGAATCTGCTCAAATTGTGGCGCACACTCCCAACAGTGGCGCCACTCAGCATATCATCACTGCCACAACTTGGTTATAAATTCAAAATGGACAGTTGCAGATTGGTATAAAAGATTAGTTGGCTGTGATTGTTGTTTACGAACTGATACGTCATTGCAACTATGCGCTGGAGTGACGTAATCTAATTTAACAAAAACGAACGTTATTGTGTTTCTATACACATTTTCTAGGAGTTTACCAAATTAAATTGAGTTGTGCAGAATCAGTGGTGGAATGGTTTGTGGCGCCAATGGTGGGGAGTTTAGATGAGCGCATGCGTTAAGAGAGAGCTACTTTCCTGCTCATTAGTTTTGAGTTTCTTATACTTCGTAACGGTTCCGTCGGAAAGAAATAATTTGTCATTTGTAACAAGTTGTGTGGTGTTCTCTGTATTCTGCTAAATGATTAGGATATGTTCGTAAATTAACTAGAAATGAGTGCACCTGCAGTATTGTAAAAATGAAGACCAGTTAGTTAATGCTTGGTAGGTGTTAATTAGTGTTGGTAATGTTACTGTGGATTAATGTTAGTGGTATAAACTCTTGATGTTGTTTCTTATAAATTTATAATTCCATAACTAATTTCTTGTATTTCAACTGTCGATCAATGTTTATAATCAGATTATTCTTTCCGTAGCGATACCAATGGTTTGTGATTTATTTTCATGTATAATGAACTATTATTATTATTATTACTGCCACCTATATCATACATTCAATACGGAGGAAGCCTATACTGCCACTGATGTTATACATTTCATACGGAGGAAGCCTATACTGCCACTGATGTTATACACTTCATATGGAGGAAGCCTATACTGCCACTGATGTTATACATTTCATACAGGGGAAGCCTATACTGCCACTGATGTTATACATTTCATACGGAGGAAGCCTATACTGCCACTGATGTTATACATTTCATACGGAGGAAGCCTATACTGCCACTGATGTTATACATTTCATAAGAAGGAAGCCTATACTGCCACTGATGTTATACATTCCATACGAAGGAAGCCTATACTGCCACTGATGTTATACATTTTATACAAAGGAAGCATATACTCCCACTGATGTTATACATTTCATACGGAGGAAGCCTATACTGCCATTGATGTTATACATTTCATAAGGAGGAAGCCTATACTGCCACTGATGTTATACATTTCATACGGAGGAAGCCTATACTGCCACTTATGTTATACATTCCATACAAAGGAAGCCAATACTGCCTCTGACGTTGTACATTCCATACAAAGGAAGCCTATACTGCCACTGATGTTATACATTTCATACGGAGGAAGCCTATACCGCCACTGATGTTATACATTTATTGCTACATATACGGTTGTGAATACGATGTTCAATTTAATGCTTCCAAATCTCTGATCATGTACTTTGATTCTAGAAACGTAAATTTTGCTAGAGAAATGACATTAGGAAGAACAAAGTTAAACTTTGCCACTTCGTGCAAATATCATGGACATGTTATTTTTAACAATTTATCTGATCAGGCCGACATTCAAGCCAAAGTTAGACTCTTTTATGTTAAGAGCAACATGCTACATCAAAAATGTCACTATTGCTCTTCTGTTGTAAAGAACAAGTTATTCACAGCCTACTTCAGTAATGTTTATATGTGCGCCTTATGGGTGAATTATAGAAAAGCAGTTTTCCAGCATTTTATAGTGGCATATAACAACTCGTACAGAATGTTAAATAGGCTGCCTGTGAGATGCAGCGCCAGCCACATGTTTGCTGCGGCCAATGTCAACTCTTGTAAATGCGTCACCAGAAATGCTATTTATAGTTTAATAAAATCCATTTATTCAGGCGAAACCTATTGTACATCTAAATTGAGAATTCACTGGATTGCATCCTTGTTCCTTGTATAATCTTTAAATATACTTTTTTATATTTATTTATAATTTTTTTATTTTTTTATTTTATATAAACAAACTGCTGATTGTCTGAAACAATACATTTATTATACATATGTATATATATATATATATATATATATATATATATATATATATATATATATATATAGATAACAGAGGGAGGATGTACCGCTTCCACAAGCCCCAGATGATGTCGCACGCCCAAACAAGGATGACGCTGTTGCACGCACGTAGAACGATTTACACTAGGTTATGATTTCATGAAGACTATCTGTTCAATGGCAACAAATGTCTGTGAAACTTCAAAGAAAAGGTTTCAGCAGTCTGGCGAAAAGCCTTGGATTTTCTTTCACCAATTGAGAGACACATTCGCCAGGCGCGATTTGGCGAATGGCTGGGGCAAGCCTAGTTACACATGACAATGACAAATAACTGTGTCCATCTGTGGTTACAGAGGTGGGTATCTGAAACCCACATAGTCCCCAGTCGGTTCAGAGAATGCCTTCCTAATGGCCTGGACTGTACGTGAGGATAGAGTCACCCGGATTCTTCTTCGTAGACAGTTCCTTACCCATGACATAAACTGCCTGTACGCGGTGCAGCGGAATCTCCTGGAAAACGAGAATGTATTTTTTAATCAAACATCGTCTCTAATAAAAATAAGACTGCCATCATCTCATTGACATGCTGACCAAATTTGGGCAAAATCACATACATCCAGCAGTTTTTAAACGCCAACACTTGCGATGCACATCAATGTTTACATAAGCATACGTGTTCACTAACCCACGTGGCCCATAGGGGGAAAATCCCTATAAAACCCTCTCTGTTAAATAAAAAAATGCACTATTTATCAACCAATAAATTCAACAAACAAACCTGTAAAGATGCCTGCTCAATTGCACCCATGTCACATCACATGGATTTCTTAATTTCATATAGCACGACTTAGTACGCCCAACATTCGTCAGACCATTCAACAATGGTCTGACCTCATCAAAGAGGCGAGTAGACGTCGGCGCCTGGGAGGAGATGCTGCCAGACTCTTCCCAAAGCTAGCGCATAAATATAGATACAGAGATGGTGGAGTGACGGTACGCCATCTAGTGAGTGGCTCACACTCATTGTGGCCACAATCATGCAACTGTTTCCATTTTTGTCCGCCAGGAAGAAAAGCATTGTCGTAAATAACTCTAAATAACTGTCTTTGTGTTTTTTGTAATACATCGCCAATTGGTAGATCAGAGGCCACTGATGCAAGGAGGTGAAGGAACGTAGAAAGAGGTCCGTGGGTATTGGCGCCTGGGAGTAGATATTGCCAGATTGCCCCTAAAGTTAGCGTATTAATATAGAGATAATATTCAATGTAATTTGTATCGTAGCTGTACAGACAATAATCAACAAATCGTCCTCAGGTGAAAGAAGATTAATTACATCTACGTTATCAATGAAATGCTGCATTGATTTGAAAACGTCACCTAACGTTCAAACACACACACACACACACACACACACACACACACACACACACACACACACACACACACACACACACACACACACACACACACACACACACACACACACACACACACACACACACACACACACACACACACACACACACACACACACACACACACACACACACACACACACACACACACACACACACACACACACACACACACACACACACACACACACTCACGTATCTTCGTAACAGTGCAACCATATAATCCCTTTGCAAATGGCATGTAATTACTGAGCGGTTTTTGAAATTGTTTTAATTTTGTCTAATCCCCAATTAATACAAATGTAAAGGAAAGTCTTATAGAGCGCTGTATCCGATCTTTGGGATCGTTCAAATCGTTTTGCACTTCACCCCCTGTCATAGCTGTTCATTCCCACTTCAACTCGGCTTCTCTCTGAAGCATTCTGCTATGTTGCAATTACTGTGCGAAGACTACTCATTGATTTATATCCACCACTGTCTATAGGGGACACAAGTCAGCCGCCATGTTGTTTTTTATGCAAATTGACCCATAAAAGCTCACTTCCGGCCCCAGTGACACGATGACCGCTATCGCATTTCACACATAAACACATTTGGAATTAAAACAGAGAGAATAAAACAACAGCACATTCACTTCTATTATTTAGTAAAAAAAACAGCTACCATTAAAACGTGATAATACTAATACCAATGGTTTATTTTGTAATGACATAAGTACATTTAACGTTATAGTATGCACAACCTGGAGCCCGGACGTGCATTATCTCTTCAACTATCGCCTCGAAATGAGACTCGATTGTATCCCCTATTGCTAGGAACTAATTTTTACAACTGAATGTACTTAGGCAACGTGGATTGAAATAAATCGCCGAAATTTCGAGACGGCAGCAAGATGATTCGAACCACCCTAGTCTTATACGTCCGGCGTCCTAATTACTCTGTCAGTGTACCCCAAACGACAGCTTGCTGTTAGTTGTTTGTTTGTCGTCGCTCACAGCAAGTTATACGGTGCATCCTACGGTTCTTTGTGTTCGTACAATGGATTTCGTATGTAAATATATGCATAACGTGCACACTAAATTACCATTATGCGACCTCTCGGCGTCACGTTAAGGGCAACCTACTTATATTACCTTGATTACCCGCCTTGTGACGTGTGAGCCACTGCCGAGGACACAGGTGTGTCGAGCCTTCCCAACCAGCCGTAGTCTTACACTGTTCCCACCGCGTCAACACAGAGAGAGCAACGGGCAAGATGCAGATACTCCCGGAAAGGCTGGAGCGATCTCGCTGCCAGATGAAGTGAGTCTAGTTATTGAAATGTACATACCAAGAGGCGAGAGTTTTGTCTTAGTTCGCTCAGCTGTAGGGGAGACCGGCTAGTTGTTGCTATTTTCAGCTAAAGTCACTTTTTGTGACAATTATTTTAGTTGCGTTATTTTTATCAACGGATATATTAAATTTATTATTCGTGTTAATAAAATGTACCATGCCATTGATATTCCACATTGTAGTTAGGTAGTTATGTGAAGTTTCCCTGGCGCGGTCGACTGTAACAACTAGCCCCGTAAGTATCATACGGGGCACGTTGTTACAGCAAAGAACGCGTGGATCGCAAAGCAACAGTCACTCGTACACATTACTGTTATTACATTAATTGGATTATACAAACTTATATACGTTTTTCACACAGTGTGCATGACAATGTATGTGTCCACAGCTTCGTTTATTTAGCTGTTAATTTTTAGTTACCAAAGGAGACTCATTCCCCGGATTCTTATATAACAAACAATTGTGAATTGATATATAATATAACAAACAATTGTGAATTGAATAAGAATTATTGAACGGAATATGACATTTAGTGAATGGTAATATATATATATATATATATATATATATATATATATATATATATATATATATATATATATATATATATATAACGCGACTATTATATATATATATATATATATATATATATATATATATATTATATATATATATACACATATATATATATACATATATATATATATATATATATATATATATATATATATATATATAACGCGCCTATTATATATATATATATATATATATATATATATATATATATATATATATATATATATATATATATATATATATATATATATATATATATATATATATATATATATATATATATATATATATATATATATTTATATATAATATATAATAGTCGCGTTATATATATACCCCAAGTAGCCATGCGTCTCTTCATGCATCTCGTTATGTAGATAGACCAGTCTGCTAAAACAGTGCTGTGCAGTGCAACTATCCTCCTAATTTCCATATATAATGACCAAAATAAGAAACTTGTCTCGAAATAATATGCTAACGTAACACTGTGGAACTCATTCCATGTTAGCATTAAGTCCGTAGGAAATGTAATTACATTTCGTCGTAAACTTTAAACCTACCTGTTTAAACTCGTTTATCATCCATAGCTCCTCTGTGTGCCAATCCAATTGTTTATAATTGGAATCGATTAGAAAATGAGTATATGTATATGTATATGTATATGTATATGTATATGTATATATATATATATATATATATATATATATATATATATATATATATATATATATATATATATATATATATATAGAGTGCCTGTATATATAACATGACTGTTACTTGATTGAATGATACAAACAGGTACGCATTCACGCGCACGCGCACACGCACTCACATTTCAATGAATCGCACAATATGTATTAATAAGTATTGCTCAAATAGGGCTGTGCCATAAAACATTAACAAGATTTAACAAGATTGCTGTCCAGGGCAAGACATCCAGATGGCAAGTTGACAAGGAAGCCACTGGCTTATCGAGAGCTCAACTATTTTTCATTTATGTGTAACTCGCACTTTGAGATATTTGTTAATTTTGTTTGACCCTGCTAGCATTTACAGTACTGGTTATAAACCAGTACGCTGTGCTTCACATGTGAAATCAAGGGTTCAGATGTCGTGGTTAAATAACTCGCTGGCTGAGTCATCGCTGCGAGCCGACCGAGCATTGTTACAGTTGTAACAACTTACACCAATACAATTATAACAACTTGCCCCAAACATATTTTTTTGCAGTTGAACGCATAACAAATCCTGTTTTTCACTACTTGGCAAAACCCTGGACAGCGCATCAAAACAAAAGGGGTTAATCAATTTCTAATCGTTTCTAGTTATAAACAATTGGGTTGATACGCAGAGGAGCTATGGATGATAAACGAGTTTACCGCGAAATGTGATTATATTTTCTACGAACTTAATATTAACATAGAATGAGTTCCACAGTGTTACGTTAGCATATTACTTCGTGACAAGTTTCTTATTTTGGTCATTATATATGGAAATTAGGAGGATAATTGAATCAGCACTGTTTCAGCAGAACTGGTCTATCTACATAACAAGATGCATGAAGAGACGTATGGCTACCTGGTGAATGAGATACACGATCTCACTCACGCTCGCTTACACGCACGCACGCACACACACACACACACGCACGCACACGCGCGCGCGCACGAGCACACATACGACACACCCACGCGTACGCGTGATGCGCAGCTTTACGTGAATCATTACGAACATTTTTAATCCCCAAAATGTGATTTTTGATACGACACATGAACTTTCAAATGAAAACAAATCAAAATAAACACCTACTTAAATATTTATTTGGTCATGTTTTCTAGATCTTGTGACAACTTGAAATACATTGACTCGTTATTGAGTTATGTTTGTCACATCCCCTTATACATAAAACCTAAAAGACGGCGACCCATTTTCGGTGTGCTGGTAAGCCATTTATTTTGTCTGAATTATACTAGAGCAGAGGTGTACGCAGAACTGTGAGTTTTGATCTTTACCGATATCACATGTATCTCACGTGACCAAAGGCGCGACCAGGGGGGACGGCCGAGGGACAAGTTCCCCAATCCCAATTTTATTCGTGAGATTTCACTAGTAGTCTGGGAGCCCAGAGCTTTTATTTATGTAAACGACACCAAAAAGTTTGACCCCATGGATGAAAGGACCACCCACCCCCCACCCCCGACATCCCAGAAAAATCTTTGCTGCCGGGTCTGAGCTGCGAGTTTAAACAGGTAGGTTTTTAGTTTACGGCGAAATGTACCTACATTTTCTACGGACTTAATGCTAAGAGGGAGTGAATTCCACAGTGTTACGTTAGCATATTACTTCGTGACAAGTTTCTTATTTTGGTCATTATATATGGAAATTAGGAGGATAGTTGAATCAGCACTGTTTCAGCAGAACAGGTCTATCTACATAACGAGATGCATGAAGAGACGTATGGCTACCTGGTGAATGAGATACACGATCTCACTCACGCTCCCTGACACGAACGCACGCACGCACGAGCACAAACACAACACACCCACACGTACGCGTGATGCACAGCTTTACGTGAATCATTACGAAAATGTTTAATCCCCAAAATGTGATTTTTTATATGACACAAGAACTTTCAAATCAAAACAAATAAAAATAAACACCTACTTAAATATTTATTTGGTCATGTTTTCTAGATCGTGTGGCAACTTGAAATGCATTGACTCGTTAGTGAGTTATGTTTGTCACATCCCCTTATATATAAAACTTAAAAGACTGCGACCCATTTTCGGTGTGCTGGTAAGTCATTTATCTTGTCTGAATTATTCTACAGCAGACGTCTACGCAGAACTGTGACTTTTGATCTTTACCGATATGACATTTATCTCACGTGACCAGAGGCGTGGCCAGGGGAAGGGCCGAGGGACAAGTTCTCTAATTCCAATTTTATTCGGGAGACTTCACTAGTAGAGTGGGAGGCCAGAGCTTTTATTTATGTAAACGACGCCAAAAGGTTTCACCCCATGGACTGAAGGGACCACCCGTAACATCCCAAAAATGCGTCGCTGTCGGGTCTGTCATGTGGGGGTTTCTCCCTGAAATCACCCATCAAAGGGGGCAAAAAAGTACATTTATTTATGGGAATGGCGCCAAGGTTAAAAACAGTGTCAAATGTTCCCGTACGATTCCCTGACTATAGAATGTCTAATGCCAGCAATTTTAGGCGGGGAATTCCCCCTGTCAGCAACCCCCAAAGGATGCGGAAAAGGGGGCATTTATTTATAGAAATGACGCCAACGCTACAAACAATGTCAGATCTTTCCTTGGGGTTCCCTGATTATGGAACGAACAATGCCAGAAATTTTAGGTGGGGCCGTCCCCTGCCAACAACCCCCAAAGTGTAAGAAAACGGGGCATTTATTTAATGGAATGACGCCAAGGCTAAAAGCAGTGTAAAACCTTCCATGAATATAGAATGAACAATGCCAGCAATTTTAGGTGGGGCCTTCCCCCTGCCAGCAACCCCCAAAAGATGCGAAAAGGGGGTATTTATTTAAGGCAATGTTTCCCGTAGGGTCCCCTGAGTTCGACAGGACCAGTGCCCGCAATTTTAGGGGGCTTCCTCTTACCACCCAAAGGATTAGAAAAGGGGCCTTCATTTAATGGAATGAAGCGATGGATAAAAACAGTGATCGATGACGGCATCCTCGTAAATGAAACCGTGCTGCAAGTCAACAACAAGTCAACAGCAAGTCAACAGCAAGTCAACAGCAAGTCAACAGCAAGTCAACAACAAGTCAACAACAAGTCAACAGCAAGTCAACAGCAAGTCAACATGTGCCAGGGATCGTTTGGTAAAGACGTGTTCCAGTCGTGGTGAATAAATCCCATTGGTACTTGTCGAGTCCCATTGGTACTCTCACCTTTGATCAGGTTGATCAAGGTATTATCACACATTGGTACTCGACAAGTACCTCTCACCTTTGATCAGGTTCGGAGCGAAAGCTGCGTCGTTCAGGGTATTATCACACATTTATCAACATTGGACCCGACCAGGCCCAGCGGTAGACCGGGACGGAGCACCTAAAAGGACCGATGATCTGGAATATAATCTCACCCATTATTAAAAAGTGTTATACTATCACTAAAGGCAAATGTTGTAAGAGGGTTTGGTGTTCTAGTGTAGTCTTCTAATGTTTAATCCATTTCGAAAAGCCTATCACATGTGTATCTAATGTTTGTCTATTTAGGTATGATACCATTGCCGGAGTTTGTCATCACCACATGTTTGTGCTACACTACTTTAGCGAGCATATATTATTTAATATTACTGTTGCTACATTTTACTTATATATTTATATTAATTACAGCAACTTAATCAACACGCTACACGTGAAATCATGACATTGTCTATAATAGTCATTTTGGGGTGAACGGCGACAAGTTCACTTAATTATGACTTAATCTTACATTGCTATAATTTAAATCATCTTGTTACAGCCTTAATTGGCTCCGCTGTCAACCCGGAATTGTGTACCATTTTACCGATTGTTCTACTTTTTGTTTATGTTTGTATGTATGACTTATACAATTCCAAATAAAGTCTATCTATCTATCTATCTAACTACCCAATTATCTTGAAGGTCGACTTGAGGAGGCCGACACCCTCACCCGACACCCTGGTTGCCTTCTATGCAAACACCTTTTCCTCCGGATACGTTCTAGTAAGGTCCACCCATACTGACGTTCTAGTGAGGTCCACCCATACTGACGTTCTAGTGAGGTCCACCCATACTGACGTTCTATTGAGGTCCACCCATACTGACGTTCTATTGAGGTCCACCCATACTGACGTCCTCGCCATTGTTCTGAGGCTTGTCGACGTTCCGGCTGTCACCTCCAGGTGTTTGCTTTCTGTACGATTTCAAAACCTCTGACATCAACGAGACAAGGTACAAGGCCTTCATGTGCATTAGTGGTGACAATGAGAACGAACCCCTGGCCAGAATAAAGAAGATTAACTGTGCCTCTCTTCTCCATGCGCCATGATTCTTGTCAATCATGTCAAAAGGGCGTACTTTGTGCAAGGGTCTGGAAGAGGGTCGACATCTATTGCATTCATTAGACCAATAAGTGTAATATTAATGCGATTTTTCTGATGAATATATAATTGGACAATGAACAATGACTGTACACTTGTCGAGTTCCATTTTAGTTGTACAGAAACCAAACGTTTCATTGGAAAGCCTTTTAGCAAGATCACTTTGTACTCTGCTCTAGTACAGTAGTGTCGACGCTGTGTTGTTCGAGTTCATGGATTTGTGCGTTTGTTATGACTTCGTAGTATTACAACATTTGTCAAAATTAATTAACGTTGTGTTTCTGTAAAGACTCTTCTCATCGAGATCATCATTGATACATCAAATTATTTACCCACAATGATTACAATGGAAGCAATAACAATTGGGGGTTTAGGTTGCTGGTGGGGATAAAGCCTACATAAAATTCCCGGTATTGGTCATTCCGTATTCAGGGAACCCAAATGGAAGATTTGACATGAGATATGAGACATAATGGCACATGATACTATTTTACCACTGGATTAAATCCATGTTAACTAATTATTGTTTTGTATTTTCATAATAATATGCAATCATAATTAAGTGTGTAGGCTAATGCCGTTTGACAACTTAACAAGACATTAGGCCGTGCCATAAGTAGGCGCCTGCGACCGGAAATTGTGTACTGTAAATCAGATATGTTGAGATTTTTCCTGAATGTATTGCTATGCGGAAAAAATATATATATACACGTGCCACATCTGAGCTTAATATGTTTCAGTTTTAATACTGTCTTGATCTCTTACTTCAGACACGGTCTTACTGATCGCACGGTCTCACATAAAATATATCCGGTAGTGCGTCATTGTTCAACTTTGTCGCGACATTCATGTTATACTACACTCAAGTTATTAAAATGTCATGTAATATACTAACATACCTGTTGACTCGGGTGACACGGTCTGTTGATTCGGGTGACACGGTCTGTTGACTCGGGTGACACGGTCTGTTAACTCGGGTGACACGGTCTGTTGACTCGGGTGACACGGTCTGTTGACTCGGGTGACAGGGGCTGAATCGAGTCATCGAGGCAGTTTTATGACTTGCAGCTTGACTTGGAGTTCAAATGACTCGAGACTTGATTTGGACTTGGAGATCACTGACTTGAGACTTGACGTGCCTGTTTGTGAATTGACAATAAGTCTGGTAGCTCGAAACGTATGTAAAACGAGACCACGTTGGCCGCACCGAATACAATAATTACTAAGTACTTACTATTAGCCAATGTTGTGGCGGGCGCCAGGTAGCATATGCGTAAATTTGCCGTTAAAAAAATGTTTAGAGGACTCGAAGTAGCTTTTGTAAAGAACAGTGAGACTGGATATAAGAACGTTTATTACTTATGTTTCACACAGGACTGTAAACGAGTAGAAGAGATTACCTATTGACTATAAATTATCATCTTTATTATTAAACATTTGTGTACTTTACAGATGGACCAGACGTTCCATGGCGGCGACAACAGCGCTGGTGGTGATTGCAATTGTTGCAATAACTGTAACACTGACGTTTGTCCTTATCAAGCGACAACCGTCTGGCGGTGCGTACGAAGCTTCCATGGGGCAGCCACTTCACTCCATCTCCGCCAAGTATCGGTACGCAGCCGTCAGCAGCGACGCGGAAATCTGCTCTGAGATTGCGACGTAAGTTTGCAGTTCTTACTGTCAATCAGGAAAAGAATACAGCCACATATAATTACATGGTATATGGTCCCCCGGCGTCAACCCAATGCACACGAGCAATTATTGTATCTTCATTTAGGTAAAACTTAATCCATCTTATTTGGAACGAAGAGAAACTTATACAAATGTGACAAACGTAATGTTATTTGCAGTGGAAATGTTTAGGTGTCACCTTAGATCATTTCCTTTCCGGTGACGTTATAGGTTCCACAATCCTTACTAAAAGTTTAAATCAACTTAAATTTCTATACAGGAACGCCAGAAGCTTTATCCTAAAAATAACTTTTAATATCTGCTTTGATTCAATGTCATTTTGATTACACATGTTCAGCGTGCTATAGCGTACTGTCGAAGAAGATGAAATGTAGAATGCAGTGTACACAGAATAAGATTATCATATATATGTTAAATGCTCCACCGAGGTTTCATGTTGATGTTGGTATTAATCAATGTTGGATTATTACCCGTTAAATATAGAGTAGAACAGCTAAAGTTGGGTCACATGTACAATGTCATCAATCGTGATGCTCCAGACTATTTGAGAACAAATATTGAACCAACATTTATACAATGCAAGAGCAAATGATCTATCATATGTGATACCGAGAGTAAACGGCTCTTGGCGAAGTTCGTTTCTATATACATGCATATGCCAATGGAATAACTTGTCACTCGCAACCAAACAATGTCGCAGTATAAAGAGTTTTAAAAATAAAGTCAAGTCCCTTTTATTTAGCTATATATAAATATATAAATATATATATACATACATATATATATATATATATATATATATATATATATATATATATATATATATATATATATATATATATATCACATCAATCGTGATGCTCCAGACTATTTGAGAACAAATATTGAACCAACATTTATACAATGCAAGAGCAAATGATCTATCATATGTGATACCGAGAGTAAACGGCTCTTGGCGAAGTTCGTTTCTATATACATGCATATGCCAATGGAATAACTTGTCACTCGCAACCAAACAATGTCGCAGTATAAAGAGTTTTAAAAATAAAGTCAAGTCCCTTTTATTTAGCTATATATAAATATATAAATATATATATACATACATATATATATATACATATATATATATATATATATATATATATATATATATATATATATATATATATATATATATATATATATATATATATATATATTTCCCGAAAAACGTCGGCAACTGAACCCATGTCAGTACAATAGTGGAAACTGTACTGTGCTGTCCAAATGTGGATAGGGAAAGTGCCAGTAGTAACCAAACAAGGGTCACGTACAGCTCATTTTAAGACATAAATTTTCTTCTGCATCTACGCTTCTGTGGCAATATTTCCTTGTCCTTGACATCGTGGTTCCAATAATTCAATTTACTTATAACCACACGGAACAAGAAACCTCAACAAACACATTTGTGATTATGTCAGTGCCAGATGATTTCGTATTGTGTGCTGGAGTTTGCCAAATCTTCACGTTCATCTTCATGTGCAGTGGAGATGTTCTCAAAAGCAAATTTAGATTCAACCAATTGTTCTGTCAGCAGTATCATCAACTGTTTTTTCTCAGCAGGGCTGTTCTATACTCCCCGCCACATAACCCTATTCAATGCACCTCTTTGTCTGTGGAGATATATCGGATTTTGCATTCTGGCAACATATACACTGAACTCCTGAATATGTAAGATTGTCTTTCAGTATGAAGCTCAGTCAGGTAAGATGTCAGGATCGTCCCCGGGGCTTAAAAAAGAGGGTTAGGGCCTACACAATCTGCCAGAGATTTCTGGGATGGTTTCTGATAAAAACCTGATAATTCAACAAATTCTCTCAAAAAGGGGTTCGTTCGAACCCCTTGAACCCCAAGCCCATGATGACGGGCATGTACCTTGATTTGTGTTATATACAACCAAACCAAAGGTGTACACAGTAATAATATTACTTATGGAAACATTTATGTTTTGTTACAGTAAATATGTGGACCACTAATTATAGCTTAACATCAGCTTAACATCGTTGGCGGTCATGCTGTCAGTTATTTTTTAGCCCAAATTTCCTATTCTCATATTGATTCCTGTTTGTTACCAGTGACATTCTCGGCAGACGTGCAGGCTCGGCCGTGGACGCCGCCATAGCTGGCATCCTGTGTGTAGGTGTCGTGAAGCCGCACAGCAGTGGCATCGGAGGAGGGGCTTTGGCCACTGTATACGACACGTACGTGTGTGTTCGTGTGTGTGTGTGTGTGTGTGCGTGCGTGCGTGCGTGCGTGCGTGCGTGCGTGCGTGCGTGTGTGTAGTTCGCTAGGGGGCGCTATTCAGCTGGCGACCAGTGTCCTAGTGAGCTCTGACAGTTTTACATGTTATCACTATACTAGTCAGCACAGTGACTTTATTCATGTGTGTAGAATGCTGTGATGATGGGAGCGAGGAGAGAACTCATTTTCAGGATGTTTTGGATGACGGTGACTTTGATTTTCGTGACTTTGAAAGGTGTTTCCCACGTTGAGCAAATTCAACGGGGCGGCGACGGTGAGCAAATTCAACATTGGCCAAGCCGGCCGCCAGGCGGCGTCTGGCCTGGCCAAGCAATAGATCCGTTCGATATAGTCGGGAATTTCTACTGCGTTTCTGAACTTACACAGACTCTGAAGGTATGAGCAAAATTGACTTTCCGTGCGGAATGATTGCTAAAGGCAACACTAACACCTGTCAGATGTAAACGTGGTAAACGTGGAGGTGTTAGAAACCGGCTGAGAAAGAGAACATTTCGCCCCCCCCCCGCCGTCCATTCTGATGGCAAATGTGAGATCACTGAGACCCGGACCCAGCAATCACAAACTTGATGAAGTACAAGCAAATGTTCGTTTCCTGACTGAGTTCAGAGATGCATGTGTAATGTGTTTCTCGGAAACGTGGCTGGATGAAACTATACCAGGAAACAGAAACATTACCGGCAAATCCACCGGTGGAGGTGTTTGCATTTATGTGAATGAACAATGGTGTGCTCATAGTAACGTGAAGGTCAGACAACAAGTGTGTACACCTGATGCTGAAGTTCTCTCCGTGTCGCTGCGTCTCAAGTACTTGCCCCGTGAATTTGGACAGGTGTTCATTACAGTCGTGTACATACATCCAGCTGCCAATGAGACTCGGGCAACGACGACAATTGCCGACTGCGAGCACACCCTCGAACTGATTTCACCTGAGGCTCCGTGCTTCGTGTTAGGAGACTTCAATAAGTGCAGCCTACGTTCAGCTCTTCCATCCTACCAGCAGCACGTGTCGTCTGCTACTCGCGCTGGCAAAACACTGGACTGCTGTTATGGCAATGTCAAGAATGCCTACAGGTCAGTCAGCAAGCAGCCGATCGGATCATCGGGAAAGTATCAGTACGGGAGGTGAAACAGTGGACGACAGATGCAGTAGAGGAGTTGCGCGGATGCATGGAGTGTACGGACTGGTATGTTTTCTTCAGTCCTGGCGATAGCCTTGACCACACAGCGACTGTGATTTCGGATTACATTGCTTTCTGTGAGGACATGATCATACCCAAATAACAAACCATGGATTACAAAGGAACTGAAAAAGACAGTTAGCCAAAAGAGATATGCATACCTAAAGAAAGATAGTGAGGAGGGAAAAAGAATTCACACTGAACTTAATAGAAATTGAACTCCAGTTTAGGGCGGGGGGTAACATGCGGGATGCCTGGCGGGGTCTAAAGACTCTTGCTGGGCAAACCCAACCCCAAGCCAAGGACTCTGTATCTAGTCTTTCTGAACAAACTGACCGTGCTGAAAAATTTAATGAATTTTATTGTCGTTTTTACAGATTCGATTTTACTGCAGAATTAAGTCAGGTTCTAGACCGTGTTAGGCAGAACATATACACAGATGTTAATGACACAGAAGTAGAAGAAATCAGCCCAAAGGTTGTTCAGAGAGAGTTAAACAAGCTTAACATTAGGAAAGCCAAAGGGCCTGATAACCTCAGCGGTAGGGTACTGAAGGCATGCAGCGAACAGCTCTTTGGTGTTTTTGCAAGGCTGTTCAACAATCAGCTCAAATACCATACCTGCCCTGTGGAAAATGTCAATTATTTGCCCAGTGCCCAAAAGACCCAACCCATTTGAACTTAACGACTTTCGCCCAGTTGCTCTTACCCCCATTATCATGAAATGCTTTGATAGAATAATGTTGCACCACTTACTCAAACAGACAGACGGCAAACTAGACCCTCTACAGTTTGCATATAAGAGGAATAGAGGAGCAGAAGATGCCATTCTATCACTTCTTCATCACACATACACTCACCTGGATAAAGTTGGATCTTTTGTCAGAATCTTATTTGTAGATTATTCGTCGACGTTCAACACGACACAGCCACATTTGCTAACAGAAAAACTGTTCAGCCTGAATGTTAGACCAAAACTGATCGTGTGGTTGATCGACTTCCTTGTTAACAGATCTCAGGTCGTTAGATACCAAAATGTTCCGCCTCAGGTCAAAACAACATCCACCGGTGCCCCGCAGGGCACAGTTCTGTCACCTATGTTTTTCACTATATATATACCGACGATTTCAGGAGCAGTAGCTCCACGGGCTTGTACAAGTATTCGGATGACTCTGCCTTGGCATATTTGTCAAATTCAGACATTTATTTTGAGCAGAATGTCACTGAAGTGACAAAATAATGTAAGTACAACTACCTAGACGTGAATATGGAAAAGACCAGGGAGATGGTAGTAGACTTTAGAAGGAAATAATGTGTGGGTGACCTTCTTATAGAGGGTGTGATTGTGGAAAAAGTGAATGACTATAAATACCTTGGCACTGTTTTGGATAATAAACTAACTTTTGAATCTAACACAAACTGCATTGTAAAGAAATGTCATCAGAGAATGTTCTGCATGTTCAGACTAAGATCCTTTGGTGTGAGTCCTAAGACTCTGCAGATGTTCTATCGCAGCTTTATTGAATCTGTTTTGACATCTTCTTTTGTCTGCTGGTTTGGCACTTTGAGTGTGAAGAATAGAGGCAGGTTGAACAGTATTGTTAATATGGGAAGTAAGGTCGTGGGAGTGAGACAGACTGGGCTAAGTGAGCTGTATGAGAAAAGAATAGAGGCAGGTTGAACAGTATTGTCAATAGGGGAAGTAAGGTTGTGGGAGTGAGACAGACTGGACTAAGTGAGCTGTATGAGAAAAGAATAGAGGCAGGTTGATCAGTATTGTCAATAGGGGAAGTAAGGTTGTGGGAGTGAGACAGACTGGCCTAAGTGAGCTGTATGAGAAAAGAATAGAGCCAGGTTGAACAGTATTGTCAACAGGGGAAGTAAGGT
>OY759269.1:50837522-50990022 GCA_963662155.1 Lamellibrachia columna | reverse complement strand
CATTCATTGTAATCATATTTCATTTACAGTTGTACAGCAACAACTTACAGAGTGTGTGCTGTAGGCCAAGAAAGGGAACAGAAAAGGTGCTGGTGAATATAATGTTTCGTGAAACTGCTCCTTCTGCGGCTCATCGCGATATGTTTGTCAACAATTCGAAAGCGTCAACAACAGGTACACAGGAGAACAACTGTAAGTTGTGATTGGGACCAAGTAACGTGTGTTCAAACAAATTCAAGCAAAATAAATTAGTAATACAATATAAACAGACAAATTGTAAGTGAAATGTTTGAAAAGAGTAATACCGAAGTGAAATACTTATACTGTTGTATTACTACGCTAGTGCAATACTGAAAGCAGTTAACCGGGAAGAGGTTTTTGTTCCATTGTATGTTTACAATAATATATAGTGCGTGAACGAATATAGAACATACACACCCAAACATTTCTTTGTTTTAAATAATTAAAGTTTGCTATTTTCCATTTCTACGACTGTTTGCAGGAGGGCTTGCCGTGGGCACACCTGGAGAAGTGAAAGGACTATACACGGCATGGAAGATGTTTGGGCGAATGTCATGGAAGGATCTATTTGTACCTGCAATCCGTCTGTGTGAGGAGGGCTTTCCGGTCTTCGCGTCTCTAGCCTACGCCATTCACACATATGGCGGCGTCATCCGCAAAGATGCTCACCTAAGGTAGGTCACTTATCGTGTCATAATTTTGTGGAACCTTGAGACAATCTAATAGATAATAAAAGTTGGGAGGGCAATGTAAACAAACAAATGTAATTTTTGTGTTACGTAGAAGAAGCAACACGTAGAATACGCAACATATGTTCAGGGCGATTTACAGTTCACTCCTGGCAGACCTGTTTCGTTACAACGCCAACTCGATTTCTCTGGGAAGGCTAGACATTCTTAGACCATATGCTGAGAATGAACCAAGAAAGACTACACAAAGCAGCACTAAATTGGAATCCATCTCACAGAAACTCTTAAAAGAAGCTTCTTCATAGAGAGAAAGATTGTAAACCTCGAAAGACTGGCTGCTGTGGCTCAGGAAGACGGCGTTTGATGGTGTCCTCCATGTGTTACGTTTAATGGTGTCCTCCTGTGCTACGTTGGTGGTGTCCTCTCTGTGACTAAGTTTGATGGTGTCTTCCCTGTGTTACGTTTGATGGTGTCCTCCCTGTGCTACGTTTGATGGTGTCCTTCCTGTGCTACGTTTGATGGTGTCTTCCCTGTGTTACGTTTGATGGTGTCCTCCCTGTGACTACGTTTGATGGTGTCCTCCTGTGCTACGTTTGATGGTGTCCTCCCTGTGCTACGTTTGAAGGTGTCCTCCCTGTGACTGCGCTTGATGGTGTTCTCCCTGTGCTACGTTTGATTGTGTCCTCTCTGTGCTACGTTTGAAGGTGTCCTCCTGTGCTACGTTGATGGTGTCCTCCTTGTGACTACGTTTGATGGTGTCCTCCCTGTGCTACGTTTGATGGTGTCCGCCCTGTGCTACGTTTGATGGTGTCCTCCCTGTGCTACGTTTGATGGTGTCATCTCTGTGCTACGTTTGATGGTGTCCCCCTGTGCTACGTTTGATGGTGTCCTCCCTGTGCAACTTTTGATGGTGTCCTCCTGTGCTACGTTTGATGCTGTCCTCCCTGTGCTACGTTTGATGGTGTCCTCCCTGTGCTACGTTTGATGGTGTCCTCCCTGTGACTGCGTTTGATGGTGTCCTCCCTGTGCTACCTTTGATGGTGTCCTCCCTGTGACTACGTTTGATGGTGTACTCCCTGTGCTACGTTTGATGGTGTCCTCCTTTGCTAAATTTGGTGGTGCCTCCCTGTGCTACGTTTGATGGTGTCCTCCCTGTGACTACATTTGGTGGTGTCCTCTCTGTGCTACGTTTGATGGTGTCCTCTGTGTGCTACGTTTGATGATGTCCTCCCTGTTCTACGTTTGATGGTTTCTTCCCTGTCCTACATTTGACGGTGTCCTCCCTGTGACTATACTATTGGCAAAGAAGACAGAAGAAAATGGGAGAAGCAGGATGTACAGTAACGTCCAGTGTTAACAAAGTTTCTCTGGATTTGCTCAAAATTCCGAATATGTCTCTAGTTACACATCTAAGTCTCCCTCCTTAGATTTACACATCTAATTCTCCTGTTCAAGCCAAGACAGGGATCAACTACAACGGTCTGAAATCAACTACAATGGTTTGTCACGCTAAAAGTGGTCCACACCAATACCGGTACGGGAGGGTGCAATTGTGACGAAAACTGAAGATCGACCATGGCTGCCACAATTGGTCCCTCCATGAAAACTAATCCCCAGACCAGGGAAGTACTTCAAATTCAGAATGGCATTTTTTTCAGAGCAATAACATGAAACAGAACAAGTACTAAACAAAAGTGTACAATTCTAAAGATTAACCGATATATACATAATTATGATATACAATGTCCGTAGAACTGTTTAACGCACATACTGGCAGCAGGTGGATAAACACGAGAGGTGCAGAATTATGAGTATTTATAAAACTGTTTAGTAAACACAAAAGTTAAACGCGATAAACCGGACCAATTATGGATTTATACTTTTAACTGGATAATTTTATGAAAAAACTTGGTTCGCCATACCAAATCTATTGTGACAGATCAGTTACATTCGAAACCTGAATACTCTAGTTTTGAATCCATTTGTATTGAAATGTAAAAGTCTTTTTTCTCCGCTTATTTCTTCTGTATTTATTGCTCTCCAGGCCCCCAGCCAATTTCTTTGAAGAATTCTGCTCGAAAATTTGGCTACCATGCATTCAGAATTTTATATTTTTGGTGATTTTAATCTTTATTTGGACATACCTTCAGCAATAACAATTACCTTTAATGACATCCTGGTATCTTTTGATCTGAAACAACATGTTTCCTTTTCGACACACATACACGGCCACTGGCTCGAACTCTTCACAACTCGTTCAACTTTTTACAATACCCAAACACGTACAGTTTCGGATGGTTCATCAGACCACCACACAGTCATAGTCGATGTTAACGTTTCCAGAACTAAAGTAGAGTCAAAACACAATGTGTTTCACAGATCTATTCATAAGATTAACTTTGCTGCTTTAAAGGCTGACATCCTTAAATCCGACCTAAGCATAAAAACCAAAGGGACACCTATCCGATTTGTGTGGACAGTATTATCAAGTACTCAGGGCTTTACTTAACAAACATGCACCTGTGAGATCAAAATCTGTATCACAAAAGCCACCCGCTCCATGGATGACTCCCTAAATTATACAATCTAAAAGGCGTCTTCGTTATCTTGAGCGCGTATGAAGCAAATCAAACTCGTCTTTGGAGAGGTCGCGTTATTCAAAACACTGTCACTACTGCAACAGACAAATGGCCAAAGCTAAATCGAATTATTACACAAATATGGTCTCAAATAACTCTGAAAGTCCACGTCAGCTATGGAACTGCATAAATCAAATTCTACACAGGCGGCCTGCTCCATCTCTTCTTAATCATGTTTCAATCAAGTCTCTATGTGACTCGTTCTCTAGTCATTTAAAGGACAAAATCAGTCTTATCCATTATGCTTTCCCAGATCATACTTTAAGTACTGTAAACGTGGACTCTCTACGAGTAAATTCTTTACTTGTATCGTTTGAACCTGAAACAGCTGATGAAGTGAAGAAAATAATTATGTCTTCCACAAATAAGTCCTGTGATCTTGACCCACTACCAACCGTACTGTTGACATATTGTCTTGATACATTGCTCAAACCGATAACGGATATCATAAATGCATCACTGTGTTCTGGCTTGTTTCCAGATGATTTCAAACATGCCCATATCAACCCACTTCTCTGCCTAAAGAAGATCTAAACAGTTATATACATGTTTCCAATCTCAGCTTTATTTCCAAAATACTGGACAAAGTCGTAGCAAGCCGTCTAAGGTCTCACATCAGCTCAAATTGCTTATCTAATGTGTCACAATCAACTTATAAAGAGTTTCATTCTACATAAACTGTTCTCTTAAAATTACACAATGACATTACCTTAAACATTGACAAAGGAAAAGTAAGAGCACTTACCTTGCTGGATATGTCTGCCGCCTTTGATACCATAGACCACAAGGATTAAACGCTTATCATTGTGCTATGGCATATCTGGTATAGCTCTGATCTGGTTTTTATCATACCTAACTGGTAGACAACAAACCATAAAGATAGCGAACTGTTTCTCGGCCGCACTTCGTGTGGTGTCCCCCAGGGTTCTGTTCTTGGGCCTTTGCTGTTCACTCTTTACACTACGCCACTCAGCTCTGTTATCCAACATCATAATTTGGATCACCACCTTTACGCAGATGACACATAAATATACATTTCTTTGGCTACCTCGAATACAAATCGCTCCCTAGATCAGCTCAGCGATTGTTTCCACAAAATCTTCCTCTGGATGACTGACAGCAAATTAAAGTTAAAAGCAGACAAAACTGAATTTCTCATCATTGGTACTCCAAAGCAGTGCGGCAAACTTGATGGTTTTTTTCCGGCACGTATCAAAGTCAAAATATCACACCATCAGCCCCAGCGAGGAATTTGGGAGTCATCTTTAATAAGAACATATTTCTCCAACGTGTCGTTGCTGTTGTTATCATATCCGTGATCCTCGCTGTATTCGCCAGTATATGTCACTTTCTGTCGCTAAAACTATTGCAACAGCTCTTGTTAGCAGCAGACTTGATTACTGCAATTCCCTCCTTCATAATATTGCTATCAAGGATATTACAAAACTTCAACGTTGTTTAGCTAGGGTAGTTACACGATCTCCTGGTTTCTCTAGCTCAGTGCCACTTCTAAAATCATTGCATTGGCTCCCTGTGCGATATCGCATTAATTTTAAGATATGTATAATGACCTATCAAACCCTTTCAACCAAACAACCTCTATATTTACATTCAATGCTCACTCCAGCAAGACAGCCCAGACAGCTTCGGTCGTCTGGTTCTGACTTACATTCTGGTCCCAGAGTTAAGACAAACGCTGGAACTCGAGCTTTCTCGGTTGCCGCACCAACTCTGTGGAATTCACTCCCCGACAGCGTAAAATCAGCAAGAAATATAGTTTCATTTCGCCGTAATCTGAAAACCTATATTAAAAAAAATTGCCTATCCTCCTTAGCTTCTTGGCACCTCCATCCATCGGTTGACGCCACTGAGCTCGGATTTTCTTAGGATATTGGGGCCAAAAAAGTCATTTTATTATTATTATTATTAGTTACATTTCGCTACGTTGATCTATTAGGCCCTGCAATTGTTTAATAAAAATTACAAAGCAATGGAAAATGTATACTTTTTTGACATATGTCTTTCTGATGGAAACTCAAAACAAAAAGTCTTTTCTACCTGGTGATACAGGCGGGTATTTGTCAACGAAGATGGCACTTTGAAGAAGACGGGAGACATCATAAGGCGACCTCTCCTTGGGCGGACTCTACGTCGCATAGCTGATGACCCAGATACATTTTACAACGGCTCTTTGGCAAGTGACATCGTCAGTGACCTACAAGAGAGAGGTAGGTATCGTCCTCAGTGGCAGCAAAAGCGATGCCCAGTTTCGAATAATGTTTGTAATTAAGCCTATCTGTTTAACAATAATTAGACTGAAGCGTTTATCCACACAACACGTTATATCGAATTTGAACGTTTCGAGATAAATCATTATTATCTGTTGCAAATCGTTATGCAACAACAAGAAAACCGCTTCGTCAATCAGTTGATGTCTTATGACTCATGTTATGCTTGTTGATTATTTGTAGGTCTACTGAGTTGCTCACTTTCTCATTCTTACCTGAATTGACATGATTGTGTAGAAAGTCACACGTGCGGAGATAATATAATCCTTGGTTTCTTCCTAGGCAGCATCATTACGTTACAAGACTTTGGAAACTACACTGCGAAGATTAAAACTCCTCTGAACATCACTCTGACGAGGAAACACGGAAACTTCACCATCTTTTCTCCGCCGCCACCATCAGGTGGCGCTGTTTATCTCTTCATATTGAACGTGCTGAAAGGTAAACGTGATTCCTGTTGTCATTGTCATTTCATATATACAGGTGTGCACACTTGCTAGCAGAATTACGACAATAAATCAATGCTGGACAACATATTGAAGACAAGTTCATCAACAAATATGCCAAAAAAAATTGGTTTCCTGGCAAAGTTTGGATTTGGACTCAACCAAGTATAAGATTTAGAAGATTTTTTTCAACGTGTCTTATGCAATGTGATGTCGAATGCGCAACAAATTACTGAATTGTGTAAGCTACATGGTGCCCACTGAGTATCTTTCACATGATTAAACATGTCCTATTTATATGAATTTCTTTACGGTGTATACTTAAAGATATCCCACAAACATGTTGCAGCGAGGTTAGTTTACCGAATAGTTACATTCCAATACATGTGAATTCGAATACTATTTTCACTACTTACATATAGAAAAAATACCGTGCCGAGTGATATAAAATAATTAACTATAAGTAGATATTATGTTCATGTTTATCAACTTGCATGTAAAGGTTACAAGTGGTCGAACCAGACATTGTCAACACTGAATGGCCGGATATTATCGTATCATCGTATTGCGGAGGCTTTCAAGTTTGCCTATGCCAGACGGTCACAGCTCGGCGACGAAGACTTCCTCGACCTCTCCCAGGTACGAATATATATATATATATATATATATATATATATATATATATATATATATATATATATATATATATATATATATATATATATATATATATATATATATAAATATATATATATATATATATATATATATATATATATATATATATATATATATATATATATATATATATATATACACATATATATACACACACGTGTGTGTGTATGTGTGTGTATGTATGTATGTATGTATGTATGTGTGTGTATATATATATATATATATATATATATATATATATATATATATATATAAATATATATATATATATATATATATATATATATATATATATTTATATATATATATATATATATATATATATATATATATATATATATATATATATATATATATATATATATATATATATATATATATATATATATATATATATATAAACATACATACATACATACACACACACACACACACACACACACACACACACACACACACACACACACGCACGCACGCACACACACACACACACACACACACACACACACACACGTGTGTGTTTGCATAGATCTCACCGAGAGCTTTCAGGGCGTATATTAAAAAAATCGCAAATTTGGACCTCATTTTTTATTTCCATGTTTTGTTTTATATGTGGCATTTATTGGAAAGTTGTGATATAAATGTGGTTTCGTTTTCTGCTTGCCATCTTGCATATGTTACTAAGGCAAATTTTCTGTGTTTTGTTTGTATCTATGATCACTCAAGTAATTTATTAACTACATCACCTCTATAGAAGATAGTAATGAGTCATCATCATCAGCATGGACCAAAATCATGTTGGCTAAAAATGCAGTTGCTTACGTACCACATTTCCACTGTTGTGTTGGATAAAATAGTTAATGAAACACTTTGAAATTATTAGTGTATATGTGATTTACTCCTTTTTAATTTTACTAAAAATGTCAGCTTAATTGTATCATTACTTACTGTTAAAAAAGAAAAAACGAAACGACCGCTGGTGCTTACGTACTGGTTGCTCCGCATACACAATACAGCAATACAACATGTAGTGTCATCATACTGTGATCAAATCAGATGTCAGGAACAGCTGCTGTGAGGGAGGGTGGCGTGCGTGCGTGCGTGCGTGCGTGCATGTGTGCGTGCGTGCAAGGTAAAAGATTAATGTCACACTTGCAGCTTGTCGCCAACATGACAAGCGACAGTTACGCAGCTAACATCCGGGAACTGATCAAAGATACGATGACGCAGAACATGTCTTACTACGGAGGCTCTTACGAAGGACGTACTGTTCCGGGAACAACCCACTTCAACGTGCTAGCCCAGGACGGAGGAGCCGTCTCCGTCACTAGCACCATTAACACCTAGTAAGTTGGCATATCACATATTGCAACCAGGCTTCTAACAAATGTGTGTCAACGCATTCCAATGCAAATGTTTCAATTTATTCAAATGCAAACGTACATGCAATTTGTCAGAAACGCGTTCAAAGGCAAATGTAAATGCAATTTTTCAGAATCTCATTCAAATCTTTTGCGGTTTCATTTCAATTGTTTTGAATTTATTTCTAATAAAATGTTTGTTTGATAAAATGTGCATTATATTTGGAGCAAAACGTATGCAAACACATTATTATTTATTACAGTAGCAAAGTTGCATATAAGCATTGTAATACAACTATACACAGGTGTACAATCTAACAATAATTATTATTCAAACAATTACGTCTGCATGCGAATTACATATGATAGGGTATTTGAAAATTCAAATGTTTGGAGGTTGCGTTCAAATACAAATGTTTAGGAAACGCAATTAAATGCAAATGCTTTGATAAATATGGCGGCTGCATTTAAATGCGCGCTCAAATACTCAACATTCAAATGTATGCATTTGTTAACAAATCTGATTGCAAAGCAGAGGCTAGTGTACCGACCACAAACCTGGCAAAAAACGTGTTTATTAGAAGTTGTATTTCAGTTAGAACAGACTGGTGTATTTAATAATGTCGAGATACCGAACCTTAGAACAGGCTGTAACGATTAATTTGGTTCGGAGCCTACATTCCATTTTTACTTTTGTATACGTTTTTTTGTAGCTTTGGATCGAAAGTCTTAGGAAGTAAAACAGGCATAATTTTCAACAATGAGATGGACGATTTCTCGACATCAGGCTCGGTGAACTTTTACGGCGTGCCGGCTTCACCCAGCAACTTCATCACTCCCGGCAAAATGCCGATGTCGTCCACCTGCCCCACGCTTGTCCTCGATGACGCCGGCAACGTGCGACTAGCAACAGGCGGGGCCGGCGGTACACGCATCACTACACACACGGCCTGGGTGAGACACGGCTTCCATCATGTTACATTCATATAAGGGCAATGTTCCTACTGCAGATTGCAGCTATGTGAGCCGTTTTGCAAGAAATTAATATGCAAAAATGCACAATCAATAATGCAACTAATGCTCCAATGTGTTAGGTAGAGATAGATTGTGGATTTGAGCAAGAAACGAAATTGTTGATTTGATTGTGTAGGAAGTGAAGCAACGTTCACCCATATCTTGCAGCTCAGAGGATATTTTAAAAATTTAGACGCAACGTTAATCAATTATGAACTCAATTCTACTATGACAAATGTTGTTTAAACAAGCAGAACAATATTGGATGACAGGAAAGACGTTTCGGGTTTCCTAGCTGTCTTATGTACCTCAAAAGAAACTTGAATTCTCAGCCTGCTTTGGCGGACTGACTTTGCTACACGCATGTCGCATGACCATCACGTGACACAAATTGGAGAAGGACTGGTGGAAGCTCCTGGCCGAATGTGAACACCATTACATCGGATACTCAGCGAGAAGATGAGACACAAGAGCAGATATCTTGTCGCTAACCTGTCAGCCTTAAGATAGCACAGACAAGACAGGTCTTCAGTGTTCAATGAAACACGGGTGGAGTTCAGACCATGAGGAAAACTGTTATCTGGGAAACACCAAGGAAGCAATAAACATCCATCGAATAAAACCTGCCTTGAACCGGGACGTCGTCCAGGAGCTCCAACCAGTCCTTCTTGTTCAAGTGTCTTGTGAAGTAAATAAGATGTCTAGCAGAAAAAAAGCTATTTAATTACAGCAATGTTCGACCGAACGTCCAATTGTTGCAGGTGACCATTCAGCACTTGATGTTTGAAAGAAATATCAAGGAAGCGACTGATGCAGCTCGAATACATCACCAACTCGTACCAAATATACTACGTGTCGAACCCGGCATCACCAAGGTGAGTTGTATCGAAGCAGGCATAACTCTCTACCTACGGGACTGGGTTCGATGTCTCTTGTTGTCGTTTATGGCTGGCAAATTGTGTTCCCTCTATGGTAACACAGTTTACGTAGTTACATATACGAGTAACTGCATGTACAATCCATTTCAGTTGATGCACCTTCATTTTAGATTGTTAACTTTCAGCTATTTCCGACTGCAGTGTGTTGGCCAAACTTACTTTGGACTGGGCTAAAATTCTAAGCAAGGTGTGGACAGTGGTGGGACTATATTGTCCGGGTGGGAGTTTTGTGGGGCGTGGTAGCTCGACGATTAGAGAAGACTGTCAACGGAGAGGACCGCGGCTCGAGTACACCTGCTGCCATTCTGATACTTGGAATGGGTATCTAGTGATGGAATTATAAGAATGTACAGCTTTCGCATAGCAATTGCAGCGTGGTTGGATGCTTCAATAGAAATGCAGTTTGTGTGAACAGGTCTGCAGAGGGCAAAATGTAACACGTAGCGCCCTCTGGCAACGAATGATGGAGGGGCGCTTTCGAAAATATGAAATTGACCGCTTTGCTTTAGTGAAGAATGTATTGAAAATATTGTTTGTTCTGACTGTTGTATGCAGTAAGGTGACTGTCAACGTCGTATCTGGTGGTTGTAGGCAGAAAGAGAGGGTTTGATGAAGAAGGGTCATGTACTTGATAAGGCGGGAGTGGCACTCATAGGAAGTATCGCAAGCAAGCCCGCCCCACCGAACGCAGCACCGGCCGCTTACTACGGCATAGACGTGGTCAGTGACGGCAGAAAGCCCGGCTCAGTCAGCGGATTCTAGACGTCTATTAGGCCTAGATACAATATTCTAAAATAGAAACGGCTTGAAAGACCAGCCAACAGCAGCAAGCTGTTGACAATTGCAAAGGACATAATTGTGTGGATGGCCATGATCGCAACCGTCGTCACTAGATATAGCACCTACAGAGGATTAGGTGTGTGTGTGTGTGCGTGTGCGTGTGTGCGTGCGTGCGTGTGTGTGTGTGTGTGTGTGCGTCCGTACGTGCTTGCGTGTGTGCGTGCGCGTGGATGCGCTATGTCCTGTTATGTGTTTCTGTGTGTGTTGCAAATCGTATAGTATATCATTTATTAACAAACAATTATTGTTTTTACTTTTTAATTGCGTTCTACAAAATCGTGGGACCAGCTTTGCATTTTAGCTGTGATATAAACATATATATAAATATCCGTCAGTGTATAATTTTTTCTGGTTTGACAGAAGACTCCCGTTTTATAATGTGATATATACAATGCTTACTGTTTGCAATGGCTTGTCACGAATTAAACATAATGACAGTCCTAGAAACAAGTTTAGAATGCTTTTGTTTGAGAGTGCAGGCATAGGTACTTTTATTCACTTCATAAATTATAATTACTTTGTTTGAGCACTATACACACGTTATTCTCTTATGTCAACACGGAGAGGAATTAAGTGAAGAAATACACGTTATAAATATTGCTATTCCACAGCATTCTTCAACCGGACTCTCACTTTGCCAAAATCTTGGGGTCCGCCTCAAAAACTAGGGGTCAAACCGAAAGTATCCCCGTGCCAGATGTAGCCAGGACGGTACTGCGCAAGCGCAGTGAACAACGCGCGCGATTGAACCCCATGACCTCACGTGGCCGCACTTATATTGCTGCCGTGCCAGAAGTAGGCGTTGCAGCGCGCAAGCGCAGTGACCTACCGTGACCCCACTGCTTGACGACGTGCTTGTATCTTTCATTCGTTCATTGTCGCTTCGTATAGTTGCCATCTTATTTTGAAATGTACGAGCCTCACAAAAAAAGTTCGCATTACGTCGCTACTAGTGAAGACGTGCAGACTTTTTGTGAATTGCGGACGCCTATATTTTGCTAGGGCTGCGCCGCGTTACCAGAATAATATCGGTATATCGCAGCATTTTCCTCTACTATCGCGATACGCCTTCGACATACCGATTTAGTATAAACCGACTGGTTCATGGACTGTCCGCTAGGTGTCACAACAGCGCCAAACGTTTATTCCAGGACCCGCTAGGGCGCAGATAGCTAAGTTTACCGTAACTTTGTACTTCCGTCCAACAGTTTATATTCGATAGAAATGAACCCAATTGTAACAGTCATAGTTATATACAGTGTCAGGTCCGGTTCACCCGTCGTATTTTCGAGTATAACTAACTGTAACTCAATACGCACGCTTCGGCTTCACCCATCGTTCTCAAAACACGACCTGCTGTGGCTTCGACAGAGTCAGAGGGCATCTGATTCTCAAACGATTCATGCAGCAACATTTTCTGCCATACGGAATACTGAATGAAAGCATGAAAGTAAATCACCAACGGCAAAATAAATAACGGCCAAACCCGCATACTTCGACATGTAATGCGATGTATTGCAAAATACAGTGGTTTTAAAAAAATTGGCCAGTAACTTTTTGGAGGGGCTAATAACTTTTAACATCTACTGGCCCGACGGTCCGCTGGGTACAAAAGCTTAATGTCAATGTCTGTAGACACATTCCAAACTTGGCGTTGTGTTTGTGCACATGAATGTATCGTGTGCGATGCTTATTAACATCGATACGAAGTTGGAGAGAACTTGATTTTCAATGAAAATCATTCACGAATCATAACCCCTGTAACTAGTGTAAGAATGAATGGTGGTAACGAGTGGAGGCTATACACCTTCCTTACATCAGATGTGTACTGTGTATCTGTGTGTTAAGGAGGGAATGGTGGTAATGAGTGGAGGCTAAATACCTTTCTTACATTAGATGTGTACTGTGTATCTGTGTGTTAGGGAGGGAATGGTGGTAATGAGTGGAGGCTAAACACCTTCCTTACATTAGATGTGTACTGTGTATCTGTGTGTTAGGGAGGGAATGGTGGCAATGAGTGGAGGTTATACACCTTCCTTACATTAGATGTGTACTGTGTATCTGTATGTTAGGGAGGGAATGGTGGTAATGAGTGGAGGTTATACACCTTCCTTACATTAGACGTGTACTGTGTATATGTGTGTTAGGGAGGGAATGGTGGTAATGAGTGGAGGCTAAACACCTTCCTTACATTAGACGTGTACTGTGTATCTGTATGTTAGGGAGGGAATGGTGGTAAAGAGTGGAGGTTAAACACCTTCCTTACATTAGATGTGTACTGTGTATCTGTATGTTAGGGAGGGAATGGTGGTAATGAGTGGAGGCTAAACACCTTCCTTATATTAGATGTGTACTGTGTGTCTGTATGTTAGGGAGGGAATGGTGGTAATGAGTGGAGGTTATACATCTTCCTTACATTAGATGTGTACTGTGTATCTGTATGTTAGGGAGGGAATGGTGGCAATGAGTGGAGGTTATACACCTTCCTTACATTAGATGTGTACTGTGTGTCTGTATGTTAGGGAGGGAATGGTGGTAATGAGTGGAGGCTAAACACCTTCCTTACATTAGATGTGTACTGTGTGTCTGTATGTTAGGGAGGGAATGGTGGTAATGAGTGGAGGTTATACATCTTCCTTACATTAGATGTGTACTGTGTATCTGTATGTTAGGGAGGGAATGGTGGTAATGAGTGGAGGCTAAACATCTTCCTTACATTAGATGTGTACTGTGTATCTGTATGTTAGGGAGGGAATGGTGGTAATGAGTGGAGGCTAAACACCTTCCTTACATTAGATGTGTACTGTGTGTCTGTATGTTAGGGAGGGAATGGTGGTAATGAGTGGAGGCTAAACACCTTCCTTACATTATATGTGTACTGTGTATCTGTATGTTAGGGAGGGAATGGTGGTAATGAGTGGAGGCTAAACACCTTCCTTACATTAGATGTGTACTGTGTATCTGTATGTTAGGGAGGGAATGGTGGTAATTAGTGGAGGCTAAACACCTTCCTTACATTAGATGTGTACTGTGTGTCTGTATGTTAGGGAGGGAATGGTGGTAATGAGTGGAGGCTAAACACCTTCCTTACATTAGATGTGTACTGTGTATCTGTATGTTAGGGAGGGAATGGTGGTAATGAGTGGAGGCTAAACACCTTCCTTACATTAGATGTGTACTGTGTGTCTGTATGTTAGGGAGGGAATGGTGGTAATGAGTGGAGGCTAAACACCTTCCTTACATTAGATGTGTACTGTGTATCTGTATGTTAGGGAGGGAATGGTGGTAATGAGTGGAGGCTAAACACCTTCCTTACATTAGATGTGTACTGTGTGTCTGTATGTTAGGGAGGGAATGGTAGTAATGAGTGGAGGTTATACATCTTCCTTACATTAGATGTGTACTGTGTATCTGTATGTTAGGGAGGGAATGGTGGTAATGAGTGGAGGCTAAACATCTTCCTTACATTAGATGTGTACTGTGTGTATGTATGTTAGGGAGGGAATGGTGGTAATGAGTGGAGGCTAAACACCTTCCTTACATTAGATGTGTACTGTGTATCTGTATGTTAGGGAGGGAATGGTGGCAATGAGTGGAGGTTATACACCTTCCTTACATTAGATGTGTACTGTGTGTCTGTATGTTAGGGAGGGAATGGTGGTAATGAGTGGAGGTTATACATCTTCTTTACATTAGATGTGTACTGTGTGTCTGTATGTTAGGGAGGGAATGGTGGTAATGAGTGGAGGTTATACATCTTCTTTACATTAGATGTGTACTGTGTGTCTGTATGTTAGGGAGGGAATTGTGGTAATGAGTGGAGGCTAAACACCTTCCTTACATTCGATGTGTACTGTGTATCTGTATGTTGGGGAGGGAATGGTGGTAATGAGTGGAGGTTATACATCTTCCTTACATTATATGTGTACTGTGTATATGTGTGTTAGGGAGGGAATGGTGGTAATGAGTGGAGGCTAAACACCTTCCTTACATTAGACGTGTACTGTGTATATGTATGTTAGGGAGGGATTGGTGGTAATGAGTGGAGGCTAAACACCTTCCTTACATTAGAACGTGTACTGTGTATTTGTATGTTAGGGAGGGAATGGTGGTAATGAGTGGAGGCTATACACCATCCTTACATTAGAACGTGTACTGTGTATTTGTATGTTAGGGAGGGAATGGTGGTAATGAGTGGAGGTTATACACCTTCCTTACATTAGAACGTGTACTGTGTATTTGTATGTTAGGGAGGGGAGGGATTGGTGGTAATGAGTGGAGGCTATACACCTTCCTTACATTAGACGTGTACTGTGTATCTGTATGTTAGGGAGGTATTGGTGGTAATGAGTGGAGGCTATACACCTTCCTTACATTAGACGTGTACTGTGTATCTGTATGTTAGGGAGGGAATGGTGGTAAATAGTGGAGGTTATACACCTTCCTACTACATAGACAATTATGAAGTATGCATAACAGTAAGGAGTATGTCAAGTATTAATTGATAACAAGATCTGTTTTTAATAATTTAATTCCTGTATGCCAACTTAACACATTGGGCACTTGTTATGTTGTACACACATAAAATATGATAAATTATGATGTTAACATATGTAAAACAATACACTTGAATAACAATATTGCTCAACATGCCTAATTAAATAAGAAATAACAATGGTTCAGTATTGCCTTCCACAAAACAACAACAATGTAGCAACTGAAATCCATTTCAGAGATATTTAGTAAAAATCATAGGCGCTGTAACAGGGGATTAGGGAAGTTGCACTCAGGGGCAGATGAGCAACGTTTTTGTTTCTCCAAATATTAGTGGTGTATGTGTGACATTGTTGTTCAAAATTTGGCCTTAGTTTCCTGCTGAACGTGACTTCAACTCACGATTTCATGCCCCACCTATACTCAGATTACGCTTCGTTCACCTATGCCACCCCCTAGTCAATCTACTGTGCCAATGCTAACAACATAACTAATTTAATTATTTTTATTCTTAACTGCTAGTGTCACTCTAATTTGTAAACTGGATAGAAATGTCATTAACTTGAAAATTCTACGACTGTGACAAGGCTGCTTTTAAAGTAGCTCATTATTAATGCTGGCCAATTCGTGCATGTGTACAGTAAGCATTTTGTTTGGTTAAATTACATTATAAAACAGGTTTTAGTTGTCTATTGTCTGCAACACATATATGCATAAGCATCAATTAGTCAGCTCTCGTTTGTACACATTTGTAAATTTATCACACTTTGACCTGCCATAATAAACAATATCGATATCCATCACTATTGATGCAATGGGTACTAGAACAAGAAAAGTTCGAGTTACTTCCTTAACCATACCTTGTAGTAAATATGCATACAGTAATAACTAATATTTCACACATCAGTTGCAAAATCACAGACAATTATCAGTCGAAAATATTGTATCATCGTAGGGCCAGTGATTTCCGAGAAGATTATGCGTGCAACAGCTACTTCAGCCAAGAGGATCGACATCCAGAATTAACTTTGCATGACCGCTTCAGTAGAAATGTTGGCATGTCTAGATTAGCCAAATATTGTATATCAGCTTATGAACTTTGTTGCAATGAGCCTATAATGTCCTGTGAACAATTGACATTGATTGGATTTATGAAACAGTGAACTGTAAATATTGCTGCAGTGTAGTATATGATCTTTCTTATAGTTTCTTTTATGACGAACTGATGCCGACTAGTTCTTGTACTGCTGCACTACTTTGGGTGTTGTCTTTCTCCATGTCTTCATATCAGCCTACAGTGAACAATAAATAAACATCACCTCACATTACTTCATGTTGAAGTGCAGGATAATATTTCATGACACAGTGCAATATGAATATTGATGTACTGAGCCCCAGTGCACTGTAAGCCAATTTTGACACTCGACTATAAATATTGTTGCAGGAAATGGAGTAGATCAAGAAAGACGAAAGGCAAGATATAATGTGGATTTCCTGAAGGATCCAAGAACAGCAGAAGAATATAAAGTCGCATTAGCTAATAGATTCAAAGTCCTGCAAGAGCTGTATGATGAAGATGAGGGAGTAGATATCAACAGCCAATGGAGTCACATCAAGGATGCAGTAAACACCACATGCGAAGAGATAATTGGCAGAAGGAAACCCCAACAGAAAGACTGGATTTCAGTAGAAACAATGAGGAAAATACAGACCAGAAGAGAAAAGAAGGAGGCAGTGAAAAGCAGCAGCACAAGGGCGGCAAAGGTAATAGCTCAGAAAGAGCACACAGCAGCAAATAGAGAGGTGAAGAAAAGTGTCAAAACAGACAAAAGGAACTTCGTGGAGGGACTTGCACAAGAGGCAGAAAAGGCAGCAGCTAGCCGGAACATGAAGCAACTCTACGATACAACAAGGAAGTTAGCTGGAAAGTTTAAGAAATCAGAGCGGCCAATCAGAGACAAAAATGGGAACGTCCTGATGGGGGCAGACAAACAGCTTATCAGATGGGCAGAGCATTTTGACGAGCTGCTCAACAGACCAGCACCGCAGAATCAACCAGACATCCAACCAGCTGAGACAGATATCCCAATAGACTGTAACAAACCCACTAGAGAAGAGATAAAAAAGGCAATCGCACATATGAAAAATGGGAAAGTAGCAGGCCCTGATGGTATCCCTGCAGAAGCACTAAAGGCAGATGTAAATACTTCAGTAGAAATGCTGTACAGTCTTTTTGAGGAGATCTAGGAAAAAAAAGAAATTCCAGCAGAATGGAAAGAAGGTTACCTTATCAAGATCCCCAAGAAAGGAGACCTGAGCCGCTGTGATAACTACAGAGGAATCACGTTGTTGTCAGTACCTGGGAAGGTTCTAAACAGAATAATCCTAGAAAGGATGAAAGGCACAGTGGACCAAACTTTGCATGAACAGCAAGCAGGCTTCAGGCAGGACAGATCGTGTACTGACCAGATTGCAACACTGCGAATCATAGTGGAACAATCCATCGAATGGAACTCATCCCTATACATCAACTTTGTTGATTACGAGAAAGCCTTTGACAGTGTGGACAGGGAGACACTCTGGAAAGTGCTAAGACACTATGGGGTGCCCAAGAAATTAGTCAACATGATTAAAAACTCCTATGAGGGAATGTCATGCAGAGTTATTCATGAAGGTCAACTTACAAAGAACTTTGAGGTTATGACGGGGGTGAGACAGGAATGCTTACTGTCACCATTCCTCTTCATTCTAGTCATAGACTGGGTCATGAAAACAGCAACCAAGGAGAAACGAAACGGAATCCAGTGGACGATGCTGACCCAACTTGATGACCTGGACTTTGCGGATGACTTTGCACTCCTGTCTCACAGCCATATGCAGATGCAGGACAAAACAACAGAACTGGCATTGATTTCAGCGCAGGTTGGGTTGAAAATCAACAAAAGGAAAACAAAGATCCTGAGAACAAATGCTACTTGCGAAACACCAATCATGCTTGAGGGAGAGACACTGGAAGAGGTTAAAGATTTCAGATATCTAGGCAGCATAGTGGATACGCCTGGAGGGACAGAGGCTGACGTAAAGAAAAGGATCAGCAAAGCAAGGGTAGCTTTCCACCTGTTGAGAAATGTGTGGAAGTCAAAGGTAATTGGAGAAACCACCAAAATACGCTTGTTTAACACAAATGTAAAGTCCGTGTTGCTGTACGGAGCGGAAACGTGGCGAATAAACAAGACCACGCTGAAAAGGATTCAGACATTTGTCAACCATTGCCTGAGAAGAATTCTGCAAATACACTGGATGGACAGGGTGAGCAACAAAGAACTCTGGGATAGAACACGCCAAGCCCAAACAGAGATAGAGATCCTTAAGAGGAGATGGGGATGGCTTGGCCACACCTTGAGAAAGCCAAGCACCAACATAACCAGACAGGTCCTGATGTGGAACCCCCAAGGCAAGAGAAAGAGGGGAAGACCAAAAACACCTGGCGGCGTGACCTCGAGCAAACAGGGAATGGCTGGCAACAACTGGAGAGGATTGCCCAAGACAGGAGGCGCTGGAGAAATGTTGTGGATGGCCTATGCTCCAGGAGGAGTTAAGGGCCTAAGTCACATTACTTCATGTTGAAGTGCAGGATAATATTTCATGACACAGTGCAATATGAATATTGATGTACTGAGCCCCAGTGCACTGTAAGCCAATTTTGACACTCGACTATAAATATTGTTGCAGGAAATTACAAAGCTCTCACAACGTATACTAAATTGTGGTTTTTTTTTCAAACAATTATTTCCTATTCAAGATTATAATGGTGTTCTTTATAATTATAAAGTAAACACTACAGATTCTATGAATATGCTAGCTCCACGTTTCACTTAAAACTGCATCCTCAACTGATTTAGCCTATCGTGAATCCGGTTTGTTGATGTCCTAATATGTAGTGTGTGTGAATTGTTTAAGTAATATCCGCAAGCTTAAATTAAAAAGTGAGTATTTGTTTGTTGAAATCATCGAAAGAATAGACTTTAGTAATTTGGTCTTGGTGGCTGTGCGATTATATGGAACGCCCTGCCTCAAGTAGTCAGGAATGCAGACTCCGTTGCAACGTTTAAGACATTATTAAAGACACAGTTGTTTCGGCAGGCAAATTTTCACTTTGCAGCAGTGATATTCCAGTGATATTTTAGCTATATATTTGATTTATGTATTTTATGATGTTTTATAAACTAACTTATTTGACCTGTTTTACTCATTTACATACCTTATTTATTTTAGTTATTTAACCTGTTAGCTCATTTATATGTTTTAGCTCATTTTAATGTATTTTACTTATATATGTACAGCTGTAGTGCCTTTGAGCAGGTGTTTCACCCGGATACATGGCATGTTATGTTTCATAAGAATAAATCTGGTTCAAAATAGTGAATATCCAAAATGGTAAACACTGCGTATGTCAATGCCCATCAGGGGCGTGACTTCCATCCTCTCGCCGATCACATGACAAAGTTATGAAATTTCACAAACGGTGAAAATTGTGATTTTTCAGCATTTCGATTTTCACTTATAGGTGCCTCCTCAAAGGTGCCTCCTTGAAATTAATTTTGCGTAAAACCAAACTAGTATCCACTGCAATATGCTAATTTGTTTGTGTAAATTAACCGGATTTGCAATATGCTAAATCAGTTGAGGATGCAGTTGTAATGCTTGTTGAAGCATAAAGTAATTTAATAGTTTAGTTTAATAGCACAAACGAGCTACCATGTCATTTTAAACATAACTAGGTCAACGGTCATTGTAGGTCAAGTAAGTAGGTTATTGCATGGTTATGTCGAGTTCACACATTATTAGTTCAACATTTTAAGATCTTAAAACTGTTTATTCCACCTCAATATCTTCATTAATACACATTGTGCCATTTGCCCTTACATTCAATGGCAGTGCAGCCCACAAACATCCAGATCACAAGACTTGGACTCTATTCCTAGTATAAAAAATGCCCCTTTTATGACACTAAAATGTTGAATAACTTAAATAACTTAAATAAGAGATATTGAAAATAAAGTTATAAATTGCATAGCACACATTATCACACAGAAGTGTTTAAATCATTATAGAATAATTTTGATATTTTTTGTAATATACTTACCTTAGATTGTCACTTAATGCAACGCACAACTCGGCTGTTTCTACAGTCACTCCGCGTCTGTGTACCATCCTGTCTAAAAAGAACTGCGAACTATCCAGATAAATATTAGATAATAAGATCAGAAAAATCACAAGATCACGAAAACGCAGCAATACGTCAGATTACTTCAAAGATTGATGGCGTCATGATTTTTGCGTACACCAGTGGTGCCACCTGACGACGGTAACAGTCAAAACATGCTTCTGTTGCCAGACTCTCTTCTCGACGGATTCACGACGCCGAGCGAGAGTCGGAGAAGCGAAACTACCTAGCGATTACTGGAAATGAGCCAGGTGGAGAATGAAAACCGGACCCTGTCCCGTACTCGTGCGCAGGACCCGGATAGAGTATGAAAGCTGGACCCGGTACTTCACCTGGTAATGTAATCAGCCTACATTAACACAGATGAAAGAACACATTTATATACTGGCGACGTTTACTATTGTTTCGTGTTGGGAATTGTACAAAAAAATTGTATTGGTGGCAATTGATGCTGGCGGGAATAATACGTTTTTTGTATAATGCGTATGAAGTATATAATTAAGATTTAACAAGATTTAACAAGATTTGCCATCCAAGCCAAAGGCCCAGATGGCAAGTGGACAAGGAAGCCATTGGCTTATCGAGAGTCCAACAATGTTCATCTACTTATAACCCGCCCTCCTGAGATATGTGTCAACCTTGTTTTTAAACATATTCACGCTGCTAGCAGTTACACAATCTGTAGACAATTTGTTCCATTCATTTATTGTCCTCTGTGAGAACGAGTGCTTCCTGATGTCCAATCTACATTGATCCTTTACTAATTTTACCTCATGTCCTCTAGTTCTGCTATCCTTCTTGAGTGAGAAAAACATATTTCTATCAATATTTTCATACCCATTCAATATCTTAAAAACTTCAATCTGATCTCCTCTTAACCTCCTTGTCTCTAGAGTTGTTAAACCACATTCTTTCAGGCGTTCTTCATAACTAAGGTCTCTCAGTTCTGGAATCATTTTAGTTGCTCTCCTTTGTATGCGTTCAAGCGTATCTATATCTTTCTTACGATATGGTCTCCATGCTTGTATACAGTATTCTAAATGAGGTCTAACTATTGCTTTATAAAGAGGTATAATTAACTTTTTTCCCTTGTATGTTATGTTTCTTCTAATCAATCCAAGAATTTGATTACCCTTTGAAGCTGCAATACCACACTGCTCTGAAACTTTCATATCAGCGCTTATTGTAACTCCTAAGTCATTTTCTTTTACAGTAGTACCCAGAACAGTATCTCCCATTTTATAGTTTACATTCAAGTTCCTATGTCCTGTATGTAGGCATTTACATTTCCCAAAATTGAACAACATCTGCCATTTCTCAGACCATTTCACTAATCTGTCTAGATCGTTTTGTAAATGTTGTTTATCACCATCAGTATTAACCTTTCTAAACAGTTTTGTGTAATCCGCAAATTTCAGTACGTTACTTGTTATACTGTCGTCCAAGTCATTGATATAAATTAAGAATAATATAGGTCCTAATACTGATCCTTGAGGTACCCCACTCAAAACCGATTTCCAATTTGAAACTTCTCCATCTACTACAACTCGTTGTCTTCTGTCAGTCAGCCATTGTTCTATCCAGTTAGTTATGCTGTCCCCGATACCATGGGCTTTTAATTTAAGTAGTAATCTTTGATGTGGCACTTTGTCAAAAGCTTTCTGAAAATCTAAGTAGATAATATCTACTGGCGATCCCACGTCTATCCACTTAGTGATTTCTTCCAAAAAACATAACATATTTGTTAAGCATGACCTCGCTTTAAGGAATCCATGTTGAGATGAATTTAATAATTTATGCTTAACGAGGAATTCCACCATATGGTCTTTAATTAACCTTTCTAATAATTTACAAATCACTGACGTTAAACTCACTGGTCTGTAATTCTCTGACTTATTTCTCGAACCCTTTTTTAAATAATGGTATGATGTTTGCTTCTTTCCATTCAAACGGAACAACTCCCTCTTTTAATGACAAGTTGAATACTCTTGCAAGTGGTATACTGATTTGTTCTACTGTTTCCATTAGTAATTTTGGAGGAATCCCATCCACTCCCGGTGATTTGTTATCCTTCATTGCCTTTATTTTCTTAGCTACCAATTCTGGAGTTACAACTAACGGACCTAAATAGTCAGATTTAGCCCCCTGAAATTTAGCATCAGCAACTGGTAATGAACTAATATCTTCTTTGGTAAACACTGAACTGAAGTAACCATTTAGGTCTTCCGCCATTAAAAACCCCTGTGATATTATATTTCCAGCACTGTCTTCTAGAGGTCCAACCTTGTCTTGTACGTTTTGTTTACTCCTGACATATGCATAAAAACTCTTGCTGTCATTTTTTATGTTACATGCTAGTTTTTGCTCATAGCTTCTTTTAGATTGTCTGATTTCAGTTGTAGCTGCATTAAGTGCCTCTTTGTATTTTGCATAGTCTTCGTCCTTTCTGGTACGCCTATAAACCCTCCACATAGTTTGTTTTAGCTTTATTTTTCTAATAGCCTCTTTTGACAAGTGTTTCTTTCTACACCGTTTTCCTTGTTTTTGGAAGGGAACAAATTTATCGATGATACTCTCAATTTCATATTTTAGAATATTCCAACATTCAATTGCGGTCTTATTCATCAGCATGTTATTCCAATCTAGCTTTGCTAAGAATTTTCTCATATCTTTGTAGTTACCTTTGTGGAAGTTTCTCTTGTACGTTTTCTTATTTTTACTTTCTGATTTTACATTGATGTCAAAATGTATTTGATTATGGTCACTATTACCCAATGGTTCAAATATTTTTACATTGTCCACTAATTCTTTTTGTGATGACAAAACTATATCTAATACATTTTCTCCCCTGGTTGGTTCTAGTACGTGCTGAGTAAGAAAGCTATCCTGGATTAAAAATAGAAATTGTTGGTCCTCAGTCCCTGTGCTCTCTAGAGAATTCCATTGTATGTGTCCATGGTTAAAATCACCCATTATGATACATTCCCCTTTACTAACTTCCTTTATAGCGTTTTTTTATTTTTGTGTTGTCCTCTTCGTTTATGTTTGGACTTCGGTAAACTAATCCAATAGTTAATTTTGAATTACCTGAAACAATTTTGCACCAAACAGCTTCATCGCAATCTGCTTCCCTTTCTAGTTTTATTTCATAAGCCTGAATAGATTCTTTAACATATAAAATAACTCCCCCGCCCCTTCTTCCTATTCGATCTTTCCTAAACATTACATATCCTGTCAGTCCTAATTCAGCATCTGTTATATCTATGTTGGCCCATGATTCAGTTATACCAATTATGTGAGGGTCAATATCTTCTACCATAATGTTTAATTCGTTTTTCTTATTTACTATGCTCCTTGCATTTAAACATACGCATCTATAACCTTTTTCAGAGATGTTTTTCGGATGATTTGATATTGGTTTATCTGTGCTAGTGGCCTCTTGTTCTGCTTGAGACACCTCTAGGTAACCCCCCTGCACTTCTAGTTTAAAGAATGTTTACTTCCAAAAATATTTGTCATTGTACCCAAGTCAGTATCTACTGCTACTGAAAGTTTGTCCGCGAATACTGCCGCCCCCTTTCCACTTAAATGAAGTCCATCCTTCATGTACATATCAGCCCTCCCAACAAAACTTCCCCATAAATCCACAAATCCAACTTCCTCTTCCCTACATAACTTCTGGACTAACATGTTAATTGCCATCCCCCGACAATTTCGATATTTGTGACCCCTCCTGCCCATTACAGGTAAAATCCCTGACAGTATTACCTGCTCAACCCGCGTCTGTTTTAGTGTTCTGACCAACTGCCTATATTTCCTAACTATGGCAGTTGTACCCTCCCTCTCTACGTTATTTGTCCCTACGTGTACTAAAACAGATCCACCCTTACCCGAGCCTACGATGTTTTTTACCCTCTCAGTTATCGCCTCTATTTTGGCTCCAGGCAAGCAGACCACCACATCATCTCCCTTGTTTAAGACTCTGTCGGTCTTCCTAACTATCGAATCCCCCACAAACACCCTCGCTCTCTTCCTCACCCCCTCTATCACTGCTGCAGAATAACTCTTCCGTTCGATCCCCTCCATCCCATTCTGTCCTGACCCCTTCCCTCCTGTCTCCTTCGCTCCTGTCTCCCCCACTTCCCACTCCTTTGCTCTTGTCTCTCCCACTTCCCTCTCCTTCACTCCGGTTGTTTTCCCTCCCGTCTCCCCCACTCCCTTCTCCTTCCCTCCTGTCTCCCCCACTCCCTTCTCCTTCCCTCCTGTCTCCCCTACTCCCCTCTCCTTCGCTCCGGTTGTCTTCCCTCCCGTTCCTTTCCTTCCCGTCTCCCTACGTCCTGTCTCCCTACGACCTGTCACCTTCCCTCCTCTCAGCTTCCTCCCAGGCTGCGGTGAGCTCTCCCTAGCATCTCTTGTGTCTTTCCCCACTTTATCATCTACTGTTCCCCCACCGGAACTACTGGCACAACCCCCCTGTTCCCTTCCCACCATTGCCACAACGAGCAGCCTCAGCTCTTCCAACTCCACCTCTAGTTCCTTCATCTTCGTACATCCCCTACACTCAAAATGCCCGGATAGAAGATTTAGAGAAGACGGTGAGCACCTTAGGCTTAGAGACAAAACTCGATGGGCTTGAACAATACTCGCGCAGAGCGAACCTGCGTTTCCAGGGATTGAAGGAGACCGCTGGAGGTGAGGATGCCGAAGGAATGATAATTGATATTATCAACGACATGAGTGTCACTCCCCCGCTTCAGTCAACTGAAATTGTGCGCTGCCACCGAGTCGGGCGGACGCCGGCTGAACCGGGACGTCCCCAAGCGGTGCTGGTCAAGTCCAAGAGCGAACGTCGCCGGGACGCCATCCTGCGACAACGTGGCAACCTGAAAACAGCTACCAGGGCAAACCGCGTCTTCATCAACGAGGACTTGACAGCTATATGTGCGCAGCTGGCATACCAGGCCGGAATGCTGCGAAAAGAAGGAAAACTTGGACGGTGAATAGAAAGGTCGTTGTAAAGGACCAACAGAACAAAATTGGAGTAGTGACGACAAAGACAGACTTTGAAAAGTACAAATGAAATGGTGAGCAGAAATGCTGCTGAAATTGTACATTCACATGCCATGACCACATGAAAAGTTACACGGACAAATAATTGTCCGTGAATTTTAGATATTTTCTTTATATAACATTAGCCTGTCGTTTGTATAATTTCGCCCACGGTACATTTACACTTATTCTTTTTATTTTATGCATAAGGCTAATATCTGCATATCTGATTAACTAGTGAAATTTATTTACTTATTATTCTTGTTTATCTGTTTTATTTTAGGATATAACTTGTTGCAAACTTTTAACTGAAAATTGGATAAAAACACATCAACAAGTTGAAGTGCATTTGTCGTTTCGCTATATTTATCTTTGCTATAATTTTAGCTATATTAAAATACTATGCAGCACAAGCTTTATGCAGTATGCTATATGGGAAATAATCACTGTGTAAGCACGTAATACTGATGTATTCTTAGCTTATTTAAAGTGCAACTAATTATTAGTACTATTACTTGAACAGTGTTACTATTTGATCGATTGTTTACTGCTTACATTCTAGCCAACTTCAATATGAGCCTTTATTTATTTACTATTATTATTTTCTATGCAAGGTTAAGTACTGATGTCATGTATCATGAAATGGTATAAGCGAGTCATACAGACATATATAATTGAAATGTCATAATTATGTGTAATTTAAGAGTAATATTATAATATTAATATTGACCCCATGGTTCTTTTTTTTATAAAGTTAAATCATTTGAGTTAATTTTTTGGGTAACCATAGCTGGGGCCGGTTTCATGTCGCCTACTTAGCGGCTAAGAAAGTTTACTTAGCACTAAGATGACTGTCTTATGAATTTACGCGTTTCATGTCATCTACTTAGACTACGCAGTGGGCGCAACACCCTACTTAACCTGCGCCTCCTACCCCCGTGGCGTAAGTCAACTAAGTAGTTCTTAGGGACTTTCAAAATGGCGGCTCTCCGACAAGTACGTCGACTAAATGACGCAGCGAGATGAGGATTACGCTGGAATGGAGTGTTTAGAGACAAAACACACCCTTTCGAAATGTACGGTGATGTCAAGTGTTTAATAGGTACCGTTTTTGTCGTGATGACATCATAGACTTAGTCGATTTGACCGCTGACAACGTTTTTATTTCTACACAAAAATGCTGGCTCACAGCAACGCTCCAAAGTCTTGTCGCCTTGCGCTTATTTGCGTGTACAATATAATAACTTTTAAGTGGTTGTCGGCGATTTTGTTTGGCATTAGCAACTAGCAAGGCAACAGTGTCTAAAGCAGTCCACAGAGTGGCTGCTTCGTTCACCCGACTCGTATCGCGATACGTTCTCTTCCACGAACACTTGACACATCAGCAGGAATCCTCATTAAGGGTTGTAAAACCGCATCAGAGACTGGAACTGTCATTCATCAAGCTGTGAAGCAGACTGTTCACTGAAGATTTTGGATAAGAACATGGAAAACTGTATTCTAGTTGCCTACAAGCTACAGCGTTGACAACTGTGAATTTATAATGAATTAATAATTAATGTATTGAACTTTTATTAAAAAAAAACCTTATGTACATTAATAAAATAAGTTGTGTTAATCAGACTGTGCTTTTCTTTTTGATAACTTTAATACAATAATAAACACTGGAAGTCTGATAATTATTTGGACACTGACACTATTGAATGGCATAGGCCTGTTTGCTGACCTCCTTAAACGATGTATATAGCCGGCATAGTAAATAATAAGCAATCGCTTTCTGTTTCTTTCGCAGATTGGTCGCATTGTTCCTCAATGTATACTGTAAAATTGCGGCATGCTGCGAGTATTAACGCTGTCGACTGTGTCGCGTGGTTTCGCCATGTCACTAACGGGATTATGGGAAGGGGAATCCCGGGGATTGCCCGTTGATAACGACTCATCTAACCACGTGATAGCCTTACGCGCATTCTTAGTTAAGAAATAGGTCAGGCGCGCTACATAAAACTCGACTTGCTTAGTTTTACGCAACTACTTAGCTATGCAAAATTTTGAGTTTACGCACATGCGTAGCGCTAAGTAACTGCGTAGTTTAAGTAGGCGACATGAAACCGGCCCCTGGTCATGTATAAATTTGGCCCATATAATACTCAAACATCTCTTCTGTACATGTTCCTTGCATATGCTGTTGAATGTTGTTGGTTTTTTTTATTCAATTGTACACCTGTAGTTCTTTAGCTTAGCTTGCACGAAGCAACCTAATTAATAAGCCTAATTAATATGCACAATTTTACAGCTATTGTTTTAGAATGTAATTGTAAAACTAGTGTCTCTCTGTTTCATCTCATCAAACCACAGCTGATGATGTTTCCCCTTTTGTTATTGTTATTTATATTTTTCACACAATGCATCTTTTCCAGTCTTTATTGCAGCACTTTCTTCACATACCTTAATAATAGAAATCTTAATTTAACTATAATTCACTTAAATGTTAATACATTACATTCACAAATTAAGCATCATATATTGCTAGATGAATTAAGTATTTATTTGAAAATATATTACATAGATACAATGAATAACACATTAAATGACAGATTTAAATTAAATATTCTTACAGTACCAGGGAGGTCTTCAAAACAATTGCTTAAATCACATTTTACACTTAAATAATGGTGAAACTGATGACAGCAGTGCTTTGCCAGTAATTCCAAATTCTTCATATTATGATATTGAAAATTTCAATTCCATGGTAAACAATAGCGTTAATCGCTTTGGTATATTTAGTACTAATATTCAGTCCATCAATGCTAAATTTCAAGAGCTGGAAGCTTTTGTTGAAGAACTGCACTCACTTAAATTTAATTTTAGCATTATTTGTATCCAGGAAAGCTGGCTAAGGGAACAGGATGACATATCTCTGATCCAACTAGAAGATTATAATTGCATTGCTCAGTGGAAATCTAGTAGTGCCAAAGGAGGATTAATCATGTACATTCATACCAAAATGTGACTATAAATCAATAAAAGTTAATCAATATGAAAATTGGGAAGGACAGTTAATTGAAATTACAGGAGGTGGTCTAACAAAGCCCGTGATAATGGGCAACATTTACAGGTCACCAAGGGATCTTAATGTCAACTATAAACAATTTATAGATGAATTTTCATTATTATTATTATCAACATTTGATCAAAACAACTCAGAAGTTATTATTACTGGAGATTTTAACATAAACTTGCTTAAAATTAACCAAAAAGAAATATTTAGTGAGTTTTTTTATTCCCTAACCGAGCATAGCTTCTTTCCAAAAATAACACTGCCAACAAGATTTTCAAACTTAAATGGACCTTTAATAGATAATTTCTTCTGTAAATTACGTCAATCTACCTTAAATTCAACATTCTTAAATTCTTATTGAAGAAATGGACATGGCTAATGTTAAACATATGCCATATAAAATTGTTACATTCAATAAATGCGAACACAAAAAATCAGCGTGGATAACCAAAGGTATACTTAGATCAATTAAATACAGAGATAACTTAAGAACATACAACTGTATTTTAAGAAGACGTATTAGAGCGGCTAAGTTGATGTATTATGAAATACTTTTTAACAAATATAGAAATGACACAAGTAAAACTTGGAATAAACAATAAATGATATCTTATCTAGACCAAGTAAAAAGAAAACACTACAAACAACTTTCAGAGAAGGTGACTTTAAAATAACTAATAATGTGGAAATTGCAAATAAATTCAATTCATTTTTCACTAACATAGGACCATGCCTTGCTAGAAAAATACAAAATATAAGCAGTAAAAGTTATAGTTTTTATTTGAAAAGGCAGCTTGTAAACCCTTTTAAATTTCATGACATTAATGAAGAGACCATATTAAGAATAATTGATACATCTGCAAAAACCAGCTGTGGTCATGATGGAATTTTTTTTAAACAATTCAAATATATAAAATGCATTATAATTGAACCTCTAACATTGATTGTAAGACCAATTTTAAATACTGGAATTTTCCCAGATAAACTAAAAATTACAAAAGTTATTCCAATTTAAAAAAATGATGACACAATTTTTTAACTATAGACCTATATCATTACCAGTAATTTCCAAAGTTATCGAAAAAGTAATGCACAATCAAATTTATTCATTCTTTACTGAACATAGACTTTTTTTATGCAAACCAGTATGGCTTCAAAACTGGTCATTCAACAGAATATGCAGTTTTGGAAGTACTAGATAGAACAATAGCGGCGCTGGATTCTAATAAAACACCAATAAATATATTTCTAGATTTATCCAAAGCTTTTGATACTTTAGATCACAACATTTTATTAAGTAAATTAAAACACTATGGAATAAACGGCACAGCACTGAACTTAATGGAAGCTATTTGAGTAATAGAAACCAATATGTAGTGTTTAAAGACACACTATCAGACATGTTGCCTAGTACAACAGGTGTGCCACAAGGTTCCATACTAGGTCCACTTCTCTTCATAATATACATAAATAATTTACCAGAGACAAGCCAAAACCCTTTTTAGTATAATAGTCTTTCAACACTTGTGATAAAAATGTGGAACATCAAATAAACACTGAATTGAACAAGGTATGTGAATGGCTTAAAACAAATAAATTGTCTCTTCATATTAAAAAGTCAAAATACATTTTGTTCCAAGTGGCAAATAAGAAAACCATATCTTTTTCGCTCAAGATAGATAATGGCATTGAAAGAGTTCAGCATTTTAATGTTCTTGGCTTGATCATACATGAAAATCTAAGTTGGAACAACCACATTGAAAAAATCTCAATAAAATTCTGCAAAATTATGGGTATTCTATATAAACTAAAACGCTTCTTACCCACTCATATAAAATTTATTTTATATAATTCATTAATGCTGCCACACTTAAATTATGGCATAATGGCCTGGGGCTTAAAATGTGATAGAATATACAAACTTCAAAAAAGGTTATCAGAATAATATGTTTAAGTAAATATAATGCACACACAGAAACTCTTTTAAAAAAACTTAAAGTACTTAAGGTAAATGACATCCTTCAATTACAGGAATTGAAATTTTATTATAAATTTGTCCGGGTAAAATGACCGGTTTATTTACAAAATTTACCATTTTATCCCAACCAGTCCTATCATGGCTTTAACACCCGTACGTTTAATGATATTCATATTAATAGAATAAAACATGAATTTGCCAAAATATGTATTAGGTATGACATACCATTAATTGTAAATAATACTTCGAATCTAATAAAAAATAAGATTGTTACACATAGTTTACACAGGTTTTCCTGTTATGTTAAGAAACACCTTTTACAAAATTACCAAAATCTCTGTTCAGTACCAAACTGCTATATATGTCAACAATCTCATTAGTTGCATCCCCCTGGTCTGTTACTCTTTCATTTTATATAAATGCAACTCTGCATAAACATTTATTATAATGCACTAAACTTAAATTTTTTTTAAATGTCTGCTTGGAAAAAAATTCGGTCTGCCGGTTTTTTTTCTTCAAAATTCTTCCTAAAGTGACATTATTTTTGATTGAGAATAAATGCATTTGTGTTATTTCTTTCATGGAAAATGTTTACAGGTAATTTATTAAGTTTATTTTATTAGGGTGGCTTCTACGATAACGATCAATATTGGTCTTTGTAGAAGTCACCCTGACCCATTAAAATATGCTTCGTTCTAAAACCACAGTTAGCCAAAGTGAACACTCGTGTTAATGCGGGTTTTGTGTTTGTCTGTTTGTTTTTCAATTACAATTAACAAATTAATGTAATTTTGTTTCCTTAAGATAAATGAACTTAAACTTGGATTTTGTTTATAAAAGATTGTATTATTGCTAACTGTGATGATATTATGTTTATTACTTTGGGTTCAATAACCTTTTTCCGATTCCGATATATACACACACAATTATCATACACAATATATATAAAAAAGCATGGTCTACCATAGTTTACCATGTAATGTCATGGTATACCATGTAATACCACCAAATACCTTGGTATGGGAGACGCATCTTATGTGCAGAATCTGCTCAAATTGTGGCACACAATACCAATCTGCAACTGTCCATTTTGAATTTATAATCAAGGATTGGTTGGCTGGGCAATGTGATTGTTGTTTACGACTTGATACGTCATTGCAACTGTGTGCTCGAGTGATGTGATCTAGTTTAACAAACACGAACGTTATTGTTTCTGCCTCAGTCTACTCAGCTGTAAATGAGTACAAACACTGTTTAGAAGGTACCTGCGATGGACTAGTGTCCCGTCCAGGAGAGCCAGTATAACTGCACTCTAAGTTGCTTCGCACTATAGAAACCAGGTTTAAGCACTGGCCATATAAGCCTTCATGGCTTCCTAAGGCGTAATGCCTGGGGGATGACTTTACCTACCTTTACCTACACATTTTCTAGGAGTTTAAAAAATGAAATTGAGTTGTGCAGAATCAGTGGTGAAATGGTTTGTGGCACCACTGGTGGGGAGTTTAGATGAGCGCATGCGTTAAGAGAGAGCTACTTTCCTCCTCATTAGTTTTGAATTTCTTATACTTTGAAACGGTTCGGTCGGAAAGGAATCATTTGTCATTTGTAACAAGTTGTGTGGTGTTCTCTGTATTTTCATTTAGTAAACTCCTAGAAAATGTGTATAGAGTTGTGCAGAATCTGCACATCAAATGTAAGTGGTGGCAGTGGTGAAATGGTTGGTGGCGCCACTGGTGGGGAGTTTAGATGAGCGCATGCGTTAAGGGCTAATTTCCTGCTCATTAATTTTGAGTTCGGTCAGAAAGAAATCATTTGTCATTTGTAACAAGTTGTGTGGCATTCTCTGTATTCTGCTAAATGATTAGGATATGTCTGTAAATTAACTATAAATAAGTAAATAAAATGAAGACCAGTTAGTTAATGCTTGGTAGGTGTTAATTAGTGTTGGTAATGTTACTGTGGATTAGTGTTATTGGTGTAAACTGTTGATAATGTTTTTCATACATTTATAATTCCATAACTAATTTCTTGTATTTCAAATGTCGATCAATGTTTATACTCAGAATATTCTTTACATAGCAATACCAATGGCTTACTATTATTTTTATTTATAATATCAGTGTTAGTTAATATGGCTATCATGAGGGTTTGTAGGTCAGTGATCTTTCAGGTCTTAGTGCAAGTCTCCAAGGATCAATAAACATTTTATTCATACAATTGTCATGTCTTTCTCTCTAACCATTGCTGACATGTTTACCCATAAAGGCAACAGAAAGATTAACAAACTAACTGGCTGCTGACTGTCCACTGACTGTGTTAATGGTGTGATACAGAATATGAAATAACACATGGACTACTTTGCCCCACACTTTTCTTTCAACTACTACAATACTGGGTCAAGATTAATATACACGGTATGTTTGTTGATATTTTAAAGCATGTTTCTACAAGCACATACAGCTGTAATATATAGCAATCATTCAAGCCTCCCTAATATTACGCATTAAATTTAGTTCTGGACACAACTTACTTTCTATGTTTCTGCAACCATCAGTTGCCTTCTTCAGGAACTGAGTTCTGGGACTTAGAAGAACTGCTGGCAGAATTGAAAAATGGAATGGCAAGCAGGCATAATTAAGTTCCTGAAAAAGGGAACCAATGGTTATTGAAACGTAGAAAGTGAGTCAACTTCATAGTTGTGTTCTGAAGAAAATCTACCGGGTATATAAATTTATCCTGCCAACTTGATGAACATTGTCACCATTGTTTATGGAATGATCCTCAAGATCTGTATAAACAGCCATGATCTACGAGAGAGACGTCTAGTCACGGACGTCCCAGCGAGCCCGCCACTCGTCAGCACACAGCAGCGCCATCTGGGTAAGCCAGCCCTCATTCTCGGCCAGCTTCACAAAGTGTGGGAATGTGTCGTGCGTCAGTTGGCGGGAGTGAGTTAGTACACCGATGATGTCACCTGAAAGCAACAGACACCTCATTATCTAGTGCTACCTGGTGTTTTAAAAAATGCCACTGTTCTTCACCAAACTTAGGAACTCAACACAACTCTAACCATATCATGAATCAAATATACAGTGATTCTCCTCTTACAAGGACTCTCTCACAAGAGCCCCCCCCCCACCAGAGGCTTTCCAATAATAATTCCTCCTCAATATAAGTTACTTGTAAGATGAGGATTACTGTTGATCTATCCTGATCATATTTCACAAAAAGTAAAATTGTTAATGACATTTTATTTAATAACTGATATGAATGTGTAAATTTTACTTTTTGTGAAATATGATCAGGGTAGATCTACAGTAAACCTCCTCTTACAAGTAACTTATATATGTAATAAATGTTAATGAAATTTAATAACTCCGATATGAATGTTTCATTTATTACAGAATATCAAATGTAATCTACAATGACACCATACTCACAAATGATGATCATTAACAAGATTTGCCATCCAAGCCAAAGGCCCAGATGGCAAGTGGACAAGGAAGCCATTGGCTTATCCAGAGTCCAACAATGTTCATCTACTTATAGCCCGCCCTCCTGAGATATGTGTCAACCTTGTTTTTAAACATATTCACGCTGCTAGCAGTTACACAATCTGTTGACAATTTGTTCCATTCATTTATTGTCCTCTGTGAGAACGAGTGCTTCCTGATGTCCAATCTACATTGATCCTTTACTAATTTTACCTCATGTCCTCTAGTTCTGCTATCCTTCTTGAGTGAGAAAAACATATTTCTATCAATATTTTCATACCCATTCAATATCTTAAAAACTTCAATCTGATCTCCTCTTAACCTCCTTGTCTCTAGAGTTGTTAAACCACATTCTTTCAGGCGTTCTTCATAACTAAGGTCTCTCAGTTCTGGAATCATTTTAGTTGCTCTCCTTTGTATGCGTTCAAGCGTATCTATATCCTTCTTACGATATGGTCTCCATGCTTGTATACAGTATTCTAAATGAGGTCTAACTATTGCTTTATAAAGAGGTATAATTAACTTTTTTCCCTTGTATGTTATGTTTCTTCTAATCAATCCAAGAATTTGATTACCCTTTGAAGCTGCAATACCACACTGCTCTGAAACTTTCATATCAGCGCTTATTGTAACTCCTAAGTCCTTTTCTTTTACAGTAGTACCCAGAACAGTATCTCCCATTCTATAGTTTACATTCAAGTTCCTATGTCCTGTATGTAGGCATTTACATTTCCCAAAATTGAACAACATCTGCCATTTCTCAGACCATTTCACTAATCTGTCTAGATCGTTTTGTAAATGTTGTTTATCACCATCAGTATTAACCTTTCTAAACAGTTTTGTGTCATCCGCAAATTTCAGTACGTTACTTGTTATACTGTCGTCCAAGTCATTGATATAAATTAAGAATAATATAGGTCCTAATACTGATCCTTGAGGTACCCCACTCAAAACCGATTTCCAATTTGAAACTTCTCCATCTACTACAACTCGTTGTCTTCTGTCAGTCAGCCATTGTTCTATCCAGTCAGTTATGCTATCCCCGATACCATGGGCTTTTAATTTAAGTAGTAATCTTTACATTACATTATGATCCCTGTGAATCTAAATGACCCATAAATGAACTTATATCTCCTGTAGAGCTTAAAGGTTCCTTCTCAATTCGTTTTTTTGCTAGTCTCATTTCAAATTAATTTGGCGAAAAATTAAACCTACCTAGTATCCGTGGTAACATGCGGGCTCATTTGTGCAACTTTTGTAAGTAGTTTTTGTGAAATCATCAGACAAACTATTAAGTTAGTTAATGTTTAATGGAAATGCTGAAAACTCACGTATTTCACCCTTGGTGAAATTCTGGTAACTATGTAATGTGATCGGCGAGAGGATGGAAGTCCTGTTTACCATTTTTTATGTAAACTATTTTGAGTCTTACCAGATCTAACAATAAAAGTCAATTCTCTCAATGATTTAAAAAAAAAAACATTTCTTTTATTAAGTTGACTGTGGATGTTACATAAACTATTCACACACTACATATTTGGACATCAACAAACCGGATTTGAGATAGGCTAAATCAGTTGAGGGTGGAGTTTTAACAAATACCAAATATGTTAAATCACTACTCACTATTTCGAGCTGCATCTATTACTTTCTGCAGAATTGACGTTTCAGTCGGCCTCTGCAAAAACACAAAATTAAATTCACATAGTGTTCATTTACATCAAGTGACTGTCATTTCAAAACCACAGCCTTGAAGTTGGCACTTTTTTGTAGTTAGAGCTTAGAATGATCTGTGTTGTGTTCTCATCAAACAATTCTGCACTGTGCAGTACTGGAGATGTACCAATTGTTAGTTCTGTCCTCTCCCAGTTGTCTTCTTCTGGTCATTATCTTGGCTCAACAACATTAATCATATCCTTAAAAAAAATGTGAATGAAACTTTTAGTTACAAATGCGAAAGTCTTCAGAATACAGGCCCTGGAGAGTGACTCACCCTGTATGTAAGATTCTTATGTCTGACGGCATACTCTATGACCTCCGCCTGGAAGACGGCCACCAGCTCATCACGGACATCACTGTCCTCATGAAGCACTATGTTGATGGAGTCTGAGCAACACACAGCACTGACATGGTAATGGTATCTCTGTTGCAAAGTTTCAATTGATTAGATTACACAAGAATACAGAAACACCTTTCTATTGCTGTTGTGCTATGTCATCGAATGTTGTTTGTCTGGTGACATAGTCCATAGGCATATTTAGGGTTTTTACGCATATTTACGTATATGTACATATGTTGTGCCCCCTAGCAGCTTAGGGGCCCTCTCAGCATATGTTGTGCCCCTACACTAGCCTTGACATTTAAAATCAGAAATGCATTCTGAACGCATTTCTGAGCTCTAAGCTTTTTTTTGGGGAAAGGAGGGGGATACCTCCTCCCTCGCCCTCCCTGTGCCCCTTTGACCCTGTGGTCTGCTGTGCTGCTCTGGCAGCTGTAGCATCAATACAACATTTTGACCTCCCCTACAGGGAAGGCTAAATCTGCCTAAAATGTAGTCACAGATCCTTTACCTTTTCGAAGGTCCACCCCAAGTAGATAATTGCAGTCTTGGTACAAGGTGACCAATGTCTTCAGCTGACCAAAGTTCCTTGCAATGACACTGACTGGTGTCCCCAGATTCACACTGAACTGTCGTCTTGTTCCTAACACAACAGACATTGAAACACAACTTCAAGAATGCTGCCAACCGATCAAGGAATGAATGTGATTTTAATATAGCTCTAAGACATACTTTCAAGAACTAGATACTCTAGTCAAAGGTGGTTCATGTTTGGGTGTTGCAGGTGGAGAATCACATTCTTTAATTTTTTTCATTACTCAGATCCTTTTGTAAATATAATTCTAAACAGTTTCTATACTTTACTTTACTTAGATTATTGGTGTGTATCACAGACTATAAGGCAGTAACACTGGTCCACGTACTCATTAAAATTGGCTCAAGTCGATTGGCTGACCTCACAGAGGTCACAAATTCAAACCCTGATGATAGGTAGCGCTGTAGTACGATGTGTAGGCGTGTTGGATTGAATGTTTCCATGGTGACTGCAGCCACGGCTCTGTAGTTGGCATACAGATGCAGAATGGTAAAGATGAAGAACAGGGTCCAAATCACTCTGGAAACAAGAACAGGGTCCAAATCACTCTGGAAACAAGAACAGGGTCCAAATCACTCTGGAAACAAGAACAGATCACTCTGGAAACAAACATAAGATAGGGAGTTTGTTCCAGATTTGGGCTCAGCTACAGAGATAATATGTTGTTGTGGGATAGATGATATGAGCTACCGGAGATATTTGAAAGGCACAAGGAGACAAGCTAAATATGATATGTAAGAGTGGACAATTTAAACTTGATTCGATAGATAACTGGAGGTCAGTGTAACTATTTCAAGTAGGGGTTGTGATAGTGAGAAATGAGTACAACACATGCAAAGGCAATTGTGCACATGCTGGGAGTTTAGGTAATGCAAGAGTACATATGAGACAACATATGAGACAACACCAGAGTACAGAAAGAAGTGACTTACAGAGGCTTGCCTGTAACCATTGGAATCAGGGCCAAGTTGCACAGCAGAGCCAACAAGTTCACCAACGTCTCCTGCAAAACAACATCCAGCGACACAGTTAAACAACCACATGGCAAAATAAGTTTGTGTACATGACCAGAATATATTCTGGCATACAAGCTGCAAGAAATATATAAACCCAACTGTCAGACAGAAGATATGATCAAGAAAGTAAGAACACGATTACAACAGCAAAGTAAACATCGAGGACACATCAAGCATAGCACCTGATGATTCATGCGTGGTCTACGTTGTTACATGGGAGTGAAACCTGGACAATAAATAAGCATACCGAGGCTAGATTAGCAGCAGCAGAATATACGGTTCATCAAAACATTTCTTGGACACGCATTTTATAGTCTTTGTAAATAAAATACATTAATAGTTTAAACAAATAGTTTGAAAGACCAGCCAATGACATCCAATTGCTGACAACTATGAAGGACAGAACTGTGTGGAGGGTCAGGACCACCAACATCACCAGACATGGCACCTCAAGAAGGAGAATATATTGGACCTCCTGAGAAGTCTGGGATCTCATGATGGTGCTACCACTTTCACAAACATCAACATGCATTCCCACATGGTAGTGCTACCACCCAGTACCCTCACCTGGCTGCCGTCTTTTGCTGATACATCTGCCATGTTATTTCTGCGTGTCTGGTGCTGCGTCAATGAGGCTCTCGTGGCTCCCCCTGCCACACCAACTAGGGACTAAAGTCGCAGCAAACATCAAGTCACTAGTTACACGATGCAACCGCAGACACAGGCCATATACAGGAAACAATAAAAAGAAATAAATTAAAAATAATGCAAAATGACAATGCTTATGTTATGTCCTATATTGATGTATTTTTCTGCTACACTCTGGTAATTAAAATATTTAAATTAGCTGTAGGTACTAGGGGTGACCAACAGGGACGGATTTATTACTGCAATATTACTGTGATAGTTATATCACTTATGTAGAACCCCTCCAAGTGGCCACCCCTTGGAAACAGCCATCCTATCAGCCTCTGTAATCAGGCTAAACCATGGAAGTTTTTTAGGCTGACATAGTAATTTATTTATATAGATTTTTTTGAACTGACATGCAATGCCAGGCTTTGTGGCGAACTGACGATGAATGCATGGAAAAAACCACAGGGTTGTGAGAAGGGTGATTCTGTGACTGTATTTACCTTCAACAAGCCAGCAATGCATATGATGAAAGTGAAGTACAGGGTGAAGTAAGGAGCCAAGATCTCCAGGAATATCGCCAGATCATTGAGAATGTCAGCAAAAAAACTGAAACAAACAATAAAGCATGAGTATATGTATTTCTGCTGTGTTGGCATGTAACAAAGTAAAAGTACTTCATTACAATACTTGAGTAGTTATTTCAAGTAACTGGCGTGTAACGAAGTAGAATTTAGACTAAATACTTTCATTTGTAACAAAGTAGTTTTATCTAAAGTAACACGACTTTTTACTTCGTTACTTTTATTTACTTCGCAATATATTTTTGTTAAATTTTTTTGCGAAACCGTTGCTGCCGGTGGCGCTCCAGCGTGAACGACATTTCATAAACTGCTCATAGTCGCCAGACCAAAAGCTATTAATATCATCCAATCGCATGCCAGTTCGCGATCATATTTGCATACAAACCTCTCTTTGGGAAATCGACGCAACCACTGTTTTATATCTACGTCAGTGAACAAAGTCTGCCAAATATTGGCATAGGTCAGGTCAAGGCCATTGACATGAAATGTCACTTCGAGCACACAATGCTTGAACGCCATGTCAAACCACGATGCAGATGTCTCTGTTGCACCATATAAACTATTAATCAGTAAGTTTCCAATACGTATTATAAAGATTAAAATTTGCACTTTCAACAATGTACTGATAATCCCCATACACTGACACAAATCTGATATTCGTGAGCGAACGCGCATCATGGATCGAGAACCGATTTTCAGCCATTGACAGCAATGGCCTTACCGGCTTATGTCAGCATTAAACAGGATTTTACTTTCACGAATAAAATTCATATTGAGATGTTTAATAAATTCATAATAATGATTACTCTACAGAACTATATATATGTAGCAAAAGAAATACACAGAACCAGCAAGACAACAACACAGAATCAGCAAGAGAACAGTACAGAATCAGCCTTAGAACAACACAGAACCAGTCTTAGAACAGTACAGAATCAGCCTTAGAACAGCACAGAACCAGCAAAAAAACAGTACAGAATCAGCTATAGAAGAGCACAGAATCAGCCAGAGAACAGCACATAATCAGCAATATAACAGCACAGAATTAGCCTTAGAACAGCACAGAATCAGTAAGAGAACAGCACGTAACCAGCACAGAATCAGCGAGAGAACAGCATAAAATCAGCCTCGGAACAGCACAGAACCAGCAAGAGAAGTGTACAAAATCAGCAATAGAACAGCACAGAATTAGCCTTAGAACAGCACAGAAACAGTAAGAGAACAGCACACAACCAGCACAGAATCAGCAAGAGAACAGCACAAAATCAGCCTCAGAACAGCACAGAACCAGGAAGAGTACAGAATCAGCCAGAGAACAGCGCAGAATCAGCTCTAGAATAGCACAGAATCAGTAAGAGAACAGAACAGAATCAGCCTTAGAACAGTACAGCATCAGTAAGAGAACAGTACAGAACCAGCAAGTGAACAGAACAAGATCAGTTAGAGAAAAGCACAGAATCATTAAGGGAACAGCACAGAATCAGTAAGGGAACAGCACAGAATCAGTAAGGGAACAGCACAGAATCTGTAAAACAACAGCATGTTATCTGCAGTACCCACTCCTGGCAGTTAGCAGCAAAGTCTGATGCATGACAACAGGGTGTGTCCAAGCCTCCTTCAAACTCACCGCCATCTTTTGCAGTCAGAGTCAAGGTATCGCCTGTGAAGAAAGAACATTTGGTCCATAACTTGTCATAATTAATAAACAAACAGGAACCTAAACACACTGTACTGTGCTTTCACTACACACATACATTTAATGTAAATTACCACAAGACACTAGGGGAACATCATCAAAGAAAAAGTTTAGACAACATTGTTCATTGTACATACCATTAAAACTGCCAATGCAACAACATTTTTCACTTGTCCTATTTTAGAATCATTTCATAAAAAAATTAAACCTACCTAGTATCAATTACGCCATGCTAGCTCGTTTGTACAAATTTGCCTGGAGATGTACCAATAGTTAGTTATGTCCTCTCCCAGTTGTCGTCTTCTGGTCTTACCTTGGCTCAACACCATTAATCATATACAAAAACAAATTATGTATGCATTACGTATGGCGTATGCATGCATGAGTCAGATAACATACCCTTGCATCCAAGCAAAGACGATTCTTCCCAGCATACTGGTTCCATCTGGAAAAAAACCAGTGTGTCATTACCATGTGGTGACATACATGGAACAGAAGAGACAATATGTTAATCAGGGTGCAACCCTTACTCCTGGCCCTCCAGGTTGGCAGTTGAGTGCCTGAAAGAAATGTTACTGAAGCAGAAAGAAGAACAATTTCTACTTCTGGGTGTCCTGTGGCTGTCGAGCAGTTTACTGCTAGTAAGTCCAGTGATAGTGAAAGCCAAAGATGCCAAAACCAAGAATATGTATGATATGAGCAAAACAGCACAAGTGATAAACGAGATGAGAGGAAATGGGGCCAGGATGCAGACTGACAGATTTGGAGAAGTCTTGTTTCTGCCTTATGCGCCAGAATAGCAGGTCAGGTCAAGACAAACAGCAAGCATAATGTAGACACCATTTCAAGAGCTAGCCAAAGTGGTAGGGAGGTCGATAGAAATCACACATACGCCGTTTGGACACTGTGTTAAATTTGCATGGTATCAAAATAAAGAGAAATATGTCTTGTTTATACCTGCTATTGTTAAATAGTTATGCTTCATGCAGATGTCCATGATGAAGCAACAACACCAGCAGGAATGTTGTGTCCATGTGGTCACGGCCATATTTAATCCTGTTGAAGGGTGGTTTCTGGTCTAAATTCTCGTGCTCACTTTATTGCCCGTCAGGCAATGTTTATTGGCATGGTTGAAACCATAAAATTATATTCTTTGTGCTGGTGTTTGTCTCAAATATGAGTCACAGTGGATAGGCTCATACAGGTAATTGACTCAGCTACCTGTCTTGATTGAAATCTGCAATGATCCTGAACAAACTTTTAATCTGGTATGATATTGATATAATTTATAAGAAATCTTCCATTTATTCTATGTTAGTAGTGTGCTTTAATGGAATAATATTATGAGTAACTTTTGTTTTATCCAAACACCAGAGAGAAGAGATCATCCAAACACAAATCTTCAAGAGTTCACCGAGAAAGACACTGCCTTGTGAGGCTACAACGAACAAAGCAATGACAAACTGTGATTACTGGATGAAACTTATCATGTCCCTGTTAAAATGATGACACTAAGATCCAAACTTCCAGAATATATCTATAAAAAGTGCTTCTGTTATATCTGCTCCTTTTCTTTTCCAGGATCACAAAGATTGGTTCTAATTATCAGGTGACATTGGCCAGTGGTGCTCTGATTAAAACCAAGGTTGCCTATGATCAGTTAAAACCATACAACGCATCACATCAGAACCCAGCGGCAACGGTCAGTACCTCTCATTCACTACCACCTGCAACGGCACCAACTGGCAACACCGTTCGTCCACCACCTCCAGTAGCAAGATGCAAAAAGTTGCTGGAACTCGAACGATCAAAAATTCTTGTGTCATGTCCCAAAGCTGCAAAGTGCAGCAACATGAGCAATGATGATGAACCTGAAGCCAGCAGCAGCAGAAGTCCACCTGGAACATCAGTGTCACTGACAGAATTTCCAGAAGTATCTGTCATCAGTGTACTTGAGGCATCTTCCAGATGCACCATGGCACACTTTTTCAAGCAACAGATAACCAATCCAGTCACTGCGCTCTTGAATGAGATGGACGAAAATGATGACAACTTCCCCAACATCGGTTGTGAGTTGGCGACGAGGTACCCTGGCTACACCATGGACACCTACCACATCACCTCAGCTCTGCTGTTGGTACCCTGGCTACACCATGGACACCTACCACATCACCTCAGCCCTGCTGGTGGTACCCTGGCTACACCATGGACACCTACCACATCACCTCAGCCCTGCTTGTGGTACCCTGGCTACACCATGGACACCTACCACATCACCTCAGCCCTGCTGTTGGTACCCTGGCTACACCATGGACACCTACCACATCACCTCAGCCCTGCTGGTGCTGTCTCTGAGGCTTGGACTCAAAGACCGTCCCGATGACCTGGTAGACACGCTTTGTGTCAGGCCAAGTCATCTGCCTGTGACAGCAAGTGTCAGAGGTCCAGTCCACAAGAGCCTTGCAGTTGGCAACTACAACTTGAGCCCTGCCGATATGGACACATTGAAGCACAGCCGGTGGCTCAATGACAATGTAAGTACATTATAAATCTAAACATTTCCCCCTTACGCACATTGAATGTGTCATATTTAATTTAATAACTAATTTAGCTTACTTATTCCTATTGGCTATGTAGATTAGATGTCACATTATGTTAACCTAGTTAATGAATAAAATATTGTTTCTGTTATTGAATCGTGTTATAACAGTTTGAATGTGTATATACATTAAATATTTGCAATTTTGATAACAACAATAATGATCAAGATGTTGCTTATTTGCTGCTGCATGTGATGGTATGTCTACGGTGATTGATACAACATGGTTGTAGGTGTGTTGTGGTGAACCTAGCTATGTAATTACTGCTGCATTGCTAGATAGTGAATTCCACCATAACACTTCCAAGCAGGCTTTGTATGAAGACTACAATCAGCAGGATTTGCAGCAAATAAACACCTAATATGTATACATTTTACTTTTATCATTGAAGGAGCTATATGAAGGTGCGCTCTAATAAAGTTGAGAGAATTCGCCGACTGGGAAACATGCCACGTGCCCTGCAGACAGCAAGCAGGCGGATCAAGCTGTGGGATATTTGTCCTTATGGTAAACCTTTCTTATGATAAGTAACTGTAGAACAAATATTGTATTTACACCTTTTGTTTGGTCACTCTCCATCACGTTATATTGTCTTTAATCGCAGTCCATTTCATATATGCTTTGGCTGATTTAATGTTACAATATGCTTAATACCTTCCGTCTTGACTACAGTATTATTAAACAGTATTATTAAAGGAAAAAACTAATTATTATTGCAGAATGCTGAGGCTTTGGTGAAGGATGCACCTGTTGGAGTAATGGGTCAGGTCCAGGCATACCACTACAGACACTTTGTGCACGCCCGATTGGTGGAACAGGACGAAAAGGATTCCTGCTGCAATCCCACCTGCCAGCCCAACAGAGAACATGTGGACTGGGTGGAGTGTGAGAATTTCTTCTCATTGTGGCACTTGCAAAATTGTTGAAAAAGCCAACAGATTACTGTGAAGACAGTACAAAGAGAATACAGCAGAACACCTCAAAGCAGCCACCTCTTGAAAATTGCCACCCTACCAGTCTGTTTTATTTTGTCAATTTAAATCTGTGTTAATGTACCACAGGTACTTCTGTAAAGTGGCCACCCGTCTATTTCTATCTAGGGTGCTTCTTCTGTACAGCCCAAGTGAACCTAGACTGTGCACTGTCTGGAAGTGAATTGAGACTATGCAATGTGTGTAGCCAAGCCAACAGAAGCACAACAAACAGATATTCTACCTTAGACCACGTTTATTGTATTCTTTTGTTTGCTGATATACTTTTAGATACACTAAATGATTGTGCTTTTGTATACTACAAATGTACATACTATTTAGGTTTATTATTTGCAATGTACATATAAGCTATTTTGAATTTATCAGCATAATTTGTATGTCATTAAGACAATACTTTTGTCAGATACAGCCAACAATTTACATGCCACATCAACTTTGTTACAACTATTAAGTGATTAAAAAAATTGTAAAATACAATATTTCCTGATACAACACTAGTGCACTAAAAAATATTTCCTTTAGTTGTTTATAATAATTTGTATAATTGCACCTTCAGTCTCACGAGGCTTAGTATAATAATAATATAGTATTTGTGGTTTGGTTTGGTTCCATTTCAGATATGTATCAGTATTCTCATGGGTCATATGGAGCAAAATGAGATGTTGGGTGTGCGCATAGGTTAGTTAGCTAGTAGCCAGCAAGTTTGGTTATGTAGGTGTTTAAACGTTTCTTATATGAAGTTGTCAAGGTATGATATTTTAAAATATTGACACTGCTTGATGGCAGTTCATTCCAATCAGTTGAATGTGTTTCTAGTAACACAAAAGTTGTTGATTTTATGAAGTAACTGTCTGTTCGTTACCTTTAAGAAGACCATGATTACCACGTCTACCTGGGTTTTGTTATTAACATTTTGATCTAGGTCATGTATGGTGTAGATCGATGAGTTGGGACTTGCAACTCTGGGCCAGTAACCATCGAGGGCCAAGAGTAGGCGGAGAATCCTGGCATTGGAAACTCTGGACCCGCGACACCGAAATTCGCTGCATCATGTCAAGCAGTTTGAAATGGAGCTTGGATTGGATTTAATTAACACAGTCAATGGTGTTTTTCTGTCATGTTTTTTTATAACCCTCAATATTTGGTGATAGTCTGCATGACAAACTTGACATGTTCTTCACTACCCTCTTTGCTGTCTTGGATTGTCCTATCATCATCATCATCTCCAAGCAAACGATATGCTCGCCATATTCATCATCTCACTACACCGACACCATGACAACAATGTCATGGGTCTACAAAAATAAAGCAAAGCAAAGTAGTAATATATGAAGTTAATTATCTATTCTTGTTTTCAGGAGTGGGAAAGACAGTTGAGTAAGCTACCAAAGGAGTGATTCATCCTTGGCCAAGGACCATCACAAACCACAAAGTCCTGTTCAACCACATTACCAACATCCAAGAGAGCCACAGTGAAGAGTTCCCTACTGAGAACGGCTCTGGATCATTACAATGATAATCATTTTAGTTTCAGTTTCACTCAACTTATTAATAAATGTTTTTTTAAATTAGTTATCATGTACATATTAAATTAATGTTGACTTTGATCATGCCCACATACTCATAGTTATGTTTTGCAAAATAACAACTGCCAGATTAGCTGTGTTTACACTTTAAAATAAGTTCTTCTATATATCTTGTACATTCTAACAGAATGTCATGCTGTAAGATACGACAGTAATGACTGCACACAACATTGGCCAACCATTGTTTGTTTGGGCAGGAGTGATGTGTATGCACAATTGACGGGAGAAGCCCAAAGCTCCTGAAACCAGCCAGGTTGAAAATAAGATTTTAAAAGAACAAGTATGGATGGGACCCAAAACATCACTACAGTGGTCCAGTGAACCTACAGCAGAATATGGAGATGGCCCTTGGCACTGACAGAACCACAGGCTGCATTGTCTTAGACAGTACAACAGGTATGCATTAAGCATCACCCATCACTGTCTACATTATGAAGTTTTCTTAATCTACATGTTTTAATCTAGTATATACTGTAAATGGAAGTCTTGGGTGGTTTTTATACCTTTGTTATTAAATAGTTTATATCTGTGCATGTTTATGTGTACAGTGTATCATGTATTATAGTTTCTAAGCATCCAGCTCTATGGGTGATGCCATCAATCTTGACATTACGGATGTCACCTTTAGTGCCACCACCCCTGCTACTGCTGTGACACCATCAACAACTGATGCCGAAACGCAAACCGATCCGGTAACAATATCTCAAGTGCGAAACTTCACGAATGCTGCTGTAGTCACGGATGACATTATTGCACCCATGAACGTTGATCATGACTACTCCTATGTGAATCTTCCATCAGATTCAGCAAGAGCAAAGACATTAGCGCGGATGATGCAGATAACAGTGACATAACCAAGGATGACTCAAGCAGCTCTGCCATTGAAAAGGAAGACTTTATTAGTGGAATGCTGGCTGCTCTCAGCAACAAAGAAGTTATTGAAAAACTACAAACAGTTGTAGTAAATGATTTAAGGAAAGAAGTTGCGTACATCAGATGTGTTATCGAAAAGAAAGATGCAACAATAGAGTCACTTACAAAACGAGTTGATGACCTGGAAGTCGCACTTGATGACCATGAACAATACTCAAGGAGAAACTCACTGAGACTTTTCGGTCTTGTGGAAAGCGAAAACGAGGACATAACTAAACGAACAATAGATGCGCTAAATGAATCAATGAATCCAAAACTGAGTCCGCCCCTCCGATTGGAGGAGATTGACTGAATTCATCGAGTCAGACCCAGGGACAAGCCATCAAGACCAGTGCTTGTCAAATTTGCAACATACGCAAGCCGTAGGTGAATCTACAAAGCCAGAGTAGGGTTAAATCCCAACCCACGTAGACCGCGATGGGATGAGAGAGCCGATGCATAAAGCAGCGTCGACACAGACCTGACTGGCACAGCAGGTAAGCCACATGAACAGAGTCAAGGCACCAGGGCTGCTCTACAACTGCCGGGTCGCAAAAAGGAAGAAGTTGATAAATGACTGTTGGTCGTCAGATGGGACCATCCTCATAAAGAACATTGCGAACAAAGTAATCGTTATCAAGACTCTTAAAGAAGTGAATGACAATGCCAAATAAGGCATCATGGACTTACATACCCAGTTTCAGTGCTCTGTACCTGTATACGCCAAACTATGATTGTATACAGCAAATTCGCTAAGTGCTATGATATAGTGCTATGTTCTTGTAATTGCAAATGTTTTTCTTTTTCTTTCCACTGTGTTTATATGAATTCAATTTACATGTTTATTCAAACATATTTTAATGACGCCAAAACAGTGTTGTATATGTAAAAAGTATGTTAATAAGCATACTTCCTTAACCTGTATCATTTGTTCTTGTGTATATCATACTAAATGTTTACCTTATTTGCAAATTAATGATGTGAAGCTAATTACCAACTGGCACTGCATTAAATGCATTTCGTCTATTCTGCCATTTAATCATTTCAAAAATGACTATGATTTCCTCAATGCCATTTCTGAATATTGGTTTGATGTTACTTTTGATTTGAATAATAATAGCCACAGTTTGCCTATGTACAATAATGATCCGGATTTGCAATATTTTAATAACGTTTACTCAGCCGTACAAAATAACTGTGACTACTTTGTTGAAGACACTTTTATTAACAAATGTTCTCAACTGTCAACAATGAACAAAATGTTTTATTTACTACACATTAATATTCGAAGTATTAGCAAACATCTACATGAATTAGATCAGTATCTCCATGTACTAAATCATAATTTTTCGGTTATTGGTATAAGCGAAACATGGTGTCAAGACTACAATGTCAACAGTTGTGATTTACCAGGATACAAAGCAGAACATATTTATAGGCACACTAAAGTTGGTGGTGGTGTTGCCCTCTACATTAAAGACAATATTGGATACCACATTAGACATTACTAAATTAAATGATTACATAGAATGTCAGTTTATAGAGATTCATAAAGATATTAATTCATATGGTAAATATATTATAGTTGGTGTCATATACAGACCGCCAAACAATGATATAAACAAATGTATTGATGAAATGTCTAATATACTTGATATTCTTAACAATGAAAACAAATTATGTTACATTATGGGTGACTTTAACATTAATCTGTTTAATCATGAAGTACATGCACCAACATGTAATTTTTTAAACTTGATGTTTTTACACTCTTATATTCCATTAATAAATAAACCAACAAGGGTAACTAATCAATCGGCAACATTAATTGATAATTTTTTTACAAATAATCCTAAAAACATGCTCCAGGGCATTATGTATACAGATATATCTGACCACATCCCAATATTTCTCATTGATAATAATTGCAAATTAACCAACAATCTTAAATACACAACAATCAGGCAAACCTAGATACATTTTATAATAACATGCAAAATCTTGACTGGGATATTATGACATACACAAATAATTGTCAAACAGCCTATCCAGTATTTTATAAGTCATTACTGCGAGAATACAATGACTGCTTTCTGATAAAACAATCAAGCTTAACTACAAGAATAGGAAACCATGGCTGACATATGGGCTAAAAAACTCAATAAAAGAGAAGAACAGACTATATATTAAATATGTGAGACAAAACACAAGATATAACGAAACTAAATATAAAGTATACAAATGTAAGTTGAATGGCTTACTAAGGAAATCTGAACGTGAACATTACGCAACTCTCTTTGAAGAAAATAAGCATAACCTTAAAAAGTCTTGGTCCCTTTTAAAAGAAATAATAAACAAGAAACATGAACGTATAACGCAGACAAAATTCATCGTCAACAAAGTAGTAACATCAGAGAAAAAACAAATAAGCGAATGTTTTAATAAGTTCTATATAAATGTTGGCTCTAACCTAGCAAAAAACATTCCACAGAACCAAACAGACCATATGTCATACATGAAAAACAGCAATACTAAAACTATATATCTTGAACCGGTAACTGAAAATGAGGTATCAGCAACAGTAAACTCTCTCAAAATATCTAGTCCTGGATGGGATGATATTTCCAGTAAAGTAATTAAAAAAACATATAAAAGCTTTATTAAACCATTAACATATTTATATAATCTCTCTATAAATACTGGAATATTCCCAGATGAGTTAAAAATAGCTAAGGTAATACCTATCTACAAATCTAAGGAAAAAAAATATTTTCTAACTACCGACCAATTTCAATATTACCAACTTTCTCTAAAATATTGGAAAGACTAATGTATAACAGGCTGTTAAATTTTATTAATAAGTATAACATTCTGTACAAATATCAGTTTGGTTTTCGAAAAAATCACTCCAGCATGGCACTAATGACCATTGTAGACAAAATATCAGAAGCACTACAAAACAAACAATTTGTGCTAGGGGTGTTCTTAGATTTATCTAAAGCATTTGATACTGTTGACCATGAGATACTGTGTCAAAAACTCCAATGTTATGGTATACGTGGCTTAGGCAATGACTGGATTAAAAGTTATTTATCTAATAGAAGTCAATATGTGTATTACAATAACACTAGCTCAACTAAACTCTCTACTTTTGGAGTGCCTCAAGGTTCCATACTGGGGCCATTGCTGTTTCTATTATATATTAATGATATTGCTAATGTCTCAGATATTCTTTTCTCCTTACTATTTGCCGATGACACTTGGATGATATAGCTAACAAAATGAATGTTGAACTAAAAAAACTTGTAGCTTGGTTAAATGCTAATAAATTATCTCTAAACATTGATAAGACCCAATACATGATATTTAGAACTTCTAACAGAAAACTTATCAAACCGACAAAACTTGAAATTAATGATAATGTTATTAAACAAGTATCCTCTACAACATTTCGTGGCATTACTATTGATAACAAACTTAATTGGGCTGAACATATTAACAAAGTTAAATGTAAAATCTGTAAAGGGGTAGGCATTATCAACAAAGCCAAAAGATTTTTAACTAGACCATGCCTGGTCACCTTATATTGCTCGTTTTTATTCCCTCATTTGACACATTGTATTGAAGTGTGGGGTGGTGCATTTGACTCATATTGTTCAAGTATTATAAAGGTTCAAAAGAAAGCGGTGAGAATGCTCGTATCAGCTAATATATCAACTCATACAAAACCTATCTTTAAATTACTAAACATCTTAACGTTTAGACAACTATATGTCTACTCAATAGAAATGTTTATGTATAAATACAACAGTGGTCTTCTACCAACAATTTTTGGTAATATATATTTAAACTTAATCAAGATGTTCATAGTTACAATACAAGACAATCTACACAAATACACATATCCATGGCAACTTTAGAAATAAGACTTCGTTCTGTAAGAATTAAGGGTGCTATAATTTGGAATTATTTTAACACAAGACTCAACTTTACTTCTTATTCAATAATAAACTACAAATGTATACTTACGCAATTTATATTACACAATGATGTCAATATATAACATGTATCACAATCACAATTTGTTCGTTTTCTACACCTGCACGCTATTTTTGTGTTCATATAGGGTTTACCTTAGTTTGATTTGTATATATTGTGAAGAGTTACAATAAATTTGAATTTGAAAAAAAAACTTTTACACATGAGATAGAGAAGAAGTTTCTCATTTACGAGAAAAACTGATGTCACTTTTCTGCAGCTGTCACACATCAAACTGCCATAAACCATTTCCACCTCTGGCTGAATGAAAGGTGAACTGAATCTTTTAGGTGTACATTTACTGTCAGTCAGAACAAGTAGTGTATTAGTAGAGAATGAGATGACTGATTTACATTTGCTGTCGGTAGGAACTAGTAGTGTATTGATACATATGATTGGTGTACATTTCCTGTCAGAACAAGCACGCAAATCATGCCACGCAAATCATGCAATGACAGCAGACCAACATCAAGCACAGCCCGGTTTGTTCATACTGCTACAAAATCATTGTTTTCAGTGATGCAAGCATCAATGTGGTCGGGCACACAGTGCTGCATAAGCTGTTGTCATTATCAGGAACAGTGTCACATCCTAAATCCAACGACAACAAAGGCAAAGCCGACCTAGAGCGTGGCTCGCACACCGTCATTGGGTGAAACCTGTAATGCAGAGGTCCTTTACGACTGTCAGCTGTTATTTCCAAGTGGCCTGTAAAACTGGATTCTTCGTCTGTGGTTTCCATTTCCCCAAAGATAGACAACTATTACAGAAATTATGTAAATCACTTTCACTAGCAGATCTGGTAAAACTCACAGGCGATGCATCTAATTTGTCAAAAATAAAAAATGTGGTGTTTCCACGATTTTGTGTGTGCTTTGTTGTCATTTCTTTACCTTTTTTATTTCGAACGTACAAAAACACGATTTTTTTGATGTATGTAAACACTTATTTATGAATTATTATTATTATATAATTATTATTTATGAAAAAAAATTTAGAATCTCCATTGATTTCATATACGCAACTCAAACCACTCGCTTCTTACCTGCATAGATAACAAGATGGCGATACGCAGCGATGCATTTTGTCGATTTATGTCTCGAACAAAACAAATGCAGTGATGCATTTTTTCGATTTATGTCTCGAACAAAATAAGTTTTTCAGTTTGTCTCATAAATTAGCAGGTATCTGTCACCAGTTATGCATATTTAATAATATTTATTTTTCTGTTGCGTTGTCTATGTGCCACGCAGTAATCTATGTGATGTACTACATGCCCAGGCGACAAGAATCTCCAAAAAGTAGAAGCCGATTGACAGAGGCGGTGAAGATCAACTTGAAGCCTTTCTCCTGCAGGCGAGCCTCACAGCATCGTTGTCACCAAGTTTGAGCCAGCATGTCACAGGTGGACAGTATGATGCCAGGAAGTTGACCCAGACCACTGCTGATGACACAGCTGCACACCTCATGCTGGATGACATCAGCAGTGATGTACCATTTCTGGCAGATGGATTAACAAAGGCCATCCAAGCACTTCAAAGTTGTTATGAAAGTAGGTGGCAAGTCTGCATGCTTTGACAACTCCTCACTATTTGTGCTGGATGTTTTCTGCATTATTATTCAATATGTAATTACTAGCGTGCAGCGATTTGAATGTCTATCTTGATGCATGACTTTTTTTATGTTTTTGAAAAATGCAACACATATGATGTGTTGGAAGACACACCCAAAAGGAGGAAGCTGTCGACAACTTGTTACCAAAGACTACTGTGCAGTTTCTGACTTCAATGATTTAGTGACTGACTGCCATGTTGTTGCTGCTGCCATGAAGCACCTGGGAATGGTGGCAGTTGACAGAAAACAACAGTAACTTTCCCCATGGTGTGCACCTTTACCCTGCTGATAGGGAAAACGTGTACCTGCAGCACATTGTCGGCACCACTGTGGATAGGTTTGTCTATTCTTCCATGGTTGCATCTCAACAGGCACAAGACCACATTTTCAGCTGTGCCACTGGCTTGCTGAAGGTCTAGTTCGGCAAGTCACGGTGATGACAACTGCAGCAGGTGATGGGGATCGGTGCATGAGGAACTGGCGTTATTCAATGGTGGTGTTCCAGAAATGCACAAGGTAAAGTATCAACTTGAAGCCTTTCTCCTCCAGGTGAGCGTTGCCCCCACAAATGGTTCATTGTTTGTTTCTGATGACACGCATCAGAGTGATTTCAACAATGCATGGATGAAATGGATCTGGAAGATGCAATCAAGTCCCCAGAAAGGAAAAGAGGCTGCTATGTACCCAAGAAGAAGAAGAGGCTGTCATGTACCCAAAGGGGAAGTTTCCCCAATTGACAGACAGTGAAGATGAGATCATTTATTGGTGGGTCAAACATTTTGTCACCCAGGTTTTTATTTGTAATGTAAACTTTTCCATTTGAATTACCTTTAACCCATTAGAGCCCCCAACGGCCGGGGCCTGCCGCTCTGTCCAGTCCGGGAATGGCTGCTGCCGACTGCATGCAGGGCCCACTATTCCAAAAATGTCCTTGCGATTAACCACTGAACTAAACGCTACAAAATTTTTTGACATACATTTTGTAACCACATCAGCACGTTACGTGCATGGGTTGCCCTTTTGGAAATCTTGATTTTCATCGGTTTTGTTCAAGCCATCTCAAAAATGTTTATTTCTATATTTTTTCATGACAAAATGTAGTGTAACCTGAAAAATAACTGTCAGAATTTAATAATTTTTTCAGTGGTGCAAAGCTAACACATATAGCTACATGTTCTTCATTGGGTTGCATAGGGTTATAGCATGGGATCATTGTCAAATGTCAGTTGCAACTTTCAAAGTTTTAACAAATTTACTATTTTGTCTTTGCAAATTGTGATCAAATGTCAACATTTTATTAATATATCCTATTTCTATGTATACAGGCATGTGGAGAAATTACTACTTTTCAAAATAAATTTGTTTTTGCCTTTTGTTGCCATGTTGTAGTATGCCTCGCGGACGTCCGTCGACAACAAGTGGAGCCTCTGCGAGACAACCTTCGCAACGCAGGGCAGCCATGTTGAAGCGTGCAGCAGAGAATGCTCCTTCAGTACTGGCGCCACAAGCCCGACGAAGTTGCCCAGTCAGTGCTGCTGCAGGCCGACCGGATGAGATCGACCACCCTGTCGTCACTGCTGGGGGCTTGCAGCCGACTGCCGGGACCAGCACTGCTGAGATGATGGCCATCGTCATGAAAGAAGTCTTAAAACATCTCGCGCATCTCGAGTTCATGTGTTACCGGTTGAAATTCCCGTTGTGCCTGTTCCAGTCGTGACGTCACAACCACGTCCTGCTTGCGCTGACACGTGCAGCTGAACAGATGGATGGTGCGGTTACTGGTGCATATTTTTCAGAGAGGATAAAGGAGAAGATATGGACAAATGAATACGTTGATTTTTATGATCTAGTTCACAATGTACAGCCCCAGCAATTGTCTATGTCTACCGGGTCCTCCCATCAGGTAATTTCGGTGATGCCCCAGCCAGATAAAGGAAAGCATATTTCCACTATTGACCAGTGGACATCTGCCTTCTTGGTATTTGGAGCTGTCTATACCCAGCGATTCTCTCACTCAGCCCACGGCATGTTTTAGTACTGTGAGGTTGTCCGGGATATTGCCCAGATGGGCCCAATGTTTGACGAGCAATTTCGCAAACTTTTCGACACTCAGACCGGGAAAGCTTCCCCTACCCCGGTGGGACTTGTTTTTTAAATGCATGTATGTCAAGCAAGTCCAGGTCATGCTTCAGCCATGCTCCATCACACAAGCCCGTCACATTCAGCCCTTTCCTGCTGGTTACTGCTGGGGATACCAGCATGGTAACAAATGTACTGACACGAAGGGCAAATCCAAACATGTCTGCACCAAATGCCAGTTACCCCACCCTGCCAGTTTGTGTTGTAAGCACATCCCTCCCCATACCAGTAAACCCTGAGCATTTGAAACAGGCTCTAAAAGCAGCCAGCTAAGAATCGTTACCTGCTGCGTTTAGTTAGACGTTTGGTGGTTACTGTGCTGAAATTTAATGTTTATTTTAAATCCAAGCATATTCCAGGGAAGACCAATGTCATTGCTGACAAACCTTCACAATTTCAGGAGGGTGCAGCACGACAGATGGAGCACTATCTTCAACTGCAGCCAACAGAAATGTCACTGACATTGCTGCCTTGGCACCAGTAATGACCCATCTTCTCAATGCAGCCATATCAGATGGCACAAAACAGGCATATATATATATATATATATATATATATATATATATATATATATATATATATATATACACAGAAGAGCAATTTTAAAGTATGCAGACTTTAGTAAGATGCATTTTCCAACCTATCCATTTCCCCCGCTTCAGTAGGTTTTTTGGCAGCCTTTATAGCCAGCCTATACTGTACGCATTATGCCCCAGCGACTTTGATGATATAATTTAGAAAACGTGGCCACCAAATAAATCTGGAGAAGATGGAAGTAATGTGGATACGCGAACAAGAGGTGACCTACATGTAGTTGTTGACAGAAAGACCATTAAACAAGTGAACAGTTTTGTATACTTTGGCGGCACAGTGTGTGAGGATGGGGGAAGTAGTATGGAAATACAGAGGAGAGTGCAAGCAGGAGCAGCATCATGGAGGAGAGAAAACTTAAAAAACAACTAAAAGGAAAAGTGTTGGAAGCCTACATGGTACAAGCCTGTATATATGGGTTGGGAACACTGGCACTGACAGGGAGACAGGAGAAGGTGCAGATAGCAAAAAAAGGTACGAACGGCCAAGAGTGGAAGATCACTGCAGAAGACAGAGGGAAATAGAAAACATTAACAATGAAAGTGGAAGAAGCAATCAAGGGACTTGGACCCCACCCCGCAAGGGAGTAAGGGGATGAAGGAGAAGAATTTGATGACATATATGTCTGCCCTGTCATACATTCATAAATTAGCAGGTAAACCCAGCTTTTTGTTATAAACAATCTCCCAATTAGCCCTACTATCCTTCACAAAATTGTTGATGCAACACAATTTATTGTCTCGTCTGCGTATTTGCGTAATATGTTGCAAAGCATGTTTTTATTGGCATTTCATGCATTTCTCAAATAGGGGAAATAACCGTTCATTCTCGTTCAAGGTATGAATCCATCATACAGTTAGGCGACATGACCATTTCTAACACAGGCATTGTATTAGTCATGTCACACTTTAAACACAACACTTCTGGGCGACCAGTCACTTTATCCATTTCACAGACCAATGATGGATACTGTCGAGTAAAAATTCTGTTTCGATTCTTGAAGGTTCTGGGCCCATTTAAAGGACCACTGTTTGCATTTGCTAATGCATCCCCTGTAATCCGAAATTACTTTTGTAAAGCTTTACAGTGGGCTGGCTTGGACCCAACTAAATATAAGGCGCACAGTTTTAGAATAAGTGCCGCTACCACAGCAGCTGACATGGGAATGAGTGAAACCTAGATCCAATCAATAGGCAGATGGAAATCTACAGCTGTCAGACGTTATATTCGTATTCCTATGCTCCAGATGAACAGACCCTGAGTGGGCAGGTGCTTTTTCTGTCTATGATGGGGGTTGCAGCATGACTGGCACCCATCATATGCAAAAATACACCTAATTCTGCAGTTATGTCTGGAATGTGCTGTTGCTGTAGGCGATGCAGTATGACTGGGCAGCAGCATGTCTACTTTGTCCATTGCAAAATTCTCCTTACCCATGCATAGTTTTATAATTGTTACATATTACCTTGCTATTGTTGTAGGCGGTGGATGTTGCAGCATGACTGGCATCCATCGTATGCAGCATGGCGTTCGGGAGCACGACTGATACCACCCTGGCACCTTCTTCATGATTTTACAATTTTGGTAGTGATTAGCACAGGACCTTGTTAACCGGACATTGGATGGTTGGTGCAGTATGACTGACAACCATCTAATAAATACCTGGGTTAATACCGTTCATTTGTCATCTAACTGTGTGTTATTCGATCACACCAAACATTTTTGTAAGACACGTGTATGTGTCACTACATATGTCGAGGGGATGTTACGCACTACTTATTCAGTTGTACACTTTGGCAGAAGCCCTGGGGTGGGGGTTGGGCCTCTATTACTGGAGGCCTGGTGGGACAAAGGATCGCCCCACCTACTTCTACTTTTGTCATTTAATAAATGCTTCTCAATTAGCAACTTTGCACTGGCAGTTAAGCGATATCTCATTTGATATACATGTATTGTATTTTATTGCATTGTTTCTTGATGAGCATGTTTGTGCCAGCTGCCAAGCTACTTTCTCATCGATACATATTATTTTTTTATATACAATTATTAAATTACCTTCACCAACAATCGCCCTTTGTGTGTTCCTGTAGCAGACGAGCTCAGGTTTCTGCCATTCAACAGGGTAAAAGCATTAAGCATCAGCAAGGTATAAATATATATCTTGATGCATATTGAGTGCGCAGGATAGTTACCAAATGTTTTTGAATTTTTTCGTAGCAAGGTTGTAGTCAGATTGAAGCGTTTGTGTAGATAGAATATCATTGAGTTCGTTGGGGTGCTGCTGTAGTTTATATCTGTTTATATTACAAAATTACACATCGTGTTGTAAATACATATTTAGTTGGAAATATCGCATGCAAGATGCAATTTCCTTTGTGTTGACGATTTGCAAAAATTCAAGATGGCAGACGAGTCTAACACGGACTATGTGGCTTTTTGTCTCAACTCATTGACATTGTTGAATATGCACAACATAGCAAGCAAAGATGTTTTGTGTGAACTTGTGAATGACTATTTCGTCACATGCCCAATCGTCAATGGTGATGATGACTCAGATTTGTCTGAGACTGAGACCGAGTTGAGCGGTGATGAAGTGGAGCCGGAGGGGATCGGAACACCTGGTGGTGACACTGTGGGTGGCAGTGTGACTGTCGTGACTGATGACGATGTGAGTGATGATGACCAAGCTGAGTTTGATGGGGCTATTGAACATTTGGTGAATGTGATCATGCCTCGCGGTAATGGTGATATTGTGGAAACAGAGCCAGAATTCCAACTTAACTGCAGCTGTAAGTTGTATAATGGACAACCTTGCCATGGTCGGTATGTAATAGAGGAACTAGCCGATATTTGCCTTCAGTTCCTCGGCATGACACATGATGAACTTGACATTGCGATTCTTGCAAAGTTGTCATGTGGTATGCACCTGTCGAAGATGACTACAGGATCGTGCAGAAGACAACAGAAAGTACGGAAGATACAGCGAACCGATTTATACCACCATGGCTTCAGGGTGTGTTGCAAAATCTTTCGCTACATTCACGGAATCGGGCAAGACAAGTTGACAGCACTGATACATCCCTACAAGATTGCTGGTGTCGAGGCACGTGTTCATCGCAACAAATGGAAGATGCCTGTGTATGCTCTGAAGGTTGATGACACTCGTGCTGTCGTTGACTTTATTATCAACTATGCAGAAGTCAATGCCATCATTCTTCCTGGGCACACTGCAGGACACTGGAAGATGGACGTCAAACTGCTGCCCACCAACTGTACACAGAAGACCGTGTACACACAGTACTGTTGTGCTGTTGCTGTTGCTGCCGCTGGTACACGCAAGGTTGCTTTGTGAACATTCAGAAGGCTGTGGCAGCAGCTCCTCCTGTGTGTGGTGACAATGAGACCAGCCACAGACCTCTGCTGGTACTTGGGTGAACATTGAACTGCATAGTGAGAACTGCAAGATGTACAGACATAGTACAACAAACACAATGGCACTTTTCAGAGCCACCTAAAACAACAGCTCTTTTCAGAGCTAACCACACATTTGTGGAAGAGTTTGCTGTCATTCGAGTGGTGATTACAGAATTTTTTGTTTTTCACACAAGTTGACAAAAATTATTTTATTTGAAAAGTAACCGTTATAATTTGATGAATGTTTTACTAAAGCAAAGCTGACATACATAGTTACATTTCCTCCACTGAATTGCACATGATAATATCAACAGATCATTTTGTATACACTGATGAAGTGTTAATAAAGGGTGCCAACTTTTAAAGTGATTTTTCTCCTTAAAAAGTTTTTGACGGGTGCCCTCTTTAAATCAGTGTAACTTCCATTGTAGTATGAATATTTTCAATAATTGAAACTGTTTCTAAAAGAGAAATAGTAGTTCTTTCCATTTCTTTTATAAATCAACATTTAAAAAAATGACAATGTGACTGGTTTTCTCAGACCACCACACAAATGTTAATTATTATATATGTTAGTTAAATTGTGTTTATTTTAACTACCAGTATATAACATGATTTGGTCAGCAATCTGCCCAAAATCTACTCTCCACTCTCAACATTAGAGGACCACTTTTGAGAGGATGCCATTACCCGAGAACTGGCTGATGTTCTCAGGGATGTGGCACCAGATTGTTGTTTTATTCAGATGTTGGACACAGTTCCCTGCACCAAAAAGGAGGCTGTCCCATGTCCTACTTCACCTATTCTAATTGGCAAGGAACTTATGCAGCACAACATGTAGACATTGGATAATTATAATGTAGCATGATCAATTAATGTACTGATCAATTGTTTCAAGTGTCATTTTCTATTATTTGCCGACAAATAAGACACTGGTGAAACTGCCACTATATGGCAAAATTGGCGATGGTTCTTGAGTAACTCCAACCATTCCAGCTCAGCCTGATGCTGCTAGACAACGTGAAGGTGACCATGGAGTAGCTGGCATGAGAAGACCTGCCACCATGCAGTTTGGTGGTACAACAAGATGCACAGGACAGCTATCGATGGATAAGCTGGTGTGGTTTCTGTTTAGTGGGCGACTGACATCCCCATGCACAACGTGGATGTGAACTTGTTAATTTTCACGGAAATCATATTGTTCCAAAAATGGCGGCGTGCTAGTTAGTGTTCAGTGAAAAGTCAGCTTTATAACTAAACTTCTAAAAAGCGCGAACACATACTGAAAAAACTACGCTAGCAGGTAACTAGTGCTGTTGTGAATACAGCCATGTCTTCCAGAAACCGAAAACAGGACACTAAAGTGAATTATAAACTTCGAAGCAGAACCACAGAATCTGCTTCAATGACTGTTCAAGATGGCGACGTGCGAGCCGCCGTCCTCAGCTTGATACAGAATGACGATGACATCATGAATAAAATACTGGCGATCATAAAGAAACTCACGGTTAGCCCAAACTTTCTTGAAAAGCTAGCCAAAAATTTTCTTAAAAACGGTGTCCTCGATAACATCAAACAGGACATCTACAGGTCATGCGATGGGCGAGAGACTTGAGGCAACTACAATGGTGAGAACAATAGGCTGAAGACAATATATGTTGTCTACAGTTGAAGAGTGATATACGTCAATATGCAGGATGGTGATTGGGCGAGAGACTTGAGGCAGCTACAATGGTGGGAACAATAGGCTGAAGACAAGATACGTCGTCTACAGTTGAAGAGTGACATGTCAATGTGCGGGACTGGTATTGGTCGAGAGACTTGAGGCAGCTACAACGGTTGGAACATTAGGCTGAAGACAAGGTACGTTGTTTACTGTTGAAGAGTGACAAGTCAATGTGCGGGACAGGGATTGGGGGAGAGACTTGAGGCACCTACAACGGTGGGAACAATATGCTGAAGAAAAGATACGTCGTCTACAGTTGAAGAGTGACACGTCAATGTGCGGGACGGGGATTGGGCGAGAGACTTGAGGGAGCCACAACGGTTGGAACAATATGCTGAAGACTTGATACATTGTCTACAGTTGAAGAGTGACGAGTCAATGTGCGGGCCTGGGATTGGGCGAGGGACTTGAGGCAGCTACAACGGTGGGAACAATAGGCTGAAGACAATATACGTTGTCTACAGTTGAAGAGTGACACGTCAATGTGCGGGACGGTGGATTGGGCGAGAGACTTGAGGCATCTACAACGGTGGGAACATTAGGCTGAAGACAAGGTATGTCGTCTACTGTTGAAGAGTGACAAGTCAATGTGCGAGACGGGGATTGGGGGAGAGACTTGAGGCAGCCACAACGGTTGGAACAATATGCTGAAGACAAGATACATTGTCTACCGTTGAAGAGTGCGGGCCTGGGATTGGGTGAGGAACTTGAGGCAGCTACAACGGTTGGAACAATAGGCTGAAGACAAGATACGTCGTCTACAAAGGCAAATGTAAACTTAGTACATACTGAGTCATCCTCTATGAGGTAGTGGAAGTGGCCTGTCCAGCCCAACAGAGGAAGGCATCATTGACTTGACTGTCAGTTAAGTCAGTTTTGACAGTACATGGATGATGCGAGGCCATATGTCGAAGTACGGTCTCTGTTGTGTAGTCAAGACCGAGACTGGTCTTGTGCTTGACTTCGTGATCATGTCGCTGTACTGTTAGTTGTGCTGGTGGTGCAGACACTGCAGGCAGCTACAACGGTGGGAACAATATGCTGATGACAATATACGTTGTCTACAGTTGAAGAGTGACACGTCAATGTGCGGGACGGGGATTGGGCGAGAGACTTGAGGGAGCCACAACGGTTGGAACAATATGCTGAAGACTTGATACATTGTCTACAGTTGAAGAGTGACAAGTCAATGTGCGGGCCTGGGATTGGGCGAGGGACTTGAGGCAGCTACAACGGTGGGAACAATATGCTGATGATAATATACGTTGTCTACAGTTGAAGAGTGACACGTCAATGTGCGGGACGGGGATTGGGCGAGAGACTTGAGGGAGCCACAATGGTTGGAACAATATGCTGAAGACTTGATACATTGTCTACAGTTGAAGAGTGACAAGTCAATGTGCGGGCCTGGGATTGGGCGAGGGACTTGAGGCAGCTACAACGGTGGAAACAATAGGCTGAAGACAATATACGTTGTCTACAGTTGAAGAGTGACACGTCAATGTGCGGGACGGGGATTGGGCGAGAGACTTGAGGCACCTACAACGGTGGGAACATTAGGCTGAAGACAAGGTATGTCGTCTACTGTTGAAGAGTGACAAGTCAATGTGCGAGACGGGGATTGGGGGAGAGACTTGAGGCAGCCACAACGGTTGGAACAATATGTTGAAGACAAGATACATTGTCTAACGTTGAAGAGTGCGGGCCTGGGATTGGGTGAGGAACTTGAGGCAGCTACAACGGTTGGAACAATAGGCTGAAGACAAGATACATTGTCTACCGTTGAAGAGTGTGGGCCTGGGATTGGGTGACAGACTTGAGGCAGCTACAACGGTTGGAACAATAGACTGAAGACAAGATACGTTGTCTACAGTTGAAGAGTGCAGGCCTGAGTTTGGGCGAGAAACTTGAGGCAGCTACAAAGGTAGGAACAATAGGCTGAAGACAAGATACATTGTCTACAGTTGAAGAGTGACAAGTCAATGTGCGGGCCTGGGATTGGGCGAGGGACTTGAGGCAGCTACAACAGTGGGAACAATAGGCTGAAGACAATATACGTTGTCTACAGTTGAAGAGTGACACGTCAATGTGCGGGACGGGGATTGGGCGAGAGACTTGAGGCACCTACAACGGTGGGAACATTAGGCTGAAGACAAGGTACGTTGTTTACTGTTGAAGAGTGAAAAGTCAATGTGCGGGACAGGGATTGGGGGAGAGACTTGAGGCAGCCACAACGGTTGGAACAACATGCTGAAGACAAGATACATTGTCTACATTTGAAGAGTGCAGGCCTGGGATTGGGTGAGCAACTTGAGGCAGCTACAACGGTTGGAACAATAGGCTGAAGACAAGATACGTCGTCTACAAAGGCAAATGTAAACTTAGTACAAACTGAGTCATCCTCAATGAGGTAGTGGAGGTGGCCTGTCCAGCCCAACAGAGGAAGGCATCATTGACTTGACTGTCAGTTAAGTCAGTTTTGACAGTACATGGATGATGCGAGGCCATATGTCGAAGTACGGTCTCTGGTGTGTAGTCAAGACCGAGACTGGTCTTGTGCTTGACTTTGTGATCATGTCGCTGTACTGTCAGTTGTGCTGGTGGTGCAGACACTGCAGGCAGCTACAACGGTGGGAACAATATGCTGATGACAATATACGTTGTCTACAGTTGAAGAGTGACACGTCAATGTGCGGGACGGGGATTGGGCGAGAGACTTGAGGGAGCCACAATGGTTGGAACAATATGCTGAAGACTTGATACATTGTCTACAGTTGAAGAGTGACAAGTCAATGTGCGGGCCTGGGATTGGGCGAGGGACTTGAGGCAGCTACAACGGTGGAAACAATAGGCTGAAGAAAATATACGTTGTCTACAGTTGAAGAGTGACACGTCAATGTGCGGGACGGGGATTGGGCGAGAGACTTGAGGCACCTACAACGGTGGGAACATTAGGCTGAAGACAAGGTATGTCGTCTACTGTTGAAGAGTGACAAGTCAATGTGCGAGACGGGGATTGGGGGAGAGACTTGAGGCAGCCACAACGGTTGGAACAATATGCTGAAGACAAGATACATTGTCTAACGTTGAAGAGTGCGGGCCTGGGATTGGGTGAGGAACTTGAGGCAGCTACAACGGTTGGAACAATAGGCTGAAGACAAGATACATTGTCTACCGTTGAAGAGTGTGGGCCTGGGATTGGGTGACAGACTTGAGGCAGCTACAACGGTTGGAACAATAGACTGAAGACAAGATACGTTGTCTACAGTTGAAGAGTGCAGGCCTGAGTTTGGGCGAGAAACTTGAGGCAGCTACAAAGGTAGGAACAATAGGCTGAAGACAAGATACATTGTCTACAGTTGAAGAGTGACAAGTCAATGTGCGGGCCTGGGATTGGGCGAGGGACTTGAGGCAGCTACAACAGTGGGAACAATAGGCTGAAGACAATATACGTTGTCTACAGTTGAAGAGTGACACGTCAATGTGCGGGACGGGGATTGGGCGAGAGACTTGAGGCACCTACAACGGTGGGAACATTAGGCTGAAGACAAGGTACGTTGTTTACTGTTGAAGAGTGACAAGTCAATGTGCGGGACAGGGATTGGGGGAGAGACTTGAGGCAGCCACAACGGTTGGAACAACATGCTGAAGACAAGATACATTGTCTACATTTGAAGAGTGCAGGCCTGGGATTGGGTGAGCAACTTGAGGCAGCTACAACGGTTGGAACAATAGGCTGAAGACAAGATACGTCGTCTACAAAGGCAAATGTAAACTTAGTACAAACTGAGTCATCCTCAATGAGGTAGTGGAGGTGGCCTGTCCAGCCCAACAGAGGAAGGCATCATTGACTTGACTGTCAGTTAAGTTAGTTTTGACAGTACATGGATGATGCGAGGCCATATGTCGAAGTACGGTCTCTGGTGCGTAGTCAAGACCGAGACTGGTCTTGAGCTTGACATCGTGATCATGTCGCTGTACTGTCAGTTGTGCTGGTGGTGCAGACACTGCAAGCAGCTACAACAGTGGGAACAATATGCTGATGACAATATACGTTGTCTACAGTTGAAGAGTGACACGTCAATGTGCGGGACGGGGATTGGGCGAGAGACTTGAGGGAGCCACAACGGTTGGAAAAATATGCTGAAGACTTGATACATTGTCTACAGTTGAAGAGTGACAAGTCAATGTGCGGGCCTGGGATTGGGCGAGGGACTTGAGACAGCTACAATGGTGGGAACAATAGGCTGAAGACAATATACGTTGTCTACAGTTGAAGAGTGACACGTCAATGTGCGGGATGGGGATTGGGCGAGAGACTTGAGGCACCTACAACGGTGGGAACATTAGGCTGAAGACATGGTATGTCGTCTACAGTTGAAGAGTGACACGTCAATGTGCGGGACGGGGATTGGGCGAGAGACTTGAGGGAGCCACAACGGTTGGAACAATATGCTGAAGACTTGATACATTGTCTACAGTTGAAGAGTGACAAGTCAATGTGCGGGCCTGGGATTGGGCGAGGGACTTGAGGCAGCTACAACGGTGGGAACAATAGGCTGAAGACAATATACGTTGTCTACAGTTGAAGAGTGACACGTCAATGTGCGGGACGGGGATTGGGCGAGAGACTTGAGGCACCTACAACGGTGGGAACATTAGGCTGAAGACATGGTATGTCGTCTACTGTTGAAGAGTGACAAGTCAATGTGCGAGACGGGGATTGGGGGAGAGACTTGAGGCAGCCACAACAGTTGGAACAATATGCTGAAGACAAGATACATTGTCTACCGTTGAAGAGTGTGGGCCTGGGATTGGGTGACAGACTTGAGGCAGCTACAACGGTTGGAACAATAGACTGAAGACAAGATACGTTGTCTACAGTTGAAGAGTGCAGGCCTGAGTTTGGGCGAGAAACTTGAGGCAGCTACAAAGGTAGGAACAATAGGCTGAAGACAAGATACATTGTCTACAGTTGAAGAGTGACAAGTCAATGTGCGGGCCTGGGATTGGGCGAGGGACTTGAGGCAGCTACAACAGTGGGAACAATAGGCTGAAGACAATATACGTTGTCTACAGTTGAAGAGTGACACGTCAATGTGCGGGACGGGGATTGGGCGAGAGACTTGAGGCACCTACAACGGTGGGAACATTAGGCTGAAGACAAGGTACGTTGTTTACTGTTGAAGAGTGACAAGTCAATGTGCGGGACAGGGATTGGGGGAGAGACTTGAGGCAGCCACAACGGTTGGAACAACATGCTGAAGACAAGATACATTGTCTACATTTGAAGAGTGCAGGCCTGGGATTGGGTGAGGAACTTGAGGCAGCTACAACGGTTGGAACAATAGGCTGAAGACAAGATACGTCGTCTACAAAGGCAAATGTAAACTTAGTACAAACTGAGTCATCCTCAATGAGGTAGTGGAGGTGGCCTGTCCAGCCCAACAGAGGAAGGCATCATTGACTTGACTGTCAGTTAAGTCAGTTTTGACAGTACATGGATGATGCGAGGCCATATGTCGAAGTACGGTCTCTGGTGTGTAGTCAAGACCGAGACTGGTCTTGAGCTTGACATCGTGATCATGTCGCTGTACTGTCAGTTGTGCTGGTGGTGCAGACACTGCAGGCAGCTACAACAGTGGGAACAATATGCTGATGACAATATACGTTGTCTACAGTTGAAGAGTGACATGTCAATGTGCGGGACGGGGATTGGGCGAGAGACTTGAGGGAGCCACAACGGTTGGAACAATATGCTGAAGATTTGATACATTGTCTACAGTTGAAGAGTGACAAGTCAATGTGCGGGCCTGGGATTGGGCGAGGGACTTGAGGCAGCTACAACAGTGGGAACAATAGGCTGAAGACAATATACGTTGTCTACAGTTGAAGAGTGACACGTCAATGTGCGGGACGGGGATTGGGCGAGAGACTTGAGGCACCTACAACGGTGGGAACATTAGGCTGAAGACAAGGTACGTTGTTTACTGTTGAAGAGTGACAAGTCAATGTGCGGGACAGGGATTGGGGGAGAGACTTGAGGCAGCCACAACGGTTGGAACAACATGCTGAAGACAAGATACATTGTCTACATTTGAAGAGTGCAGGCCTGGGATTGGGTGAGGAACTTGAGGCAGCTACAACGGTTGGAACAATAGGCTGAAGACAAGATACGTCGTCTACAAAGGCAAATGTAAACTTAGTACAAACTGAGTCATCCTCAATGAGGTAGTGGAGGTGGCCTGTCCAGCCCAACAGAGGAAGGCATCATTGACTTGACTGTCAGTTAAGTCAGTTTTGACAGTACATGGATGATGCGAGGCCATATGTCGAAGTACGGTCTCTGGTGTGTAGTCAAGACCGAGACTGGTCTTGAGCTTGACATCGTGATCATGTCGCTGTACTGTCAGTTGTGCTGGTGGTGCAGACACTGCAGGCAGCTACAACAGTGGGAACAATATGCTGATGACAATATACGTTGTCTACAGTTGAAGAGTGACACGTCAATGTGCGGGACGGGGATTGGGCGAGAGACTTGAGGGAGCCACAACGGTTGGAACAATATGCTGAAGACTTGATACATTGTTTACAGTTGAAGAGTGACAAGTCAATGTGCGGGCCTGGGATTGGGCGAGGGACTTGAGGCAGCTACAACGGTGGGAACAATATGCTGATGACAATATACGTTGTCTACAGTTGAAGAGTGACACGTCAATGTGCGGGACGGGGATTGGGCGAGAGACTTGAGGGAGCCACAACGGTTGGAACAATATGCTGAAGACTTGATACATTGTCTACAGTTGAAGAGTGACAAGTCAATGTGCGAGACGGGGATTGGGGGAGAGACTTGAGGCAGCCACAATGGTTGGAACAATATGCTGAAGACAAGATGCATTGTCTACCGTTGAAGAGTGCGGGCCTGGGATTGGGGGAGAGACTTGAGGCAGCTACAACGGTTGGAACAATAGGTTGAAGACAAGATACGTTGTCTACCGTTGAAGAGTGCAGGCCTGGGATTATGTGACAGACTTGAGGCAGCTACAACGGTTGGAACAATAGGCTGAAGACAAGATACGTTGTCTACAGTTGAAGAGTGCAGGCCTGAGTTTGGGCGAGAAACTTGAGGCAGCTACAAAGGTGGGAACAATAGGCTGAAGACAAGATACGTCATCTACAGTTGAAGAGTGACAAGTCAATGTGCGGGCCTGGGATTGGGCAAGGAACTTCAGGCAGCTACAACGGTGGGAACAATAGGCTGAAGACAATATACGTTGTGTACAGTTGAAGAGTGACACGTCAATGTGCAGGATGGGAATTGGGCAAGGGACTTGAGGCAGCTACAATGGTGGGAACAATAGGCTGAAGACAATATACGTTGTGTACAGTTGAAGAGTGACACGTCAATGTGCGGGACGGGGATTGGGCGAGGGACTTGAGGCAGCTACAACGGTGGGAACAATAGGCTGAAGACAATATACGTTGTCTGCAGTTGAAGAGTGACACATCAATGTGCGGGACGGGGATTGGGCGAGAGACTTGAGGCACCTACAACGGTTGGAACAATAGGCTGAAGACAAGATATGTCGTCTACAGTTGAAGAGTGACATGTCAATGTGCGGGACTGGGATTGGTTGAGAGACTTGAGGCAGCTACAACGGTTGGAACATTAGGCTGAAGACAAGGTACGTTGTTTACTGTTGAAGAGTGACAAGTCAATGTGCGAGACGGGGATTGGGGGAGAGACTTGAGGCAGCCACAACGGTTGGAACAACATGCTGAAAACAAGATTTATTGTCTTCATTTGAAGAGTGCGGGCCTGGGATTGGGTGAGGAACTTGGGGCAGCTACAACGGTTGGAACAATAGGCTGAAGACAAGATACGTCGTCTACAAAGGCAAATGTAAACTTAGTACAAACTGAGTCATCCTCTATGAGGTAGTGGAGGTTGGCTGTCCAGCCCAACAGAGGAAGGCATCATTGACTTGACTGTCAGTTAAGTCAGTTTTGACAGTACATGGATGATGCGAGGCCATATGTCGAAGTACAGTCTCTGGTGTGTAGTCAAGACTGAGACTGGTCTTGAGCTTGACTTTGTGATCATGTCGCTGTATTGTCAGTTGTGCAGGTGGTGCAGACATTGCAGGCAGCTACAACGGTGGAAACAATATGCTGATGACAATATACGTTGTCTACAGTTGAAGAGTGACACGTCAATGTGCGAGAGACTTGAGGGAGCCACAACGGTTGGAACAATATGCTGAAGACTTGATACATTGTCTACAGTTGAAGAGTGACAAGTCAATGTGCGGGCCTGGGATTGGGCGAGGGACTTGAGGCAGCTACAACGGTGGGAACAATAGGCTGAAGACAATATACGTTGTCTACAGTTGAAGAGTGACAAGTCAATGTGCGGGCCTGGGATTGGGCAAGGAACTTCAGGCAGCTACAACGGATGGAATAATAGGCTGAAAACATGATACGTCGTCTACAGTTGAAGAGTGACAAGTCAATGTGCAGGATGGGAATTGGGCGAGGGACTTGAGGCAGCTACAACGGTGGGAACAATAGGCTGAAGACAATATACGTTGTGTACAGTTGAAGAGTGACACGTCAATGTGCGGGATGGGGATTGGGCGAGAGACTTGAGGCACCTACAACGGTGGGAACATTAGGCTGAAGACAAGGTATGTCGTCTACTGTTGAAGAGTGACAAGTCAATGTGCGGGACGGGGATTGGGGGAGAGACTTGAGGCAGCCACAACGGTTGGAACAATATGCTGAAGACAAGATACATTGTCTACCGTTGAAGAGTGCGGGCCTGGGATTGTGCGAGAGACTTGAGGCAGCTACAACGGTTGGAACAATAGGCTGAAGACAAGATTCGTTGTCTACAGTTGAAGAATGCAGGCCTGAGTTTTGGCGAGAAACTTGAGGCAGCTACAATGGTGGGAACAATAGGCTGAAGATAAGATACGTCGTCTACAGTTGAAGAGTGACAAGTCAATGTGCGGGCCTGGGATTGGGCGAGGAACTTCAGGCAGCTACAACGGATGGAATAATAGGCTGAAGACATGATACGTCGTCTACAGTTGAAGAGTGACAAGTCAATGTGCAGGATGGGGATTGGGCAAGGGACTTGAGGCAGCTACAAAGGTGGGAACAAGAGGCTGAAGACAATATACGGTGTCTTCAGTTGAAGAGTGACAAGTCAAAGGCAAATGTAAACTCAGTACAAACCGAGTCATCCTCAATGAGTTAGTGGAGGTGGCCTGTCCAGTCCAACAGAGGAAGGCATCATTGACTTGACTGTCAGTTAAGTTAGTTTTGACAGCACATGGATGATGCGAGGCCATAAGTCGAAGTACGGCCTCTGGTGTGTAGTCGAGACCGAGACTGGTATCGTGCTTGACTTCGTGATCATGTCACTGTACTGTCAGTTGTGCTGGTGGTGCAGTGATGAGTGCAAGATGTGGAAGGCTGCACACAATGACTGCAACATCAACTACAGCAGCTCATCCGGGGGATGGAGGGGCTACTGCTGAGCTGCTGTGGGAACGCTCCATCAACAAGTCAAGTTCCGCTGCACAACTCTTGTCTGACAATAAGAGCGTCACCATCACTGGTTGTGTTAACACAGGCTACAATGGTATGAGGTGTCAAGAGCCAGTGTGTATCAAAATGTCAATGAATGTTTCATCCAGCTACCAACAGATCATAAGTTGGACGAGACTGGCTGGATTTCATGATAGATGGAGCTTTCTGCAATGTGCAGTGACGAACACAAAACTTTGGAGGCTACAATGACCCAGACTATGAAACCATCTCCACAACACCTGGTGACAAAGTATTGACCCCGTGGTAGAGGGTGGACCATTCCCAAATGTGACAATCTAAATGAGGTGTACCACGAGCACAAAGAAATGAACACTGAATAACGCCCAGAACAGTTTTGAGAAAGATCTGTAAGATGTTTTGCCTGCACAGCTGTATATCGCTGGTATAGTTTCTAGAGTAAATTTTGTCTGTGTATGCCAATGCACCAGCAGTTGTCAATAATCATTACTGTAAGATTGTTCTCTTGGATAAGACACCCATGATGTATATCATATATGTGATGGGCATAGAGCTGCTCACAATGCCAAGTTAAAAGCGTATCTGTGTACTTTTATGTACAACACACCAAGTAGATCACATGGCTATGGCGAATGCTAGTATATGATCCTGCCCTGTTATCAGAATGAGAGGCATATGAATATCACTGGAACATCGCTGTCAGTCTCTGAGGAGGGCAAATCACACAAACAACAATTTGATAGAAATACACATTGGGAAGATTACGAGACAACATGCATGGACCCCTCCATTGGACGTCGATGAAGTGAGGTCACACACTGTCATATGACATCAGAGTAGTCATTGAGTGGTGACAAGCCTTGTCATCAGCTTCATCATATCGTTCTATTGCCAGAGCTGTGCGTATGCGACAGGAACAATGCCGAATTTCGTGAATGGCATGCCCTGCACCGAGACTGCAAGTACAAGGGTTCCACTGGTGGCATAGAACTTGTGGGAGTGGTCAGTCGATTGGACGGTGACTCGCAGACATACAAGCGCCTGTGTGACAATGATGTCGCTATTACCAAGGAAGAGTGTGTCAACCATGTTGCCAAAAGGATGGACACGGCATGTTGGCACCCGAGGGCAAGAAGACCAAACTCACTGAAGCCACTCCATAAGCTGAAACCACTCCACAAGCTGACGCCACTCCACAAGCGGCAGGTACACCAAGGTCAAGCCAACAGGGGCGATTTATGTGTGTGCGGCCAACATCAGCCGCAGTAACAGCACCCTTTAGATGACCTATGGTCAAGACATTCCCCAGTAATAAATGAACTGAAATATATCACCTTCTATTCAGTTCTCATACACAGTGCTACTCAATTTTGATAAATGCAGTTGTAATGAGCCATGATGATGAGATAAATTTGATGTGGTTAGTTTATATTGTTCATGCATACATTAATAGTCAGTAATTGTGAAGTACGATTCACCTTTAATTCTACAGACCTGTTCACCTTGTGAATACAAACCTACACCAAAACCAGACTATCTACGTGTGGCTAACATATGCAGAGACTAATCCTGCATCTGTGAGCAAGAAGCTGCAGGAGCAGTTCGACTCCCAGGAGCAGAAGATCCTGGTGGATTCAAAAGGAATGGAAATACACAATGTGCTGATAACACAAGGTTTAGACAACTCTATACCTTATATGCTTGTCGCCCTTAAATTTTACACAACGGGAACTTTTCAGAATGTTCTGGACGAGGTAATAGGCGTGGACTAGTCGACTGTCAGTCGAACAGTTGCAAGAGTCACAGATGCGTTTCTGCAACACGTGAATTAGTTTATTAAGTCACTAGCTTAAGGTAATATGAACATATTGAAATTCTTTCATGTATACTATTACATGTATAAAACAAACGTTACTCTAAATGAGTACTTCCAAACCAAAAGAAGTGGAAAAACAGCGAATAACAGATGAACAATTCACGAGTAGCCTACCAACAATTCGAGAGCAACAGGTGCATCCGTATGGAGATGTGACCTCCACCTCAAGACTGTTGCTGTCAAGGACACCTGCTTTCCCCTGTGAAGAGGTCATGGGTGAGAAGTATCCCCATGCCAGAGGTGACCTGTCATGACCCACCATTTTTGCCATCATGCCAGAAGGCAAGTAGTCCTGTTCTAGTTTCTGTTTTTGCAAAGATCATCATTACTGCCAGCTTGGAGGTGATTCACACATAACTTGATCATGTGTGAGTCTGCAAAGACCATCCGTAAGGTACACAAGGACATGGACCCCTTCATCGAAGATGATGGAGGTGGTGAACAGTGTGACGTCGCCCACCACAAACAGCCAGCAAACATTGCCTTCTGAAAGTTATGGACAATCTGGCTGAGGCGATCGCTGATCAGCCTGCAACTGCGCCTATGACTGTACGCATCGTTTGTCGTGCCCGTACTGACATATAACATGGGCACGTGGAGCTTAACGGAAACAAAACTGGATCACCTAGACACGTACCAACGTCGTCACCTGTGTCAGATTGCCGGCATCCAATAGCCACATCACATTTCAAACAATGCACTGTACTGCCATTGTCAATACTGCCCAATAAGCGAAACCACCCTGACAGCTCGATGACGTCTGTTCGGGCACATGCTCTGTATTTTGCACCTGCTCAGCTTGCGATTGACAACTACTTTATAAATTCAGGCGCCACGTCGTTCAGGGGACGACTGCGGACGACACTGCCGACAGTGTTGGGTGCTTATCTGCGACGCACTGGATGTCAATTACATTGCCTGGCCGACGTCGAAGCTTAGTGCACACTCGACCGTGAACAGTGGCGAGAGTAGACACGGAACCTCACAATATGATTGTCTAGAGACTTTATAATGACGTGGACCTTTTAAATTTTTTTTAGTTAATTATATTTTTTTATTAATAATCTATTTCATTATTTATTACTTTTTAAGGACTCCCACAGGTCGTGAAATAATAAAACCGGTGAAATAATAAAACCGGTGAAATTGGTCGATTTGAAAAATATTATTTTCGGCATGTACAATGTTGCATTAAACACACTGCTATGGTTATTTGACTGAATTTATACCATAACCATCCATAACAAATTCTACTAAGCATCCACCCTAACAATAAAATCATCATGTCGCATAGCAGGTCATTTAAATCTGATTGAATAGGCCTCATTTAGAAGCTATGGTGACACAAAACACGCCAGAGAAACATGCCATCTTTGGTATGGTTTTGCCATGAATTGTATGGCCTTTCCGTTTTCGGAAACATCATTCAGAAATAGTAATTTTTGAACTAATTATAGCTGTGGGAAAGCTGCCAGCTCTAACCAATCAGAATGACGAAATCAACGGAGAAGTCAGAATTGCACGCGTCATCCCTTTATTTGCATGAGCCACGTGCTCACGATAGCCAATCAGGGTGTAGCATTTCTCTGTACCCACTACAGGGGTGGCACGACATCCACCCACCGCGGCTGTCGTGGGGGTGTCCACAAACTGCGATGCACACCGGTCAAGCAAACGGGCATCAACACCACTAACCTGTTGAATATACAAATGAACTCCAATGTACGGCCTGCCAAGTTGTGTCTGCTGAATGTGAGGTCAGTTTCTAACAAGGCTGACTTCTTGTTGACTACGTTGCCGACCATGACCTGGACATATTGCTGTTTCTGCCATCACGCGTTGCGGCTATCTCTTTGAGCACATTGCTCGGAGTAACCTTCGTGGTGGTGGTGTCGGCATTCTTTTCAGATCATCATTCACTGTTGACGACTCCCAACTTAGGCCCACTTCATATTTTGAGTGTCTTGATCTATAACTACGCTGCCACAGAGTCTCCTCTACCCTACGCCTCTTCATCATCTACCGACCGCCATCACAGACGTTCACCATCTTCCTCACCGAATTTTTAGATCTCATTGAACGTGGTGGTACGAAATCCGGTATCATCATTCGTGGCAATTTTAACATGCGATATGGCAACAACAGCGATGCGCACGCACAAGCTCTTCACAACATTTTGTCAGATGCCAACATGAGATAGAACGTCACCAACGAGATGCACTACCTGCTTGATCGTTTCATCACTGCCTCTTCTTCTTCCTTGTTACACGGGTATCCGTCGACGATCTTGTCACCGATCGCTTTACCATTCTTTGAGACCTTGTCACGGCCAAGTCACGTCTGCCACGCAAGAAGATAAAGTACTGTCAATATGCTGCGATAGACAACTCCAACTTCATGAAAGATCTCTGTGAGTGTGATTTCATCACCCAACCTGTCTGTGACATAGGTGGCCTGTACGATCAGTACTACATGGAGTTTTCCAGTCTGGTCGATCATCACGCACCACTTATGCAGCGTAATGTCATCGAACGACCACAAACTCCATGGTGGTATCAGGAACCCAGTGAGTTGAGACGTCAGGTCCGTCTGTGTGAATACACATGGCAACACAGCAGAACAGACAACCATCGTATTTCTTATACTAAGCTGCGTGACCGATACTGCCAGATGCTGGCTTCCTCGAAAGCTGCGTTTTACAGTAGACATTGAGTCAGCCCCGAATGACAACCGATCAATGTTTTGCATTGCGAATCACATTCTCGGTCGTAAATGCATGAACCTTCTTCCTAAAGACACTAGTGGCCCTGATGCTGTTGCCAACAGTTTCGCTGATCACTTCGTCGACAAGATCAACTCGATCCACAGCCAAATCCTGATTTGGACGAAGTCGACCCACCTACAGTGCATCCATTCCGCCAGCCTCCAGTCCCCATTCGGCCACTGGGTTATAATGCCAGACCCATCAATTTCTTTATGAAGATGCTCAAGATCAACTTTGGCGACAGCAACGACCGCAAACGCTGCTGCTGCAAAAAAAAAACACATGGGTGGTGTCGATCGCCTTGATCAGATGCAGGCGTGGGGTGTTGGTGGAAATACCTCTTTTGGGGCATCCTCAAATGTCCTCTGTCTGCCAACACTCACCTCTTCTCCCTCAAGACAGTCAATCTCCAGTCGATTCACGACTTGTACGACAGAAATGATGTACGTCCACAGCAGATGCCAACGGCAGTTGAAAAGCTGCAGGTACAGCACGTCATCTCCGATGACGTTGTGGACAGCCACCCAAGGGTCAGGTTTGTGTTCACACCAGCATAGGAGAACGACTCGTGGATTATATGTCGAAACCAATTTCAGCTGTTCCACCTGCAAAGTGTACCTATGCAAGGCTGGCATTTGCTTTAGCCAGTACCATGATGCATGATGAGAGATCTGTTGTGCCATGTTCAGCATCGGCTGCAGGTAGAGCATCTCATCTCCGATGACATTGTGGAAGGCCACCTGCATAACCTGCAAGTCTATCATTAGTTGGGCGTTTTACAGTATTTTCTTCAATAAATGTGGCAGAATGTAATTTACATTTGTTTGTTTATTACTTGTCACATTATGACTTATCTGTTCAAATTATACTAGTTCCAGTATGACATTTTGCATAAACTGCATAAATTGTTTGAAAATATCGAAACTCTCAGGCAAAAAAAGTAGAGACCCATTTACTGCAATTCTAGTCGAGAAAGTATAAAACAAAAGCACTCCATAAAGAAAATAAACTTCTAACCAATCAAACAGTATGTTTGTCACATGCCGAACATTGTAACCAACTATCGGCATGATACGTAGTTGACGCTTGCCGATTATACAACAGATACAGTAACCAGGCTACAACTGCAGTAGCAGCTTTTAAAACTGCCCCCTCAACTGATTAAGGCCACCACAAATCAGGTTCGTTAATGTCCAAAGTGTAGTGTGACAACAGTTTAAGTAATATATATCCTCCACTGACCCTGCGTACAGCCCGCTGGACAATCAGTCTTTTCATGATAAAAGATAGTCAAATGCATTTCTATAAAGGAAAACCTATTGTACAGCACTACGGACAAACTTGTGCTACCATCTAGCGATCACGTGTAGAGTTACATCATGATGCATCATCATCTTGATTATTGCAAATGGCAGCTCACATGCTCCGAGTAAATCAGCTCCTAAATCCTGGTGAGGTTTGCTTTCAATCTTAGTTTTTAAGTTAAAAAGAGCATAAACCTAAAAACACAAAGAATTACTACGATGTATTATTAAGAAATTTTTTGAAATAGTGAAGCTATGGTTGACCGATTTTGTCAATGTCTAGCATACTGTAGTACAGGTTTGAAATTTACTTCGGCAACATACAGCAGCAGAGGTATTTATTTATGTATTCCTCATTTATCTTGCAGGTAGACGTAGAAAACGTCTATACACAGCTGTAGATGTGCTTGAAATGCTCTCCCGTGTCGACTCAGATGCTCAGTTGTCAGATGATGAAAATGTGGATGATGTGGCTGATGATGATCCTGACTTTTTGCTTGAGCCTGAGGAGAATGACGATGAAGACGGTGAAGAAGAAGATGATAATAATGGTGATCCAGAGGATGTAGATGGAAGTAGTGGCGAATGAAATGAAGATGATCACGTTCCGTTGGCAACTATTTCTGAGCTTGCCAAACGTAAACGCATCTGGCATGAAAATTTAACCCGGACAACATACCGTACGTAGAAAACTCCGTCACAAATGAAGACATTACATCACAAGATTACTTTATGAAGTACATCGATCACCAACTAATTACAAGGATCACACACTGCACAAATGTAATGTATCTTTCAAACACCGGTTGGGTGATATAGATAAGTGCTCATGAAATCCAGCAATTTATTGGGGTATCACTCACGATGGGATGCATTAAGATGCAGCGAATTCGAAGGTATTGGGCTAACAAAACTAGTGTCATTTCCATCCGCAAGACAATGTCGCGTGACAGATACTTTCTTCTCCGAAAGCATCTGAAAGTTGTAGATGACAATACCATTTCTGAAGAGGAGAGAAATGATGATAAGCTCTGGAGACTGCGCCCATATCTGGAAAGAATTCGCTCAGGTTGTCTAGAAATACCAAGGCCAAGCGACTGTTGTGTAGACGAGCAGATGATCCCATTTACGGGACGTGCTAGCATCAGACAGTATGTGAAGAACAAACCAAATCCAAATTTTCCAGGGAAAAACCGCTCTCCCTGGTGCTCAGGAAGACAACAGAAAGAAATCCAGAAAGTTGGCCATCGGCGGCTTAACCGTGATGAGACTTTCAGAATCATTAGTGGCAGGTAACAGACTGTATTTCGATCGATACTCGATAAACTGGATGGACAACAAACCCGTCTTAATGCAATCCACAGCACACTCTGATGATCTAGCTGACATGTGTCGTAGATGGTGCAGAAAAGACAGAAACTACGTAAATGTCGGTCGACCCAACATCATCAAGCAGTACAATGACAAAATGGAGGGGCGTCGACCTCTGCGACCGAATGCTATCATTCTATCGGATCGGAATCATGCAAATGGACTGTAAGAACAATCATCCATTTCTTCGATGTGGTGGCAGTGAACTGGATTCAATTCCGAAAAGATCAAACACGCCAAAGTGAATCGAGGAAGCATAAACTTGAATTCTTATCCTTCAAGATCAGATTGGCAGAAGCATTGGTGGCTGAACACGGATCAAACTCAAGTGACAAATCATCAAGCGATGAACCTGCTGCAAAACGTGTCCCGTTGCCCGCAGAGCCCTGTCAGTGCCAAGCACCTACCTCGTGCTGTCAACATCAAGAATCATGCAAGGTGTTGCCACCCTAACTGCAGTGCAAGAACGTGCATAAAATGTACTGATTGCAATCTGTTCCTGTGCGTGCTTCCGGAGAGATATTGTTTCAAGAACTTTCGTAAGAAATGATGTGACAGGAACACAGGAACTGTATTCAGTTGAAATGACACACAAACTGACACACGCAGACATGCACGCACGTGCGCACACACACACACACTGCATTTACATATGTAATAAATAATTTTTGCTAATTTGTTATTTGTGTGTTATTCAATGTGATGTGACCTAATGTACAGTATAGTGGACATTCCACACAGGTCAATCAAGATCAAATTTTTCTAAAATAAATTAGGGGGTTACTTTATGGCCTATAACAGGCATGTGGTTCAAATATGATCAAATTTGAAGATTTTTTGCCCTCAGGTCCGTAGAATATATGCAGTCAGTTTAATAAGAGTGCACGTTTTTGGTAAAATCATCAAGAGATGAATGTGATCATTGTAGATCGTGTAACGTGCAGAAGTGTGAGTAGGCTATGTGACCACTTTGCATTTTTTCCGCCGAATTTTGACTGGATCCTGTTAAAAAGTAAGTTAATAGTACGTCTGATGATTTCAATAAAACTAAATAAAAAAATTCTGCCAATGAGCTAGTGTTTCATGATGGACACTAAGATTTTTTGTGAAATGAGAATTTGTGCGAAATAATCAAATTGAGGAGGCCGCTTTGAACAGAAATCATGATAAGACGAGTGACTTACCTTTAATGAGCCATGTCATGGTGGCAGCAAGGACAGTGGCATTCTCATCACCCACTCCAACCCCCTTCAGGATCGCCTGTGCTGCCAGCGCCCCAGTGATACTGCTGCAGAAGGCCTGTGGGGCAACAACCCTGCTTTGTCATTGCCCTAACACATGACAAATTCTACATAAACATTCACTTCAAATTACCTGATAAAGTCCAGTTGAGGCCTTCCATCTCAAATCAACAAAAATAAGAAAATCTTGTTGCACTCACATTTTTTTAAATTCAATCAACATTTTACCAGTTACTGTAATATAATAATAATACTGCATTTTTAAAAGCGCTAATTCCCACTATATGGATCAATGTGCTATACATGGTATACTATTTAAATATAAACACACATGTGTAAACATTTAATAAATAAATAAAATTACTTTAGAAATAAATAAATAAAATAATTTAGAAAACCTTAAAATCTGGTGAGAATCCTAATGCAAAATTAATGTATATGACAAATAGTCCATCCATAGTGTCCACCACATAATATTCTCTTCATTTACATATATTTGAAGTGACTAATAAAAAGGTGAGTCTTTAAAGACTTCCTAAAAATTGTTAGCGTCTTGGAATTACGAATGTCTGCGGGCAATGAATTCCAAAGTCGAGGCGCTGTTGTTCCAAATACAGATTCACCAATGCTCTTCTTAGTGATGCATTGGTGCAGTGTTGGCGCATAGTCCTTGCGTAGACTGTACTGCTGAGTTATGGCCAATGTAAATTTTGCAGATTATTTAAGTTTTGTAAATTTTCAGAAATCATGAAGATTTATTGTTCTACTTAAGGTTCTACCAATGGTGAAACGGCATTTTAAAAAAAAATACTCAAAATGTGTTTCCACTGTATTCTGATAGCTTTGTATATTTATTATCCATAAAGTTCACTTTAATAGCAGTTACGTATCTCTAAATCACTTTTATTCATGGATAAAGCATGCCTCTTTCATGTAATAAATCCAGTTTTTCAATCTTTGACGGGCGTTTGCAAAATCTAGGCTAGTGCTACCGGTGGCCACTTGGGCCATAGGCCACATGGCATCTGATTTGGCTAAACAAGTTACCCATTTGAGCCAATTTGGCCACTAGCATTTTCGTTAAAAAGCATACAGAAAAAATTAGTGTTTATTGTTGTCTTGTCTTGTAACAAATTTGGTTAAAGCAATTTAGGGGTCTTTAACCAAGACGGCTAAACAGTTTACAATATCAGAGCTAGCCCAGAAAATAGTGTTTTTCCAATTTGGAAACATATCTCTGGTAATAATGTTGCTGCACCAATGAAGTTTTGGTTGATGTGCTCCTTATTATCTTCTTTATGCTACAAGTCCAACTTATTATCTTCTTTATGCTACAAGTCCAATTTATTATCTTCTTTATGCTACAAGTCCAATTTATTGTTCATATGAAAGACAGGTACAATGCCAGTGTAATGCACCATGTGATTTCCTTTTCAAATGGCTTCATGCTGAAAACATATTTTGGATGGGTGCATTTTGTGGCGGACAGCGATGATTCATGGATTCACCGCCGCTTACACAACAATGCGCCATTAATGGTGCCGTAAAAGCGTTTCGCCAAAGTGGTGAAGTTTTTTTTCTTTCGCCAACTGAGAAACCGTTTCGCTTATGGCGCAATTGGCGATCGGCAGCGCTAGCCTAGTCAGTGTGTTTATCTAAACAACAGATTACAACACAACATCAAATCATATAGCTCATTTTACTCCCTATTCCATCTCTAGTAAGAAAATTATGTAAATATTGTTGGCAAATGCAAAAAAAACTGAATACATAGTTTAAACCAGGAATTATTTACACATTTGTTTGTTGTTTGCATAATGCAAAATGTCAAAACGCAAACTATCACATGCACACACTCATCACAAACCATGAAAACCTACCAATACAAGAATTGCAAGAAGAGTTTTTAGTACCTCAGTAATGGCCTTGTGCAGACAGTTAATGGTCTGCCAACAACTTACTTGCATGGTATCCCAGATTTGGTAGTCCATGTAGTCATCGCTTACACTCTCTGGGTAGCCTTGGGGTAGGAAGACTGACTGAAATCAACACACAGCGATTACAATGTACACACCACTAGGTCCACAGCATACAACGTGTAAAGGGAAGTTTTGTTCCCATAGGCCAACTGCCAATTTCGAGCACTGCAAACACACAAAAATGTACAGTAAATTTAATAGATCCCCCCACAAAACTGGAAATAGTTTGGCAAAAGAAAGTGTCAAGAAAGACAATAACGTGGCACATTTACATGAGCAATTCTCAAACGGTTGTCACAAGTGTTGCAAACTAGAACGTCAAGATTTTTTGTAAATAGTTTTTCAGTTCGGATGTGTACTTCCATCATTAATCTACAAGAAAGTAATGATGAAAAGATAGTTGTTCAAGACAATTCGTTATTCAGGGATTTGTATTGCTTGAATGCATGGAGCTTTATGAGCTATTTTATCAAATTATCAGGCGAGGTCATTTCATGTGAAATCAACCAATGGTCAAAAAGTTGATGTCAGAATTTACTCAAATTTTAACCAATGACTAAGTGGATATACTTGAGAACTTTTGCAAAAGAACTAAGCATTTACATATAAAGTGTGTCTGTCATGTCCTATTGATACGGAATGACCCAATAATTTGCATCACCAGGGCATAAATTTACATATCTAAATGTCCTTTTTGTACAAATAATTTTTTGCTCCTGTTGAACAAATGAAAACATTATTGTGCCTTTTGATGTTTTTTTAATGTGTTGCTTTTCATGGGAATGTTTCAATGGTTCCTGGAAGTGTGAGTTACTATGACAAAAACGAGTAATGTTAAGTCAGTTTCAAAAATAAATAAAAATAATATGTTGCACACATTGGCAACAAGATCCAAGTTTCCACTGCAAGATGTTATAATGCTCAGTTTGCCTGTTCTTTACCACTTGCATTGCCACGACCAGGCATGGGTTCTATTACAGACAATTTATTACTATTACTTGTTACTGTTTCTATTACTATTATATTAATTCTAATCTATTACTATTACTGGGCCATATTACTATCGTGCTGAATGTCAATTAACTATTTTTTATGGGTCTGTGAACCCTATAATTGCATATGAACTCAGTCTTCATAGTACTAGTAAAAAAACTCAGTTCTAAGTTCAACTCAAATCTTACTTTGAATTCGATACAGGTTGCAGCTCCTGCTCTAAGATAACCTGCCTGTCTGCACATATCTGTAACAATGCTCTTTGTGTGTGCTAGGAATCATGTGTGAAGCCATTAGTAATTGGCTTGCAGGTATTTCTGAATGTATCAAATGATCAGCCTACTGGTCTTTTTATGTTGTTTGACTAACAGCTCAGCCATTGTCTATACACTGTTTACAATTACTAGCAGTTGGAATAACATGGAAACTAACCTGATTTTTTTGGTAAGTTTTAGATTGAACAAGATTGCCATCCCAAACAAGTTCCAGATGGCAAGTGGACAAGGAAGCCATTGGCTTATCGAGAGTCCAACAATTTTATCATCTATTTCTAGCCCGCCCTTATCAGATATACGTCAATTATATTTTAAAACATATTCACACTACTAGCATTAACACAATCATTTGGCAGTTTGTTCCATTCATGTATTGCTTTGTACAGGGGTACAATTAGCTGTTTCTCCTTATACACGATAGATCTCCGAATTAGCCCTAGAATTTGATTTCCTTTCGAAGCAGCAATCCCACATTGCTCTGAAACTTTCATGTCAGCACTAAATGTTACTCCTAAGTCCTTTTCTTGTGTGGTTCTACCTTGTACAGCATCCCCCATTTTATATTTTTCGTCCATGTTTCCATGTCCTATGTGTATGCATTTGTACTTCCCAAAATTTAATAACATTTGCCATTTTTCTGACCATTTAACTAATTTATCTAGATCATCCTGTAAACTTTGTTTATCTGTATCATTAGTAACCTTTCTGAATACTTTTGTGTCATCTGCAAATTTCAGTACTTTGCTAGATATGTCATCTTCCAAATCATTTATATATATTAAAAACTGTATAGGTCCTAATACTGATCCCTGTGGTACCCCACTCAAAACAGATTTCCAGTTTGAAATCTCACCATTTCCTATTACTATCTGTCTTCTGTGTGTAAGTCACTTTTCTATCCAGTTGATTACATCATTACCTATACCATGGGCTTTTAGTTTAAATAACAATCTTTGATGTGACACTTTAACGAAAGCTTTCCGAAAACCTAAATAGACAACATCTACTGGTGACACGTCATCTACCCACTTTGTAATTTCTTCCAAAAAACAAGAGATTGGTTAGACATGACCTTGCTTTTAGGAACCCATGTTGAGATGTATTTATTAATTTATGTTTTACAAGGAATTCCACCATGTGGTCTCTGATTGGTGTCATCCCAGTAGCCCCAGTCCCAGTACCCCCCCACCTGAAGTGTGAGAATTGAGTGCCACTAGCCCTCCAGTCAGTATGCTGTTGATTTAACACCCCCTCTTTCTAGATATTTCTTATTGTAGGTAGAGTTAATCATTTGAAGGGTCGACCATTTGAAGCTCCATGTAACTTTCATACATCAATTGTGTGGTATGAAAAGCTCACTGTCCTAAAGTAAATCCTATACATAAAGCTTGTTTGAGGTGAGCAAACCCCAATTTAACTCACACATAAAAGCTAATTGCCCTGATTCAGGTATAAGCTAATGAAAGTCAACTGCCCTAACTTTTAACTGAATAAACTATTGATTGTGGATTTGTGGTGTGCTGTGCCTGTCAGTTCACACATTTCTATCCAATAAGGAAAGGATATGTTGAGCTGCTCTGCTCTAGCTGGCCTGAGTTTCATGTTGAATTTTATATATGAGTTCGGAATGACACGTGAAACATGGCTGCTATTGTTGAGTTCATCGAAGGTGCTAGGGGACTTCCTGTTGCTGTTTTAAACAGTTATACCTATCACAAATCAAAAGCGTTGACAAATGGCATAAAGTTCACATATAGCAAGAGGAAAAGTGTGAAGTGTAAGGCATTTATGGTGGTCAGCGATGATGGAACTGTGGTGAAAGCTGAAGATAGCCACAATCACCAACCCAACCCTGGTGACATACAAGCGCAACAGTTGAGAGGACACATGAGGAAGCGAACCAGGGATGAAACGACTTCAATGCAGACGATTTACGATCAGGAAAAGGTGAAACTGCTTCAACAAAGTTCGACTGCGATGGCTTCATCAGGTGAGACAGCATCTGCTCTGGCTCAATACCAGCATGTCAAGTCATCACTGTACCGTGAACGGAGGAAACGTTTCCCCCTAATGCCATCCACAAGAGGTGACATTGACCTGGATGGCCAGTTGACAACTACGGTTCAAGGAGATCGGTTCCTGCTTGGCGAGGATGGCGATGGAGCCAACAAGATAATAGCGTTTGCATCCAACTCCGCTCTGCATGCACTAACGAATGCTGATACTTATCACATGGATGGGACGTTTGCAACAGCACCAAGGCTGTTTTATCAAATAGTCACATTGCATGCATTCATTCTTGGAGTGATGCTGCCACTTGTGTTTGGTCTGCTCCCCAACAAAGATTGGAACACCTACATTCGTTTCCTCAGTTTGGTGAAGGAAAAGTCTGAATCAATTGGATTCACCATCAGCCCCCAACGTAACATGCAGGATTTCGAGAAAGGTCTGATGAATGCCTGCCTACACGTGTTCCCCGGAGTGATTGTCAAGGGGTGCTACTTCCACTACGCCCAGTGTCTGTGGCAGAGAATCCAAGGTATAGGACTATCCGTGAGCTACAGAGAGAACGCTGACCACAGGAATTGGTTTCGTATGCTACTAGCGATGCCATTGTTCACCCCTAAAGTTAAGATGGGACAGAACACTGAATGGAACAGCCAGGGGGCTTTGGCAAAATGATAAGTAGTACCACTAGCCCCCCTCCCCGTTAGTGCCAGTAGCCCCCGGGGGGCTAGTGGGATGGGGGCTAGGGGTACTAGACCCTCTAATTAATGTTTAGAGTAATTTACATACAACTGATATTAAACTCACTGGTCTGTAATTTTCTGGCTTGTTCCTCGATCCATTTTGCGACAATAGATGCAATAGAAAAGTAACAGGCTATTATCTATTACTTTAGGATCTATTACTTTTGAAAAATCTCATATATTACTATTACTTTTGAAAAATCTCATATATTACTATTACTTTTGAAAAACTCATCTATTACTATTACCTTTGAAAAAACTCATATATTACTATTAAAAAAAACTGTCTAATACCTATTACAATTATTGTATTGTATGTATATAGATATATATATATATATATGGGATCTTGCCTGTAATAAAACATTTATTATTATATATTATTGGTACCCCATGCATGGGCTCTGCCTCTGGTTTAACAATAACACACATTCTATGTAGTGCTAGTTTCTAGATCCCAATCACGTGAGTGTGTTGAATTTATATTAAATTGACACATCGGAAGAAATATTGACCGAATGTACCGTCAGGTGTCACACTCACAGGCACTGCGGAAACTCGTCACAGCAGTAAACACGTTGCAAAATGACGAAAAACTAAATGATTAATTCATACGCTTCAAACGTTTTTGCACGACACTTTTATAGACATAACGGGATACATAACAAATAAGGATAAGTGGTTTGCCAACTTACTCTAAAAAAGCTAAAAGCCGAACTGAATCTCTTATTAGAGTCCACAATTCGTAACTGGTCACCGGAACCGCGTCCGCGATAAGTCTTCCTTAGCGTCGGTTCCGACCCATACTTCTCTCGACAAACTACCTGCTCCATTTAAATTATAGCTGAACATGCACTATAAAACATAAAAACAACAGTACAACTTCGTCTGTTACATGTTACTGTGGAACACTGTAAAAAAATGTGTTCCAAATTCTTCGATTTGGTGCAAGCTTCCTACACATTTGTGAAGTTCGGGAACGAGTACGATTTGGTTATCTAACTATCCGGGGGAGGGCGCTAATTGTTGCCGCCACCTGTCAGAATCGTAAAATACTAATATCAGCAGCATAATTATTTTTTTATATAATATATACCATTTTGTATATATATATATATGTGTGTATGCATATATTCTGCTGATATATACAAGATTGTATATTTTTTATACATATATATATAATTTATGACAAAGTGGCTGGCATTTGGCAACTACGGGTCTCACTGAGAGCGTATTATGTGGGGTTTCATAGATGGTCAAAAGAACTAAGGTTTTTAATTTTGATGATTGTAAAAACATAGCCTAATAGAAATGTTTCATTGCAACAGAATTGCTATTAAAAAGGAAATTTCATCAACATAATTGCAAAAATTGCAGTTTTGTTGTGACAAATTGTAGTTTTTGTGAAATTAAATAATATTTTGGCAATGGAATCTTTGTAAACAAAATTACATTTTGCTAGTGGAATACAATATATCTGATTATGAATGAATGAATTTATTTCAACAACAGACACAAATAATTTAAGTAGTGATGTCATCATTAGAATACATAACTATACAACTGTCAAAAAAGGGCAAGAAAAGAAGAGTAATATTTTGGTTACTTGCCCTATTACAAATAAAACTAATACAAGATTTAACAATAATACTGAACAAATACAGTATACAATTGTACGCATGTGACATATTGTTTTCAAAACATACATCAACATTATTTACACATTTCCTTAGCATAAAGGCAGTCGAACGTGAATTATTAACTTGCGTTCCAAACAAATTGTAATTAGTACAATCAACTTAACGAAAACCATGCCAATACACTTAGAATGAAAGAAAAATTATAGTAACTCGTAATTTTTTTAATGAAACTACATTCTGCTAATAAATCATATTCCTTTAAGAAAACGGTATTCTATAATAAATAGGCTGAATATTGGTGAAGAATCACATTGTTACTGTTGTGATACAGAACTGGAGCTGCATCAGATGTTCTTAATGATGTTAGTAGATGTTCTTAATGGCGTTAGTAGATGTTCTTAATGGCGTTAGTAGATGTTCTTAATGACGTTAGTAGATGCTCTTAATGGCGTTAATAGATGTTCTTAATGGTATTAGTAGATGTTCTTAATGACGTTAGTAGATGCTCTTAATGGCATTAGTAGATGTTCTTAATGGCATTAGTAGATGTTCTTAATGGCATTAGTAGATGTTCTTAATGACGTTAGTAGATGCCTGTCATCACTTTTCTAAATGTTTCCATCAAGTTGTGTTCTCTACTAAATTATCCACAGGGGCTATCCATAAAGTATGCCCCACCACTTGTAATGCGTCATAACACTGGCCAGTACACCCCCTAAAGCTTTGTTAGTTTTGTGAAAGACCCCCTACCTAACATGCATACATCTATCCTTTCTGGAACTTGACTTTGATATTGTACATTGGAGAAATGAATTAATAAATGAATCTTTATTTCAACAAACAAACCATGTTGGGTTGGAACATTAACATCAATAATACAGTAATTAACATTAGTTGCAATATGCAGGAAAAAGCAAAAAAACAGTACAATGATTATACCGTTTACCCTGTTATAATTGTGAAAACATCAATAGTAGTTCATGAACAATACTTAATTAGTATCAACAAGCTAGAGTGTATCAATGTAATTTTCACTTGTATTCATGATAGCCTGAAAGAAAATATTGGTGGTTCCTCAACATTAATTGATTTATGAAAATGTTGAAATCTAATCATCACATTTCTCCATCACAATAACAAACAGTTACCAACAAATTAAATACATATTACAAAATGTCAATATACACCACAGCATGTTTTACACACTTGCAATAAATACATATCAAAATATAGAAAATTTATTTAAAATCTCTGGTTGACTCTATAACAGTTTGTTACATTGACACTTGTTTGACCCGTTGACTGATCAGCTGAAGACATGTTTGACATTCTTAATGTTTCCGCACACGCTGGAGAGAATGAAATGCATTGGAGCACACAACGTCCTTCCGCCTCCTGCCATCGACCGACGACACTTCACGAGAGAACTTGCCACTTTGTCACGCTGACACCGTTCTCGCAAAACCTGTCAAAAAGAGCTACAATTTGAGTACAAGCAGGGTGTGGCTTCAGGCTGATCAGATTTAAGAATTTTTTTAAGACTACTTTGAAAATTTTTAAAGACCTTTTTCCATGACAAATTCAATAAAAAAAGTCAACCCCCCTAAGAAAAATGAAGCATATTACTCAGCGATATACAGCACATTCCACCTTTGTCATATAAAATTTCAGAAATACCTTTCTTTAAAAATTCCTGTTTTTAAGCCATTTTCAAGATCCAATTTAGAATCTTTTAAGAGTCGGCACACACTATGTAGCAATCCTACTGCAACATATGCACCTCAACATTTTGTGTGTTATTTATCATAAGAAGTAGACATTAGACAACCTGTAGTCAAGGTATGATAACTTTACCAGAAGTTTTGTATTTCAGAATAATTCAGAATGGCTGCAATTACATAGCATTTGTATTGGAGCATTATATATAAATCTAAGCAGTCATGAAAAAAATTTGGTCTGACTGATAAGCTACCAGAGAAACCCTACCCAATATTTGATATGTCCAACTACAGTCATCCACAAATAAAGGAATTTACAGGATTGTTTTGTTACAAAATAAAGAAATCAAATAGAATATTTTTAGGAATTTTTAAGGTTTTCATAAGAATGTTTGGTCCAATGTGACTAGTTTCTAACCGAATTAGTCCTACAGATATACTTGCTAGTAAGCAGAGTCAACTTTTAGCTGGTCAAATTTAAACAAGATATGTTCACACAAAATGAGTAAGCAATAGATTAGTCAATCATGAAACAATGCAAACTATTCACAATTTAGTACTTCCTTGGTGGTGGTTTTTTCTGGCCTTGAAAAAAAGAAATTAAAGGACAAACAAAAGAAATTAAAGGACAAACAAAAGAAATTAAAGGACAAACAAAAGGAATTAAAGGACAAACAAAAGAAATTAAAGGACAAACAAAAGAAATTAAAGGACAAACAAAAGGAATTAAAGGACAAACAAAAGAAATTAAAGGACAAACAAAAGAAATTAAAGGACAAACAAAAGAAATTAAAGGACAAACAAAAGAAATTAAAGGACAAACAAAAGAAATTAAAGGACAAACAAAAGGAATTAAAGGACAAACAAAAGAAATTAAAGGACAAACAAAAGAAATTAAAGGACAAACAAAAGGAATTAAAGGACAAACAAAAGAAATTAAAGGACAAACAAAAGAAATTAAAGGACAAACAAAAGAAATTAAAGGACAAACAAAAGAAATTAAAGGACAAACAAAAGAAATTAAAGGACAAACAAAAGGAATTAAAGGACAAACAAAAGAAATTAAAGGACAAACAAAAGAAATTAAAGGACAAACAAAAGGAATATGAAGGAATTTCAAGGGATGAGAACAGATAAAGGAATTTAAAGGAGTTTCCTTAAATATAAAGGAATGGTATGACTACTGCAACTACTAGCGAATGGACCTACTTGGAATGGTCCATCTTGTGGTTCCACGGGTCTCTTCAGTGGCATCATGACACCACACGTGTCATCAATGGTTTCTAGACGACCAATCTCGGTGGCATCACTCAGTGACAGTATGACTTCCCCAAGGAAGTCATGAGGTAGAAAGGTCTTGTGCTGCCACACGCTGAACACTACCACAGTGCCCTCTGTTGAGAGAAGTGACCTCGGGATTGATTTACTGCAAACAAGAAATAATTATTATTAACATGTCAAACCTTTGTCTGACACCTGTATACAGCTCTGCTGGGACAAGGTTGGCAAACTAATTATTTAATGTTAGTCATTTGTGAGTCTTGGTTTAAACAAAAAATGGTCACATATAATTCTAGCATTAATGATTGCAGAAGCATTACTAACATATCTGAGTGCATACTGACAGCTGACACATGCACTAGTGCAAACTAACAAATGCATCAGTGCATTCTGACAACTGACAAATGCATCAGTGCATAATGACAACTGACACATGCACTCGTGCATGCTGACAACTGACATGTGCACCAGTGCATACTGACAACTGACACATGCACCAGTTCATACTGACAACTGACACATGTACCAGTGCATACTGACAACTGACACATGTACCAGTGCATACTGACAACTGACACATGTACCAGTGCATACTGACAAGTGACACATGCACCAATCCATGCTGACACATGCACTAGTGCATGTTGACAACTGGCACATGCACTAGTGCATACTGACAACTGTGACATGAACTGGTGCATACTGACAACAAACACATGCACTAGTGCATACTGACAACTGACACATGCACTAGTGCATACTGACAGCTAACATTTGCACTAGTGTATGCTGACAACTGACACACACACACACACACACACACACACACACACACACACACACACACACACACACACACACACACACACACACACACACACACACACACACACACACACACACACACACACACACACACACACACACACACACACACACACACACACACACACACACACACCAACACGCACTAGTGAATACTCACAACTAACACATGCACCAGTGCATACTCACAACTAACACATGCACCAGTGTATACTCACAACTAACACATGCACCATTGCATACTCACAACTGGAAGATTTCATGGAAGAGTGGGCTGGAGCAGCCGTACACAACTTGGGTGCGCATGGGCCGGTTGAAGGGGAAGAGGGTACTCGGACCGAGGGACACGGTCACGTAGGCATCACACATCCCATTGGGTTTCATTGTGGGAAGGTGTGATGCGTGCAGCACTGTGGAAAAGGAATGAGAATTGTTTATCACATCTACTGAGAAACACAGTCCAGACCTTCCTAGTCTCTCGATATGGCGGGAGATCTCCTGCTTTTTGGTCAGTTTTCCAACATCCTCCCAACCTGACTTACAAAAAAAATCCCATTTTTGTCACATTTGATTTTACAGGTTTGTTTGCTTACATTTATGTACATACAATTGTACGATATAATTTAATGAATTATGGATGTAAATAAATAATATAAAGCCAAAAACCGGACAATTGCTTCACTTATAAAAGTTCATGTTTTTTGCGGGCGGGCCAGGTGTATAAAGCTCTTGCACAATTCAGGTACGTGCCGCAACCAGTAAAAAATATTCATTAAACAATACAAAAAATCTGCCACCATGAGATTCCATGTGGGGGAAGTTTGCTTGCTGTTTGCTTGTGCCAATTTGGAAGAAGTGATTCTTTTTATTCCTGCAGTGCGATAAGACCAGTAACCGTACGTGGCAGATATGGCCGCACTCTTGACAAAATAACAGAGAGTACTACTAGTTGTTGATAATATTTTAGGTTTATACCATAAACAACAAGAGTACCTTTTATGTGCAAGGAGACACAGTCTGCCGTCTTCGAGATGAAGCCAATCTTTACCCCCAGGTGGCCGTAGTATTCCCGAGGTGTAGTCTGGTCAGGGAGAAAGATAGTTAGCGAATTAACACATTGTTAAATAGTGACACCAAAAACAAAATCATTCCAACAATAATTGTGTGAATTTAATCACACAATATTTCACAACAGTGATTATTATGTTAAAGTAACTGTGTAAATACCTGATAAATATGTTGTCAATTTGGTTTGAGCACTATTGCAGGTAAGTGAAAATCACATATTGGAATATAATTATAGTAAACAGATAAAACCTCTTTGATGACCAGTACCACAGATTCTAGAAACACAGAGAGCCATTTTGCAATGACAACCAATATAACACATATGTACAATGTTTCACTATATATAAGCGCAAGCAATTTAATCAAGTCTTGCTAGAAAATGTGCAGCTTTTTCAAAATGATAACTTCTATAGCAATATGTATCTTTGTGTCTTCTTTCCCAATACATATATCCTATATATTAGACATTCCAAGGTAGCACAAGCAATGGCAGGAGATTTTTTAAGGACATTTAAAAAAAAGTTCAGTTGGTAGCACTTCCTACTGAATGTTTTTTATCGGGCCACCCACGAAAAAGTTAACATTTGCAAGTGAATCGATCTTAATTTTTTTGGCTTGATCAAGTTTATTTAAATCCATAACTTTTAATTATATCGTACATTCGTACACTTATCAAGCCTCTCAAAAAACTTAAAATAAACAAAACAAATCATAAAATCAACTACAACAAGAGGGAGATTTCAGCAGTTTGAGAGGTTGTTTGAAAAACTACCAAAAAGTCGGAGATCTGCCACAACATTGGGAGACTTGGAAGTCTGATATATTCCCTCCATGTGACTGTTGTTCTTACCGGTGACTCAGCCAAGTCTTTGTAGTACAACAACATTAGCTGCTCTGATGATAAACTGTTTAGTTGCAGTTTCTCCACCAACTGCCCATAGAGGGAGCTGTCAGTCCAACAGCTACTCGAGGTGCCTTCGTTGTTGAAGTACGCCTCAATCAACTGCAGATGCTGTAAAAATATTGACGCTATGTTATTGTCGTAAAAAAATAAATAGTAAATATCAATGAGTATTACCATGAATATGCAAAGGCTAGAACTTAAAATGTCAATTTAGACTTTTGTCAATCATCTTCAGAGATTTATTGAAATAATTTGACTGCATACTGTATAGATATAGTGAAGCATAACAACAAAAATGTACATTATTTGTACAATATAAACAATTCTGTGTCATGATATCAGCATCTCATTTTGTCAGTGGCATTACTTTCTTTTACATGATAAAACAACAACTGAAATAAAACATCAACTTACCGACAACATCTGTTTATAGTACTCTGGCGATTGCTGGAAAGAAAAGAGAAATTTTTACAGAAAACATAATATATAATATTTCACAAAGTGTGAACACTGATGTCAATATTCAGTTCATTTAGCACATCATGTTCATTTAGCACATATGTTGGTTTAATAAAAGAGTTTCTTTTGCTAAAAATCATTGAAAGAATTTACTTTGATTGTTGTTAGATGAAGTAATTTATGAAAATGTGAATAACCAGATCTGGTCAAAATTTAATAGTTTGCTGGATGATTTCACCAAAGCCAAATACATTTGCATAATATAGTGGATACTAGGTTTGATTTTTCACAAAATTATTCTAAAATGAGTCAGGTAGACATTTTAGGAATGGTGTTTAAACAGACACGTTAAACATTACCACATACCATCTCAATGTGCAGACATTCACGTCTTGTGTTGTTCAAATGTTAAACTGACAAGTCTTTCGCTTCATAGGTTTGGAAAATTTCCACATTTGAAAAAAACTAGCCCACATATCTGAACCTGCTTTCACCAAATAATGTTTGATTATTGCAAAAAAACAACATCAGTCAAATCCTTTAACATTCTTCAAACATAAACAAGATAGTAGACCAGTTCCCTCTGGTTGTTAATCAGGGGTACTTACCCCAACAAGCAGCATTTCATGGAAGACCTCGATTGTGGCATCCCAGATGTGCTCGAGAATAAGAGGAAACAGTGCAGCCTCGAGGCGCTCATAGAACATGCCCAGATTAGTGTCAAGATAGTCCAGCAGGGGGTCAATCTGGCAGGTAGAGACATAACGTTAACAAGTCTTGACCAATTAGTTTGCAAACCACGTGAATTAGAACTGATCGGAAAATCCAAAACTATACATCTCAATAATCAACCAATGAATAATTTTGGGACAACTGTTTTGTCTTCTTCCGTTGTTGAAGTGAGTTAACGATAATAATTAAATAAAAAATAATAAAAAAAATTATTCTCCAAATTTGATGAACACTTTTACCAATAATCAACCTTGCTTTTTGAAGTAATGCACATAAACGGCTGCATTGTAAACTTAACAGTTAATAAAATGACTCTGAATTGCATGCATGCATGCATCTAGCTAAGTCATTTCAAATTTGTTTCAAATGGAAAAATTGTGATGAAGTACATATTTTGTTGTGTCACGGTAAAAAACAAGCAGATTTTGTTTGATGGAGGAACACTTTGTAGCCTGATAGATGGTGACACTCAGTCGGTTTAGGAACACTTTGTAGCCTGATAGATGGTGACACACAGTCGGTTTAGGTCGATTTTAACCCAAACAATATGGGTGGTATGGCATGCATGCAAAAAAAACCCTGTGGTGTGGTGTGATACTCACAGCGGCTGTTTCTGGCTTGCTTTTCATAAGCGCAGCGAAGTACGCCTGAAGATCCACTGTCATTTTATCAGCGATTTGCCGTAATAGTTGTCGACTCTTCATTAGCATATCCTCGTTAGCGCCATCTACCAGTTGTTCCAGTGTTGTCAGGGCCTTCTGGCCGATCTCTTCGCTCTCGTGTTTGAGCGCCATCTGCTGGGTGACCGTGTTCCAGTCGAGAAGTTGATGAAGTTCATCGAGAAACTGACGCACATGTTCGATGTTGTTGAGGCTGATGCACAGCTGCAAAGTTTGGTGCTCACTTAAATGACATTAGTGTTTTTGTATTTTTCATAAGTTTTAGATCAAATCAAATGGTACATTTGCGAGTTGCATCCCTTTTGAATGGACTGAGACATTGGCGGAGTAGACGTTGGCGGAGTAGACATTGGCGGAGTAGCACAAATAATCATACAAAATTATAGACCAATTATAGACCCGTCCAATTATTTGTGCTACTGCGCCAGCCACTGAGGACGATTAAAAGGGCATGCAGATCGCATATGTACCATTTTTTCACATGCCTCATGATTTTAGCAAATTCAAATTCGGGGACTATGTTCTCTATCATGACAGTCGGTCGTCATTCCATTTTAAAACAATTCAAAAGTTTGTCTACCGTTTTGTACATGATAACATCTACAATAGTTTTGTTGTCATGTCAGGTGCCATTTGTTCAGGATAACATCAACAATAGTTTTGTTGTCATGTCAGGTGCCATTTGTTCAGGATAACATCAACAATAGTTTTGTTGTCATGTCATGCGCCATTTGTTCAGGATGACATCAACAATAGTTTTGTTATCATGTCACGTGCCATTTGTTCAGGATGACATCAACAATAGTTTTGTTGTCATGTCACATGCTATTTGTTCAGGATAACATCAACAATAGTTTTGTTGTCATGTCACGCGCCATTTGTTCAGGATGACCGTGTCATGACGTAAACACACACACATCTGATTATGAAATCATAACTGGATGGAGCATATTGAATGCATGTGCAATAAATATTATAATTGTAAACTGTGGTATTTTTCTAAAAGAATGTGGTTTAACAACATCCGACAGGAGGAGATTACGAGAACAAACAGAAGTTTCAAAAGTACTGAACGGTTATGAAGAAACTGATAGAAAGTGGAAGAACTTGCTGGCAAAATTGAAAGAGCTGGATATAATCACTGAGTCAAATGCCTGGCTAAAGTAAGTTCATCACTGTCATCATTATTATCATCACATACCTGCTCGGTGACATCAAACTGTTGATTATCAATGAAGTCGTAGAAGCCGTTCTTCTCTAGAATCATCTCGATCTTCTCTGCATATTGCACCGCTCCATCACATATCGTCTGGTGGACACAGACACCAATCACATAAGTCTAGCAATATTGAACAGGGAACATCAACATCTGTATGCCTAAGGGATGATGTCAAAACAGATTACAACACGACACAAAACGAATGTTACAGTCGAGCCTCGTTATAATGCGGTAGTCGGGGTCCACGACTTCGGACCGCGCTGTACGCGAGGCGCGTTAGGTGTTCTCATATCCAGGGAGCCACCAGGGAGGTAATAAACAACAGCGATCGCCGCACCAAGTCCAAGAACGCTGTCGAAGCACTGTGTGCTTGCAGCACTGTCTTATACGCCAACATGCAGTTTATGGAACTTATTAAACTTCTGGCATCAATGTATACTATTTTTAACTGTCACACCCTGTTGATTCTTGAACTGAATAAAACACATGTATGTATACCGTTATGGAATAGATCTACTATGATGATGATGTACTGGACCAATAGTACGAATCAAAAATAATAACCTGGATCTGAGCAGCCGAAAACGTATATGATTTGACAAACGTAGTATGTTAGCTGATAAAATACATAAACCGACAATAGGTAGAATTAATAATTGTTTCACTTCTTCTTTCAACTGATCTCGACAGAACCATAAATTCTTTACGCACCACTTAACATAGATTCATCATTTCATATGCGGATGGCGAATTCGTATTTTCACGCACTGGTAGAGCCTTGGGATAGGAATTTAGCTTGTTGGTTTTGCGTCACGAAAACTCACCCAAAAATGCATATACACACACAGACACATACCAACACAATATATATTTCCTGCAAAAATGCCTTAGATAGACGAAAGTCACAAATTAGTTACGTAAATCTTGGTTAGAGAAGGAAAGGACGACCATGCATGAACTGGCGATAGACCGTCGACTTACAGCTGGTCAATAGAACAGAGAACTACATTAAGATGCTAGCTGCTGATTGGTCCAAGTGGAGAGCTTTGTCTGTCTCATGCATCTCTAGATGCATGAGGCAGACCCAACCCTGACCGTTTGATGAGTGTTGGCCAGTATTACTACAAGACAAGACAAGACAAGACAAGCCGTTAAATTTATGTTTTACAATTTTATCGCAAAAACACTTGGGGTTTTCAAGGAAAAACTGTTTTCACAGTATTTCACAGTATGTGTATGTATCATATTTTAGTATAGCAGGAATAGGGAACGATTCTGTCCAAGCTATTTTTATTATACTAAACGACTGATTTGGTTATCTGTAATTCAGTTGCCATTGTGCTAACAGTAAAGTTGACTCACGTACATCAGTGATCTTGGTTACACCCAGTAAGGCGATATCCGGGTCAGCGAAGTTAATTTGCATCCACTCAGTGATTATCTGCAGAGAAAATATCATAGTCACTATATTTTGGATATATTGTGACTTCCCAATTATATATATATGACTTATGACTTGGCACTATTGACAATTATCAGGAAAAACCTTATAAATGACTTTGAAAATCATAAATATTGTTACGATGTTAGAAAAAGTTTATTATTTACTGTCATGTATGTTTATGTTAATTGCTTGCAGTGTAGACTAACTGTACAGATAAATTTATGAAAATGTAATAACATTAACACAACTAATCTATTATCCTAACTACATGCACAAACATACCTTTGTAAAGCATGACAGAACATCTACTGAGGAGTTGGAATATTTCACGAGACAAGTTACTTGCACAACCTACAAGACAAATGTACACATGTCAGAAATGGAGGAAGAGTCACATTCGATGACATCTTGCTATGATTAGATATAGTCAGCTGACATGGAGGATAACATAAACTGAAGATAATATTCCAAATGAATTGACACAGATATTGGCTAAATAATCAGATATACCCAAGATACTTCAGTTTGTTTTAACACATTAGTAATGTCAACACTTCCATATTAACACGTCATAACTAGCAAAAAATGTTGACACAATATGTTGTCATGTAATATAATATATGCACCGACACTAATATTGACAAACTGACACATGACACATATACGCTTGTGACAAATAACTGTTACACCAGCCATGACACGCACATGTTATTTTATCTGATAGTTAATACGTTAATATAATTTACTGTCATAATTAATACCAGCATTGACACATTATCACCGACACAGTGACTTTGGTGACACAACTGACATAACACTCACGTCACTTGACAGTGACACTCACGTCTTTCTCTATCTCCAGGGCTTTCTCCATGCGTCTGATGCAGACATCCCGGAATGTCTGCAGCCAGAAGATGACGGTCGTCTTGAACCAGGACTGGTAGTTGGCCAGCGAAACCTTGAACAGCTCCCTAAAACCAACACACTACTAAGTACCTTGAACAGCTCCCTAAAACCAACACACTACTAAGTACCTTGAACAGCTCCCTAAAACCAACACACTACTAAGTACCTTGAACAGCTCCCTAAAACCAACACACTACTAAGTACCTTGAACAGCTCCCTAAAACCAACACACTACTAAGTACCAGGTACCGTCACGTCTCTTTTATCTGGACATCTTGGTCCCCAGTAATTATATCTGGATTAATGAGTTTTCCGGATGGATGAATCATGCCCATATTTTTCAACACGTATTTACAACTCTGAGAATTAACCTCTTCAAATTATTAAAATAGTGAACAGTGTTCACTTCATCATTAAACCTACCTACCACAAGCAAATAATTGTTGATTGATTCAATATTTCCAGATTGTTCCTGAATTTTGACTGGATCCGGTCAAAAATAATTTAATAGTTTATCCGACGATTTCATAAAACTAAATAATACATTTGCACACGGGAGCCAGTGTTTCGTAGTGGATACTAGAGCCAGCGCATCGTAGTGGAAACTAAATAGGTTTGATTTTTCATTAAATGCGTCTACAAGATGGGTGAAAAAAAAATTAATTGATGAAGGACCTTTAAGTGAAGCCATGCAGAAACTTTACGAACCTTGGGTTTATGTTTGTCCTGATGACTTCGAGGAAGTCCTTAAGTGCGAGGTAGAACTGTAGCGACACCTTGCTGCTTTCACGGATGTTCATCAGAAACTTGTGATACCGAAGTTGGTAAGAATCCATTGCATGCATTAGTTCCTGCGCCCTGGTGGCCAACTGCAGAAACAAACAATATTGTAACAGTACAATCACAATCTGCGCTAGATGCCACTGTGGACATTGACATTGAATAGGAACACATATAAAGTCAAACATTTTATTTGGAAACCCGAACTGAAATAATTAATGAATAGCACAACATAAAAATGTAATGTTTAATACTGTGTAAGTGTGTAGTTAATGGCAGAAAATATGTTGTCCTAGAAATTCTGTCAGATTTTAACCAAAAGTCAGGGTGCGCATTATACTGGTGGCATATTATACTTGGGGGCCTATTATACTGGAGGCGTATTATACTTGGGGGCGTATTATACTGGAGGTGTATTATACTTGGGGGCGTATTATACACGGAAAATTATGGTAAATGTAATAAGAAACAATTTGCTACTTAAACCAGACATTCGTGTTGTCATGGCAACCAACCTTGCTCTCCATTGCTAAAGACGCCAGTCGAAAGTAGTCGATGTCAAACTGGTCGAAGTATTGGGCCACACTGTGGATAGGGGTCAAGGTCATTGTGGCATCATACAGGGTCAAGGATGCCAGTTTTGTCTCTGGAATGACTGGATCCCTGACATTGGAATGTAATGTGTCCAACTTTGATTGCACCCAACTGCGGACATCATTCTGAAGAATGAAATAACAGTTGTAGAATTTATTCAGCATGCAAGAACAATATAACAGGTTTTCCGATAAATTGTACATGTCCAACGTAAACTATACAATATTATGGCTCAGTTAAACCTGTCTTAAGCGACTGCTCAATAGATCATCAAAAAGTGATCTCTTAGTACGGGTGGTCTCTTAATGCAGGTGGTCCTTTGAAAGGAGTTGAATTTGGTCGTTAATTACAGGTGGTTTCTTAATGCAGGTTGTTGCTTCAGCAGGTTTGACCTAGCAGTAAAAAAATTATTTTTAAAGTGATGAAGTCTGATCAGTTTTGCACCCACAGGTCCAAGTAGTTATTTATGCTATGTTTATGTCACTGGCGAGTTTTGTATGACATTGTTTCTCACATATACGTCAAAAAGTCAAGTGAATTCCTAAGACAAACGTGACTCTTCCCAATAATCTTCTCAAATAAAACTACCATTCAAAACCTTTCAAAGTAACGTTAGTGAAGGAATATAGTGCAGATTGGATATCAGAAAGTATTCATTCTCACAGAGGGAATAAATGAATGGAACAAATTTGATTGTGTAAATGCTAGCAGCATGAATTTGTTTAAAAACAAAATTGACAAATATCTCAGAAGGGCAGGTTACAGTTTTATACATAGATGAAAAATAGCCATATGGCTTCCTTGTCCACTTGTTTTGCTTTGCATGGCAATCTTCTTAAATTCTGCCTAACTAGTCAAAACCTCCAGTACCTGAAGCATGTCAGTAAGGAAGGCAGTCACTTGTTGGAGAGCGTGTTTGTTGCAGGCCCACACCCGCAGATTCAACAGACGAGACAGAACGCTGAAAACACACATGGTCAAATCATACATGAATCTGCAAAAATAAATCAATATGCTTAAATGTAGCTGTTTAAAACAAGCAACGATTTAAATTATCGATTATCAGGTCATTGTGAATGAGTCATATCTGAGCAAGACAGAGTTATTGGAAGGACAACTTGCAGGCCCTTCCTCGATTCAATGTTTTCACTTGTATTGTTTCAGACTAACCTTTGTGAAAAATCTAACCTATCTAGTATCACCTATGACATGCTAGCTTCTTTGTAATTTTTTTTAAATTTAGTTTCACTGAAATCATTGGACAAACTATTAAATTAATTTTGATCAGGTCTGTTACATTTTTTTTAAAGGGCCAAAGTAGCTATGTATACTACATAAAGGCTATTCAAGCTTCTGCAAGTTATAATCAAAGTAAATTTTTTCGATGATTTTAACAGAAGGATATACTATATTGCTTAAACTATTCCCGCACAATAGATATAAACATCAACAAACCTGGTTTCCGATGGGCTAGATCATTTGAGGAGGGATTTTTTTAAATGGATGAACATACCCCAAACTCTTGTCCACAGCCTCCGTGTCCAGCTGATTCGGGGGAAAGAGCATGGGAACTTGTCGAGGAGTTTTACGAATTCCCTCGACCATATATGTCACGTAGGTCGTAGCAGTGTAGCTGAATAACGTCAACTGAAACCAAATTATTCTACATAAAGGTCATATGTCTACACAGTCACAAAGATGTGATTATGGGTTTAACAAAGTAAATAAATCAATTAAAAACAGTCATGCTTTGAGAATAGAATATGCTGCTGTAAATCATTCATTGAAAATATGTCATGAGTTTTTGATGTTCCAAATGAGTGCTTAATATAATTAAACACATCTATGTAACAAAAACAACAACAACACTACAATGGAACATGATCAGAAAACATTAACATTCCACATAAGTGTGTACATACACTTTATATTTATTGTGGGGCACTGTCTCTCAGCTGTTAGAGCACTTGTCTATCAATCAAGAGGACCGGGTTTGAGTCTACCTAATAGTATGTTCTTATATAGCACTATATCCAGTCCATGGGACTGATCAAAGCGATTTAAACTTACACACTTACACCCACTGGCAGACCTGTTCATTCCAACGCCATTTTGACTTCTCTGGGAAGCATTCAGCCATGCTGCACTTATTGTGCGAAGACTATTCGTTCACATATCCACCTCTGTCTGTAGCCAGGTACTCAGCTATACAGCAGAGTGAACTGAGGCAACGTGGAGTGAACGGAATTATCAAAGTTTCAAAACGGCAGCAAGAGGATTCGAATGCGGGTTCTTTCAATTGAGAACCCAACATTCTAACTGCTACCATGCCCCACTATCTACTGTGATTTCGAAACTTTGCCTGTGTCTTTCGGAAGAGACACTAAAACCCAACAAAATTAACCAATGAAAATCCTCTTAAAAACACTGAGCACCACAATGTAAATATACTGGTCAGCATTGTCCACTATAATGTCCCTCACCTCTGTACTGGTCAACAGTCCACGGTTAGTGCCTGCTGAGTCACGACTAGATGCTGGCTGGAGCAAGGACAGCTCTGCTTCCAGCTTCGTAACCTTCTCTCTCAGTAGGCTGTCTGATACGACGCAGTCATACGTTGTCGTGGTAACCAACTCCATGATAACAATCAACTCCCTGGTGACAGAGAAAGACAATATATTCATATGTGCCAACTATTACAGTTTATCAATACATTTTTTTATTTGATTAAAATATATGGATTTTTGGGCTTAGGAGACATTCCTTATAGTTTGATCTGTCATGAACAAAGATATTTTCTAAAGAAATGTAAATATTGTAGAACAGTATTATATACCGAGCAGATTAGGTTTTGGGCAACTTCATGCTTAAAATCACATCCTTGAAGTAGCCTCTTATTCCCGGTCCTTAATCATCGTCAGTCTCATTCTTGCAAAACACCCAAATAGTAAACTGTCATGATCTAAACATAAGACGACATCTTTTAAAATGACTTCATCGTTGCTGGTTTAAGTCAAACTATATCATAATTGCTCAAAATCGATTCACATTATGACAAATTAGTTTTTTATTGCACTCTATGTGCCAATACAGTCCACTTAAACATTCTTGCCTGGGGTTGTATTCAGGCCTGGTTGTATTAACTACGGGCTGGGTTGTTTGTCTGGTCACATATGTGCCCACTTTACCCAGATCTTCCACGCCACACAGATTTGTGTTTCATATGGATTTATTTCTAATTGAAAAATTGTGATAAAGTACATATTTCGTCAAATTGTATAAAATAACAAACTTACAGCGGTTGAAGCACAACACTTTGCTAGGCAGATTTTCAGCAACATGTAACGGATATGATTTGATACAGGTGTTTTTCGTAGCTTGATAGATGGCGACATTCAGTTGGAACAAGAATGCCAATTAACCAATGAAAAATATCACAGATTTGTATGGTTTTATACAGAAAAAAGTGTGTACGGGTTAACCAACGTTTTTGCCTTTTGGGGTTTTTTGGGGTCTAATGGGTTTCAAACCTTTAAAATTTAGTTAAATTACTTTCATTTCAGGGTATTAAATCGGCCACCTTAACCAATTATGCAGTGATCATAATGTGTCATAAACAAAAACAAATATTCATGAAAGTGCAAGAAATTGTATGTGACTTACATGAGGACCTGCGTGACCTTAGAGAAGTGATTCTGCACGGAGAACTGAAGCAGGACACTCTGACTCGGGGATGGCAAACATTGCAGTACTGGTGGCTCCGTCTGGTGATCATCACTAAAACCACTAACATCTGGTGACGCAGGAAGCAACACCAGTGACACATCACAGTGCTGTGTCAGTGTGGGGTCAGGTGCATTACACTGGTGACGCAGTGATGTGTTCGCGCCGCAGTACTGGCATTCTCTCAGCTCCACAGCACTGGAACTGCGTTGGTGACGGTGGCGCACATTGAGATGTGTCATGCTGAAGTGATGTGGCACTGGAGTGCTAGTGGCGCAAGGATGTGTCATCGTGTCACCTTGTGACATGTCACTGAACGTCTGCGTCGCTGTTGGACAATTGAGAACCGAGTCTGTGGATTTGCTTTTTACAGACAGTCGTGGTAATGAGTCACTTGATTGACAGTTTAGTGACATTGGTTCCGATTCGACACTGCTGCATCTGTCAAGTGTCACTGATTCGTCTAGTGATGTCAGCAGTTCCATGTCACTGTGTTGACACTGGGTCAAAGTCTTCGGTGGTGACAGTTGCTGGCCTGTGTCACTAAAACGTCTTGACGTTCGTAATGACACATCACAACTTTTGCAGTGTGTCAACATTTGTTGTGATGTTGACTCTGATGACATGTCACTAAGTCCATCAAGGCTACGATGTTGCTTCTGCAACTATAATTAAAATTAAAATTACTATTAAAATAAATCCTCTCTTCTTGTCTGAGAAAAAAGTTCATGCCATCATTTTGTAACATATATAATAATTTATTACAGCTGTTCATAAAGTTAGCAGCAATAAAGTAAGATAGGGTGAAGGTAAATTCTTATATAGCATGGTATCCAGTCCTCAAAGCACTTTACCCCCTGACACACCTGTTCCTTCTAACATCAATTCGATTTCTTTTGGCAGTTACTGCACGAAGACTATTCGTTTACATGTATCCATCAATGTCTTCAGCCAAGTACTCATTTATACAGCTGACTGAAGTGAGGCCATTTGGAGTGAACGAAGCTTTAAAATGTCAGCAAGAGGATTCTAGCCTCAAGCACCCCACAAGGAAGTGTTCAGTACTATTAAATCTCGTCAAAATGATAAATATCTTATATAAATATTGGTTTACACCTATTCCCAAGATCTATCAGTCATAGCATGTTATCTGATCTGGTAGCAAACATGTATTAAAAACGTGGGAAATTTAACAATTATGGTGGTTATGTTAATTGGAAATAAAATGATAAGGCAAACCCACTTCATTGCAGTAAGCTCTTTACATAAATTGGTCAGTCAGTGAATACTGCCTGCATGGTCATAATACCCCCAGGAATCTTACCTGTGCCTGCTGACTGAGTGCCTTCAAGGCATGGATGTACAGTTTCCGTACAATGTGGTAGTAGTCTTCCATGGAGCACTGGTCACTCTCCGCACTGTCTAACTGGTCAGCTTCCTTCATGACCAAAAGAGAATTTCCCACGCATTAAAAAATGTGACAATTCTCAATATGTCATAATATTATCAGGGTTTATTCAAATGTAATAGAGAAATTTGTAACAGCAAGAATGCATTAATTCACCTAAAACACTTGTCTACCAAGGAGCAGTGCTATAGAAGGGCAGATGCCACCAAACAGAACCTTAACATGTTCTTATGCACTACAGGTTTTTCTTGACGTTCAAATGTGAAATAATTTTGGAAGATGCTGCAGATACGATAAAATATATAAGCCAGTGAAAAGACGGTGTGTTTTCATTCATTACGGATTTCCACAACACAGGTAGTCTCGATTACCCATGATGCAGCGCCACCGTTTGCTAAGTGAAATAATATCGCTTGGCAGACCAGCCTAATAGCCGGCTAGTGAATAATATTAAAGGGAAACAAGTCATGGTTTTAGGGCTATGCATCTATAAAAGTTACTAAAACTTTTGCAACTACAATTACGAATATCAAACCAGTGGTTTACTAAACAAACCTTGTTGAACACACAGCATCTTAATTTCATGGGCCGCGCCATATTATTAGATAACCCTACATCACGAGTGTCAAACTTGGGCTATATTCGCCCACGCCAGAGTAACCCTGGAGTGGTGTTCATGATTATAGGTGCATAACCCCAAAACGATGATTTTTGTTTTGCTTTAATAGTATACCATATCGAGTTCCCGAGAACTAAGGGTTCAGATGCAATCACAAAATAAAAAAACACTGATGGTCCTATGCCTCCGAGCCAAAATCTGGGATCCTCAGAAGCACGGAATTCCGCTTGCAACATGTTAAACATAACCAATGTTTCTGTCTCACCTGTTTGATTGACAGTTGCAGCCTCAGTCTGAGTTGACCTTGACGTTTGACCTTCTGCTTGCGATCCTCGTACAGATCAAACCACTGGTCACATCCACCCGCTGGGATATCCTGTGTGCAATGGATATTCATTTATTGTAACCATAAACAAGTACAACAAAATGGCAACATGTATTTAGGAAAAATATTTCATACAGCATTTCTTCATTCTTTAGAAATAAATACGCCATAGCAAATAAGGACGGATGCAGACCCCGAAAAAGGGGGTGCCCAGTTTCCACAAAAAGACACCAGGTGGCAAGTTATCATCAAAATTTCTACAGGATACACGCACGCTCATAGTTGTTCCCCTCTTATAAGGTGCAAAAAATAATGGCCATTTAGTAGAATGAAGTATATCTGTGACTGGATCATTCCCTGTTCCTGCTGTAATAAAATGTGCTGCTTAAGTGAATCGGCTGCTTTGTAGAATCAGAATCAAAGTTCCACTGTATACATTTTTTTAATCAGGTATAATGCTTAACAATTCTGGTTTGTTGTGCCTCTGAGCTCAGGTTCTTGCGGAATTAGGCGCTATAGAAGTTAATTGTTATTATTATTATTTTGTTATAATTATTATTCAGTGAACACCACAATCACTACAAAAATGAGATAACTTCAAATACTTGCAGGAGAATCTAGAATAAACATATGTAAAGATGTGAGGTGTAAAAATGAAAATGCAATACCCCAACTTAATGACAGATATTGAAACAACCCCTGTAATGTGAAAACACATCTCTTCCATGAAGCCTTCCGAACACCCTGTTGACATTTTAATGACTGGGACATTTTACTTATTTAACTTATTATTTATTTTAATTGTTTTATTTAACCTATCTGATTAACTTATATGTTCATCCAAGTCATCAACTTAATTTTAGTAGTTCATTTAACTTATTAATTTTATTTATTTATTTACCTTATTTATTCAACTTTTGTCTTTTAACCACATTTTATGTTAACATGTCAATTTATTTTAAATTATTTAGTATCACCTTGTTAGTGCCTTTCAGCAGGTTTCTAACCCGGAAATATGACGCGTTATAACTGTATAATAATAATAATAAATAATAATGCCCCCTTACCTTGAGTGGCACCCTACATTGCCCTATGATGTCATCACTGCCTCGCCCCTGGTCAATACTTGACCGCAGCTGACGGAAAAGACTGTAAAAGCATAGAAATTTTTTTATTGTCATATTGTTTGCTTCCAAATTTACATAAAGGCCCGTTAACACGAGTGATTTTTGTGTGATCATGTTGTATGACACTGTGTTATATACGACACAATCAAACAAAAATGTCATAGTGCCTGTGTGACGCTTGGTAATTATCTATATTTTACCAACATGAGCAACAGTATAAGTATGTTATCTAGATAGTCTTCATATTTGATGAAATTATGAAAGGATTTTTAATAGTGACCGCCATACTGTTATCAATGTAAATATGTTCCATGACATTGTTGCTATTGCTATAACAACCATTATTTAGCCCATCATGAATCAGGCTTGTTGATGTTCAACTCCATAGTGTGTAGTCTAAGTAATAAGTTGGTTTAATAAGAGTGTACTTTCGTTAAAAACATCAAAAGAACTGATCTTGATCATTAGATTGGGGGAATAGCATGATGTTGTAGAAACAACTGAATTGAGGAATGACCATTTAAGCCATACGTTATTACCTCTTAATGCCAGACGTCTTCTCCGAGTTGCCTCCTTTGTCATGACTTGGATTTGTCGCACTAGTGTCATCCCAAATAATGACATGCAAGGCCTGGTTATAATACTCCTGCACGTCACTACAAAGAAATAATTACAGATAGCAATTAGTTATCTGGGCTGTTCAACTTGACTGACAGTTAGTTCAAACACTGATTGACAGCTAGTTAAAACAAGTGGTTATGTGTCTTAATTTTTAAATACCATAATACCTACTGTGCATCTTGCATGCATCTGTCTAAATTGATTAACCAGCTACTAACTCAATAATTGTAGCTGGTTAATAATTACTGGTACCTACTTTACATAATATCTGTCTGAGCTACAAAACATTACTAGAGTTGCTTAATTCACTGACAACTAAAATGTGTGAATATTTTAGTAAATTTAACAAGTAACTAATTTAAGCTGTGATGCACAAATCTAACATAATCCATTTTTCTAACAGCTTACATATTATGACTTTTGCCAAGCAAAATGCGAACCAGGAGAACAAAGATAGCCACATTGTTCTCATACCAGTTATTTATTACTCCAAATTGTGCTTACTGTATAGAAATGGTTTGTTAATGTTCTATATTTTTGTGAAAATTGTAGCTACTCAGCTCCTCCGATTGCTGAATACATATATCGGGACAACCCTGTTCACTCGAGCAAAATGGGTGGACCGGAATATATATAAATATTACAGCACTTGGAGGAGCCGTGTAGCTTAGAATATATACAAGATTTACAGAACTCGCAGGAGCCATGATACCCATGTAGCTGCAATCATTACAAAATACAAATAATTAACAGAACAAGAAATTTCCATAACTGAAATGAGAACAACATGGCTATTCCAGTCCGCATGGTCCGCCTTGACCCACCTACTAGGCTCCCCTTTTGCACTGACTTTACAAAATAAGATACTTGATTTAAGAAAATACTCACAATTGAAATTCTTCCTGCCATTTTGGACAGACGGTTCCTTTGATTGCTTGAGACTTTCGGATATCTTCTTGATATGAAGACTTGCGTCTCATGCGCAGGTTCGGGGACGAATGAGGTGAAGGTCGTGGAGTCTTCGCAAATACAACTCCCAGAATGCAGTAGGGATCACGCGAATCTGAAATAAAGTTCAGGAACTGAAAAGATTTTTCATTGGTTAATATGTCCATAGCATTCCTAATCTGCATAACTGAGTGTTGCCATCTATAAGGTTATGAAATATTCCTACAGCAAAATACATCTGCCAGGTTTTGCAGAAATCTGCCTAGCATCAAAGGTGTTTGTGTTTTGATTGCTATAAGGGTGTCATTTAATTTTATACTTATGTGATGAACACAAGACAGTATGTCCTTTATTATGATTTTTCCAATTTGAAACAAATCTGTATAAAAATGGAATATGGCCATATACCAAAATCTCCAAAATCCATATTGCATATGTGAAACAGGACTGATCGGAAATTTGTGCAATGTTGCAGGTAAAAAACTGTTGAAGGCAGATAAACATTATGACCAACCACCTACCTGTGATGTAGTTGGGTTTCAAGTTGCGAGCCTCGAAAAGCTGAACACTTAGTACAATGTTTGATGGCTGAAACAGAATTATTGCTTACTTCCATTATTGCTTACTTCCATTATTGCTTACTTCCATTATTGCTTACCTCCATTATTGCTTACCTCCATTATTGCTTACTTCCATTATTGCTTACCTCCATTATTGCTTACTTCCATTATTGCTTACTTCAAAGCTAAACCGACACCATCCATTAAAAACTGAATGTCTCCAAAAAATAACAGGAGTTATTAAGTTCAGTTGTGGCTGTATATATAAGTTAAAAATATATCAATCAATAAAATATTTCACACTTAAATCATATCATTATAAATGTTGTCTATCATAAGTGCATGTTGTAAAGTGGCTGCCATGGAAAAAGGGTGCTAGAGTCAACATAGCCAATAAATACACTTATGTGAATTGGTCAGATGTAATCAAAGCTGATCTCCACATAATACAACGACAGGTACTAGGTGATATGTGAACTGATCATAATAAGAAGGTTTTGCAGCACCTACCTTCAATAGCTGCAGCTCACTTGAGATTGACTGTCGCTTTTCTACTCCAAAGCCAAACACCTGCAACGCCATCCATCAATCAGTATATATTTCCAAAATTGGAAACCGAAGAAGTAAAATAAAATAAAATAAATTACAAATTAACTTAATTATAAATAAATTAAGTCTACAGCTTTTAATTGTAGATCTTACTAATATTATATTTTTTTCTAAAGATAACTTGATCAATAATGTTTCATCTAAATCTTTGGATATTTGATTCTGTTGGTGGATATTTTATTTTGTCAGTGGATATTTTATTATATCAGTGGATATTTGATTTTATCAGTGGATATTAGACTCAATTAGTGGATATTTAATTCTGTTGGTGGATATTTTATTCCATCTGTATATTTATTATACCATTGAATAGCTAATAATATTGGAAGATATTTGATTCTATCGACTGATATTTAATTCTAGCAGTGGATATTTGATTATAGCGATGGATATTTGATTCTATCAGTGAAAATTTCATTCCATCAATGGATATTCAATTGAATCGATTGATATTTTATTCCCACAATTACTATTTGATTCATTTGCAACAGGCGGATGTATGGGCCAAGCGGATGGCCAATTGAGGTGATAAATAAGTGCATGACCTCTCCTGGTTGGTGTGAAGAGCATCCCGGAGATAATGACTGTTGTGGCTGGTGGGTACATACCTAGTCACTCTGCTGACAAGATAAGCCAAAGATGGACAAGTAGAGAGATTACTGGAAACCACAGCAAATATGTGGCTTTTTCCATTCATTAGGTATGGACATTAAGTGTGTTAGTGCACGACAATAAAGTTCTTCCTCAATTAAATTTTTTTGCTTGTTTCATTTAAAAATAATTTTGTTAAATACCAAACCTATCTAGTATCTACTATGATATGTTAGTTCACTTGTGCAAACATGTTTTTTTATGAAATGACTGGACAAACTATTACATTATTTTACTGGATCCAGTCAAAATACAGTAAAAAAAAGGAGGTCCAGTTCTTTATATACTGCTACATGCAGCTACTCACACTATCGCAAGTTACCCGATCTAACGATTAAAGCCAACTCTTTTTATGATTTTAACTTTTATTAAAACTGTTTTAATAATATTAATAATATTTAAAAAGTATCATTGACCATGAAATGGCCTAAATAAAACATTGACGTAACACATATTTAACATATTTTCAACAATCAATTTGTATTGTTAATTTTAAAATTTACAATGAGGACCTGATATATTGATGTTATATTTAGAAATTGGCATATTAATATTTAGAATTTCCCATGAATTAGTTATTTTGACACAAAATTGCAAATAAATAATACGGCAGGTCAACTTTGCAGACCTGAAGCAACAATATATGAAAACGCAACGAAAAAGCAAATTCTGACAGACAACATGTATACAAGATGTGTCTAAACAAACGCAGTATTTTGATATATCACCTATTTAGGGGACATCTCAAAATATCAATGTATGACCTACACAAACCCCCCACAACCCCAACATGTGAATTACACCTGTGGATATCCAAGTTCTCATCCTCCATGATGTGACCACCACCTACCACACAGGTATACCCACACAGGTATACCCACACAGGTATACCCACACAGGTATACCCACAAGGTATACCCACACAGGTATACCCACACAGGTATACCCACACTAACATCACTAACATCACTGTAGCTGAATGTAATTTATTTGTTCCTCTTTCACCAGCGCCCTTATGATCTGAGATTGGAAAATCAGAAGAAAAAATATTGGAAAATACATGGATGTTCAATGCTAAACAAACAACTGCTCCCCCTCCCTCCATGAAACCAATTCTGTTTAGTCTCATTTACTTTATTGCCGTTTTATGATTTTACACATAGTTTCTTTGTTGTGAACTGGTATATATATATTTAAAAATTAAAACCTTTTTTAAAATGTGCAATGTTGTGCATTATATAAACCCAGTTATCAAGACACGTATTTTGGGATTTCTGATTTTTGTCACCACTTGAGCTGTAAGAGTGGCTATTTCCCTCTCAGAAGTTCCGCTGTGAATTCGTCAGATTTCCTCTTACTTAGAACCCATTACCACAGGAAGATGACTGTATGTACAAACACTTTCTTCAGACATTTGCCTTGAATAATATTCTGTATCACACCACACAATAAACAAATATACCACAAGTATTACGCAAGCTCAGAATCCTATATTAGTCATACCCACCCCCTATCTTTTCCAAGACATCTACACCAATGATTACATGCTGTACCAAATATAGTATTAAATGAGGCTAGACATGGGAATCTCATAAACTGACAATTTATGGGTTGACGGGAAAAAGGAAAACTGACACCATGGTTGCATTTATGTAATCATTACTGGCATTAACAGATAACTTAGATATCCTGAAATATCTTATCCAATTTGTGTGACTAAATATTTGCAGGTGTCCTGTGTAATTGTTTACACTGTGTCAACTAACTGTTGTGCAATAATAAAACAGTTGAGCTGGTTTAACTAGAATAAAACAGAGTCAATGAACAAAGACCAATTAATAAGTTATTAGTAACTTATACACTGCTAGTTAACAACAACCTTTCAATGAGCACTGTATTTATGCCGAGTTTGAACATTATCCAATTCTGATCAATGATCTCTGACCAATGGATATGGACATGGTTAATTTGAGCAAAACATGAAAAGCATGTTTTTCACTATAAGTCAAGTATGTTTCTCACTAAATGTAAAGAGATTCAAGATAGTAAAATGTGGAAGAATTTTGAACACCTTTTTCAAAAAAGTTATAAATCTAACTAAAAGAACACGAAAGTTTAACAAGATTATTACTAGCTACTTGACAGTCTGAGAACATAAGACACATGTACAGTTTGGTTGTTGGCTTCAAGCCAGAAACATGTCTCCTGTCACCAAGTCACCTGTGTTTATGTTGAAAATGTCAACTGGGATAGCTACACTGACCTGCCACTGTCAGGTCAAAGCAAAACTTACTAGTTGACAATTTACGACTGCCAACTGCTTTGGCAGTCCCAAGACCCATCCTTAAAGGCAATGTACAACAATTTTGATTGATTAACTGAACAAATGCATTATGGGACATTGCGACACTGAATCTATTAGTACTTGTAACATCTCACTTGGTTAAAATAATATCCATATAAAACGTGTTGGTAAATTAAAATTTCTTTCATATAAAATATAACATGTTGTTGCCCTGAAAATTTTGTAGCAAAAAAACACATATTTACATACTGTAATATTTTAATAAATCAACACAGAATTATTCGTTTTGGAGAATATCCTCATTTGAACATCTTCGCAATAAATAAATAAAGTGAAAAGTTTTGACACTGGAGCAAGTCTACATGGTATTTGTTATTTACACAAGTAGTAAATACTATGATTTACAGGGCTATTTTGTAATGGTCTTTTTAGAATTAATTTTAAAATGCATTTCAAATATTATATTTCACACACGGCTGTATATAGTCCATAGCCTGTAAATAATACTTATCATAAATACATAGGGTACATACTCCTGGATTGATTAAAAGATTAGGGAGATAGATCATCAGAAGTAGGCACGTTGATGAATCAATACATTTAGCAGTGGTGAATAATAACTGTTGATGTATAAGTAATAGTTTTGTTTTAATAACTGAGATGATGACCACAAACCATTCAAATGAAAACAATTTCATAACCCAATGATATTTTTCCATCAGTAACACTTTTAGTAAATTTGTTTTTACAGTGATGTTAAATGTAACAAAAAAATTAATAACTGATAACAACAAAATAGTTTAAAAGTCAACCCAGAATCAATGGAATTCATTACCTGTGTCCAGAAATTGAACTGTAAAAATTCTTATAATTTCATAAATTGTAAACTGTAACATAAAATAAAATAACCACTCCTGCAACCTATCTTCCCTTTCCAAGGATGAAAAACTTGAACATTTTGGTTTAGCCATCACAACAAACAAAGCTCAGAGGTTTTCAAACATTAAATCCAAAGCGATATGTAATCCACAAACATAGAATGCATAAATTACAAAGTGTAAAATAAATTACAAAGTGTTAATACATTACAAACTGTTAAATAAATTACAAACTGTTAAAAAAATTTAATAATCACTTCTACTACATACCTTCCCTTTCCAAGTGTGAAAAGCTTGTTTGGGTTTTGCCATCCCAGCAAACAAAGCTCAGGTTTTCACACAATAAATCCCATGTGATGTGTAATCCTCAAATAATGTGTGCGTTCTACCTTACACTGCAGTGCAACATGCACAGGGTAGTGCCAACTTCATACTGACTGCGACACACAGCTATATATATATATATACAAGGATCTGGCTATGACGTAGACACCGCATTCTTCTGCTACTATTGGCACTTCAATGTCAGTGGGGGAACTCCCGCCCACTTGGGACCGCTGTGGCATAGGAACATCTTCTGGGAAACAGCCTGTGGCCAGGAATAGCAACTAGTGGGTGGGGTCCAGCCAGGGCTGTCCCCAACAGGACGAACTAGGGCCCAGTTAATTAAAGGCAATGGTCAACGATTTTCATTGGTCAACTGAACGACTGTTCTATGGGACGTTGTAACACTGAATTTATTAGTACTTAAATAACATTGCAGTTGGTTAAATAATAATAACCATACAATAAGTGTTACTATGGTGATCTTTAACCTCTTAATATTTAAAAAAATACATGATCTTGCAATCAATTAAAGTCTGACCAATAAATCTTCAATTCTGAAGGTAAAATATAACCTTTTTCACTGGATTGTTTATTGGTCTGTGAAATTCCTGTTTTATGGAATTTCTGACAGTAAATAACGATAATGGTTAAAGCAGGAAGTATAAATACTGTTAATTTAGACACAGGACCTACTTTGAGACTAAAACAATATTAATATTTGGGCGTTATAATTATATGAAACCCCAACTAGCTACATATCAGTTAACCAGTGAAAACCATTGTACATTCTCTTTAAGAGTGTGTATAATTAGAACAGGAAGAGAAACTATGTGAAACCCAGGCCTATGATACAGTAATACATCCGTCTACAAAAATTACCACTCAGAGGCCATGAGTAACAGGGGAATTAAAAACTGAAAACTGTCACCAACACTTATTGCATTCATGTGGTTGTGGCGTTTAATTTCCTCTTTTTCCGTGTCAATGGTCATATGATGAAACAAACGAACTGATAACCCAGATGAAACATGCCTCCACTTATCTGTAATGAGCACAGTGTAAAATAACTTTTTGGGGAACAAACATGAAAAATGTATGGTTTCCTGATAGGTTAGTTTAATTACTTCCTTTAACTATACCCAGGCAGCACAAATCATCTATCTCAAAACAGCTTTTTGTTCATGAAACTAAGTTCAACCTAGGCAAGTGCACTTTCTCTGTAGCTGGGTGCAAACAGCATAGACATATTGTATTGGAAAATATAGAAATAGGTGTAAACAAATATATTTTCATTTGGCGAGTGAATTTTGACATAGGTAAAAGGTAAGGTAAAGTCATCCCCCAGGCATTACGCCTCAGGAAGCCATGAAGGCTTATATGGCCAGTGCTTAAACCTGGTTTCTGTAGTGCGAAGCAATTTAGAGTGCAGTTATACTGACTCTCCTGGACGGGACACTAGTCCATCGCTTCGAAAACGAACCGTGCCCAGTGTGGGTCTTGAACTCACAACCCTCGAATTTAGAGTCCAACACCTTAACCACTAGGCCACGGCTGACCCCCTTTTTTGACATAGGGTTATCTAATAGTATGGCGCAGCCCATGAAATTAAGATGCTGTGTGTTCAACGAGGTTTTCCTAGTGAACCACTGGCGCAATATTCTTAATTGTAGTTGCAAATGGTTATGTTTTAGTAATTTTAGTGACTTTTGTTTCCCTTTAATATTATTGGTTTTAAACGGTATTCAGTTGGTCCCCCAAGCAACATTACGAGACCTGGGGGATCACCAGTGTTGTAATTTAATTTAGGTTTAGCCAACCCTCAACTGCCTTCATGAATTTGGCAAACAAACGGTGGAGCCACATCAAGGGTAAACGAGACTACCCTTATAGCGGAAAAACGTAGCGAATGAACACTTTTCACTGGCTTATATATTATGTTATCATACCTGCAGCATCTCACAAAATTATTTCGCATTCAAACGAGACAAGATAAACCCGTCAAGCAGATGATCATGTTAAGTTCATGTTTGGGTGGATCGACCCTTCTACATCACTGCTCCATTTTAGACAGTGTTTTAGGTGAATTAATGTATCCTTGCTGCCTGGGGTGGGCTCAATTACAATGGTTAATTACAATTACAAAGCATCATTAAAACTGAAATACAATTACGTTGTTGTAAAAAATCGATTACACTTTAATTGTAAAATTTTAATAAAACAAAATAATGTTTTAGTAACTCTTACATGTGCATAGGCCCAAAACTAAGTATTTTGTTTCCCTTTAAAATCATCTCAAATTATAGCTACTTACCACAAAAATCTCAAGAATTTCTTGAAATTGCATTTCCACCCTAAATTATTGGTGGTCCGTTGCTGTGATGGTCATGATATTACGTGCTTAATGACCAATTCTGTCTGTTGTATGTACCTCTGAGTTTGGGTGCCTGAGGATTCATGTCCTATAGAAGTGTCATCAGTAAAAACAATCCTTAATAGGATTCATAACTTAAACTTTGCACTGCATTTTTTATCATTGTCTTAACTTGTCAAATTTTTGCCAACATATTGATCACACTTTCGCCGATAAATTAATAAACACATAAATGCCAGGTACTTTGAGATGAGAAATGAATATATTTGCATTCTTTTATGCATCTTTTATGTATGACGCATATATCAACAAAAAATATATACAGTTACATATGACAATTCTGAATTGATATTTAAAAAACGAACACAAAATAACGAAAGAACCTGATACCTACAGAAAACACCACAGCAAAAATAGTTGCAGAAAAGCTGCTCACAAGATAAATACATAAAAGTTTTAAAACAAATTATTGATGCACATTAGATTGTTCAATTCAATATACAACTACGCAACTATTCACAATGTAAACATGCCATTTTTTTGTATTGTTATCATCTGAACTGACTCACAAACCAAACTTTATGGACACTTTGGTTGGTTAAAAATAAAAGCAGAAAAGGCTAGTTTCTAGGTGTGGTTGCTCAAATTTATTAACACAGATAACAGTTAAGAGATTCCAGGTTTTTACAAACTGTGTGTGGCCTTGTCCACACCCTATTGGGGCTAACCTGGAGGATAGTGTAGACACTAGGGTGGGTGTGGTACAAAGTATAGGGCAATAGGCCAGCACCCAGAAACATCCTTATTGGAACCCAATAGCTGCAGCCTACGCCCCTTGTGATGTCAACTAGGGTGGATCCAAGAGGACAGGGTTGCTGGGTCATTAAATGTGTCAGCTGTCTTTAGACATTGTCTGCCTGCAGGAATATGAACTTGAATGTTGCCAGATGATTTTGATGTTTACCAACATACTTAAAGCAAATGAGTGCATTTAACAAATAAATTATTTCCATTCTGTATCCATAATATTTATACATTTTATGCGGAATATATGCCATTGTCTACAAATATTATAACATTATCGTTCCTTAGCAGGAAATTACGCTGTGACATCAAGTCAACATTTATGAAGATGCCACTTAAGAAATTGAATTAAAGGTGCAAAGTCTATAATATCATAAAATCATGTTATACAGTATAAATTATATTTATTCTAATATCTTGACGACCCAAATGACCATCCAAATGTGTTTTAATAAAAGTGTATAATGTATACTACATATTTATAGTGTATACTACATATAGTGTATAGTGTATACTACATAGTGTATAGCATATACTACATATAGTGTATACTACATGTCTAGTGTATACTACATATAGTGTATACTGCACTACATAGTAGTATAGCATATACTACATATAGTGTATACTACGTATAGTCAGGGGTGAGATTTAGCAGTTTAGTATTTACGGAGCTGCATTATTTTAGACCCAACAAAAATAAACGGAATGTTAATTAAATCTCAGAAGTGTTGTCCTGGCTATATCGCATTTATGTTAACCATAAATAGTGTTTTTGTGACACGTTTGACATTGCAAGAAATGTTGCCAAACTGTAGCCGAAGCAATATCAATAGGGAGCATTCATTGTATTTTTAATCAACCACATCGACGCTCAACATGTAACTGAACGGTCATTCTACACTGAAATAATAACCAGTCATGTTAATCTTGGTGCCGCGTGGCGCCACTTTTATATATACTAGCAAATATGCCAGTCCCCAGGACGGGATAACGTGGTAGTTCATATGTGACAGTCATGATAGCAATGTTTAACACTCGAACGTATTACCAGAAACAACCGCGTCATGCATGTGATGCAATGCTCGTTGCATGTTCAAAACGTTGATGTCCGCGTGAATTTAGACCCGGTCCCATGGTATGGATACTTGTGTCGGTTGTAGAATAGTAGAATATCTGCTTTCTACTGTCTTTTTATTGTGTATTGGGTGGGTGCGTGATATCTACTATAATTAATATAAAATGCCCATATGGTGCTATGTACTCTCAAATGGTTTACAGTGTATGCAGATGCACCGAAGTATTCACCTATGTTCAGTTTATAGGAATATAGGACCTGATGTTCTGTGACGCTTGGAGACTTTTCACGTAGACTGTTGGTGTACCATGTTATGAAAGCAAAACAACCTGTCACATGTGTACAATTGTATACTGTATTTTATTCAGTATTGTGTATCACATTGTATTGATCCTGCCTTGAAAATAAATGTTTCAACACTGTGTTTTTATTTGTCGTTGATGTTGTTCATACATTCTATATTCAAACAATTTACATTCTATCATCAAAGTACTGATTAGCAAGTGGGCTACATAAGAAGCTGTCGGGCTACTTCACTTTGCTAGGTTGGTAGCCCGATTGGCTACCTTCCATGGCTTGCTAAATCTCACCCCTGTATACTGTATATTACATATAGTGTATATTACGTATAGTGTACACAACGTATAGTGTACACAACGTATAGTGTATACTACATATAGTGTACACTGCATATTGTGTATAATATGTATAGTGTATAATACGTAGTGTGTACAATTTAATAGTGTATATTACATATAGTGTATATAACATATAGTGTATACTACATAATATAGTATATACAACATATAGTGTATACTACATATAGTGTATATAACAAAGTATATAGTACATATAAGCTTGGAGGCCGTATCGTAAAAGGACATAGCTAGAAAGAATACAACTAAGCGCAACCAAAATGATTCCAGAATTGAGAGACCTTAGTTACGAAAGTCGCTTGTTACAATGTGATTTGACAACACTAGAGACCAGGAGACTAAGAGGAGACCAAATAGAAGTATTTAAAATAGTGAACGGTTATGAGGATGTTGATAGGAATATGTTCTTCAAACTTAAAGACGGCAGTAGAACAAGAGGACACAAAGCAGCATTAGTTAAGGAGCACTGTAGGTTGGACATGAGAAAGTACTCTTTCTCACAGAGGGTGATAAATGAATGGAACAAACTGCCAAATGATTGTGTTAATGCTAGTAGTGTGAATGTTTAAAAATAGAATTGACAGATATTTGATAAGGGTGGGCTACACATAGATGAGAAAATTGTTGGACTCTCGATAAGGCAATGGCTTCCTTGTCCACTTGCCATCTGGAACTTGTTGTTTAGGATGGCAATCTTGTTAAATCTTGTTAAATATAGTGTACTTTTATTGCGCTAAAATCCTCGGGAGACCCAAGCTCGGTAGTGCACCAAAACACAAGGGGTTCATAACTGATAAGCAGTTCCAATTGTAAACAGTTGGAATGGCACGCTGGGGAGCTATGGAGGATAAGCAAGCTTAAAACAGGTGGGTTTTTAGTTTACGGCGAAATGTTGCTATATTTCCTACAGACTTAACACTAACGGGGAGCGAGTTCCACAGAACTGAAAAAGCTCTGGTTCTGACATTTGTATTAACACTGGGAACAAACAGTAGATTAGAATTAGATGATTGAAGATGTCTAGGCTGTCTTGCAGGAGTGAGCAGTGAATGTAAATATGCTTGTTGCTTGGTTGAAAGTGCTTGACAGGTAATTGTACAGATCTTAAACATAATGTGATATTAGACAGGGAGCCAATGCAATGATTTAAGAAGTGGTACTGAGTGAGAGATGCAGAAACCAGGTAACTACCCTTGCTTTACAATTTTGTACACATTGAAGTTTCAAGATGTCTCTGAGAGTAATATTTTTATGTACACTAAACAAACCAGATTTTGTACATTTAATCCCAATGCCTACATTTTGCTCAATTCAATTTAAAAGTGAGAGTGTACAGAAGAAACAGATTACCTCTGTGTACTGAGAATGTTTTCATGTTTCTTAAATTACTGATGTCTTTGAAGGTTAAATGTTAAAGCAACATCTGCATGATAAATGCATAAGTCTGTGAAACCACAAGACATAAACAAGTCTGGGTGGTTATGGGGGGGATGTATTGTGGCCAATCCTGTAAAAATGCTGATTAGTAGAAAATGTCAGGTTTTACGCAGACACTGCATAGTTGCCTGCTGTCAATACAACAATGTTTACGGTCATTGCCAAAGATAACCGCCAGAGGAAATGCTGCATTCTGATCTAATCAACAGGAAACTGGAGTCAATGTCATAAATACAGACAGTTATAGAAGTGAGTAACGTTTATTATTAGTTTAGCTGGTGGCCAATTCAGAATAATTCATACCATGCAATATTTTAAAGTTCCTTAATATTAAGCTGTTTATACGTTCATAGTTAGTTTGACTTGTGCTGGCAATAGAACATAATCTAATTAGCCTGTAAGGAATATCTAATACAATACAATTATAATTCAGTCATATATGTATTGCAGATCACATGCTGATTATACGAATGTGAATACCTTTATTTGTGGTTAAAATATGCATTAAAAATATAAATAGGTTAAAATATTATAAATAAAAAAATAAGATATACAGATCACCACTGTACATAATAATAAAGTATCGTTGCCCATCTAGATCTCACATGTCCATTAATAATATTAATACTATTTTTATTACATAATTTTCAATGTTATGTTGTCGAAGGCAATGTTAAGTTTCAAGTGAGTGCAATTGTAAAATATATATATATATATATCATTATTTTTTATTACTTTCATTGGAATGTTATTAGCTATATTAATGAATTAGGAAAACTTATAAAAATGTGGTTTCCACAATCCAAAGCAGTAAGAAAGGGTGCTGGGGCTGGGTTCAATTACCCTGGTCAATTACAATGCCATAGCATCACGCTGAATTGCAACACTTCAAAAAAGCAATTACATCCCTTCAGAAAAATGACATTTAAAAATTAGTGCTTCAAAATTTTTTACAATGCTTCATGAAGGGTCAACTGCAATAATTCATAGTACAACTACAATGTTTTTGTAAAAAGAACATTACATGTTCCATTAATGCTCATTTTTATTAAATGTTACACATGCATGGTTTTATAAACCTTTAGGTGAATCCACACATTCTTGCTGCCAGTTTGAGTTCAACTGTAAAAGTTACAATTACACTACTGTAAATCAATTACAGTTACAACCTAATACTTATAGTATTTTGTATACGGATTATGGAATTACAATTTAACCCAACCCTGGTCAGTGGTAATTCCTTATGAATTGTCCTTAGACGATGTAAACATACCTCAGTGAGGTGTCTTGCAAGGTCAGGAGGTCGATACCCAAGGCGTGTTCCCGGAGCTCCCAAAGGGTGGATCACACTCTGCAGCACTTGTCGATATAAGTAATCATCCTACAAATGAAAGATAATAAAATTTTAAAAGTGTCTGATAAAATGGCCATCAAGATTATTATTTGGAAGTTTCATATTTTTGGTAATTTTACAACCAGCTATTGTTAAGAACACAAACACATTTACAAATGTCAGAAATTGCTACCAATTTATTTAACATCTGTTATGTGTGAATACTGAAAAATTTATTTTTAATTAATTAATTTGGGTCATTAAAATCATCATCATCATCATCACAGATCGGCTGTAGCCTGCCTGAACCGTTTCCATAAAGTCAGTTGCTCATTATTTGGGATATGGTCAGCCACTTCAGCATCAAGGCTTTCACAGATCAGAGTGGTGTCTATTTTTCTTTGTTTTCCTGTTTTACTTGCCACTAGAGGGCGGCAACAAGATGACTCTTGACACTGGTTCCTCGTTTTGGTCAACAGAAAACTTGCAGTACATAAAAAGATTCTACATAAAGCCTCGTTATAGAAAATCTCAACACGTATAGAAAATAAATCACTTTTCAAATAGTGTTGATGTGTCTGCAAATTACAACAGGTTTGTTGACAGCAATACCCGTCCGTTTAACCTTTACCCAGGATGTTCATGAGGCTACAGGTGCCAGATGCCAACTGACATGCTCAGACAAGGTCCTGGATTGTGATGTATACACTCAAGAATCAACTAACAATGTTATCATTACACAATTTGGTCCTGAGTCATTCTGTTTCACCACTAAAAACAGGTGTGTCTGTCTAACATATATATCTAGTCATCTAGGGCTGAGGTTTGCTTTCCCTGTGAATTACTCAGATTGCCATAAAATATGGGTGACTTCATCACTTCAATCAAATGAATAAACAAAATATGGTGCTTTAAAGGGAATAAATGGTGATTTTCGTTGGTTAACCAAACCAATATATTAGTATTTATAAAATCCTGGTTGGTTAAAAATAATATCCATAAAAGACATGTTACTGTCGTGATATTTTACTCAATAAAAAAATTGGCGATGAATTAAAATGTGTTAGTTTTACATCACCACTTTACAGCAAATAAAGGATCAACCAACAAATTTTTATGTAGTAATAATTAATGATATTTGTACAAAAGTACTTGTAATAGTAATACATATCCGAAGCTAATAGAACTAAAACTGGTAACAACGTTCACACAATGGCTAAGCCGTTATTCAAACATGAACATACCGCACTAATTAATGGTTTTCTGGGCTCTTTGCTACCGCCCATTGCTTGATAATATCAACATTATACTCTAGAAGAATAAAGCCGAGACTATACCAAAGCTGTGTCCTCTCCACACTACTCTATGGCTCAGAATGCTGGTGTATGACAAAACTAGACCTCAGACACCTTTCTACCTTCCACACAAAATGCCTTCGAAATATCATGAAAATATTCTGGCCACAAAAAATCTGCTAAAAATAACCAGACAAACCAATATGAACAACATACTCGCCACAAGAAGATGGAAATGGATCAGTCATGTCCTGAGGAAGCAGGAAGACAACATCTCAAAGATTACACTAAGATGGACACCTGAAGGTAAAAGAAATGAGGACGGCCCAAAAACTTGGAGGAAAACTGCGGAAGACGAACTCATACAAATACACCCAAGCTGGGGCCAGGCTGCAAAGCAGGCTGCAGACAGAAAGAGGCGTAGGACTCTTGTTTTTTGCCCTATGTGCCAGTGGGCATGAATAGGACTAAGTAAAGTAGTAAGTATATGCATATGCTAACAGTGTTGAATTTCAACAAGCATAAAAACTGTGAAAAAAACTGTGTTTCTGAGCTGATTATTACATCAGCTAGCAGATGTTATTTTGCAATGTCGCTGTGATGTCAAGCAAACAACTGTGCCACATAATGATTGAATTAGTAGTATTTTGTGAGCTGTCGGTTGTTATATGGATGTCAGCAACGGTGTTGAAAATTGTTTGGGGGACAACTTAAAGAGGTGTAATAGTAAAATACCCTACAGTAAAATCATAAAATAGGAAAACAAAAAAATATACCATCAGCTTGTACATTCAACTAACAGCAACATACTTGTTTAATAACTTTGTAAGGAGTAAACAGAAAGTTTGGAGATATAGTTGGATCACTGGAATACAACAGTGTAAACATAATTTTTAATATATATTTAAAATGGTAGAGGTTCTGAATGAGTATTTCAGCTCAGTTTTTACCAAAGATGGTACCACCTCAGGTACTAAATTTGAGGGGGATAATTACTACTTAAATTAGCGGGGACGGCACAGTAGACTGGATAGAACAATGGCTGACTGACAGAAGACAGCATGTTGTAGTAGGTGGGGAGGTTTCAAACTGGAAATCAGTTTTGAGTGGAGTACCTCAAGGATCAGCATTAGGACCTTTATTATTCTTTTTGTATCACTTATATATCAATATCAATGACTTGGACGATAATATAACAAACAACGTACTGAAATTTGCAAGTGATACAAAAATGTTTAGAAAGGTTAACAATGATGGTGATAAACACCATTTACAAAAAGGATCTAGACAAATTAGTTAAATTGTCTGAAAAATGGCAGATGTTATTCAATTTTGGAAATGTAAATGCCTATATACAGGACACGGGAACTTGGATGTAAACAATAAAATGGGAGACACTGTTCTAGGCAGTACTGTAAAAGAAAAGGTCTTAGGAGTAACAAGTGCTGATATGAAAGTTTCAGATCAGTGTGGTATTGCAGCTTCAAAGGGTAATCTTTTGTACTTTTTCTAGCATAACATTTAACAATTCGAAGCTTTTGTATTAATGTTGCCTTGTCGTGGTGGGGTAGCTTGCATGCCTTCATGACCCTGCGAGCTATGCCGGTGGGAGTCTTGTACTCCTGGTAGGGTCACACAAACCAGATTGGTTAAGGGGTATAGGTCAGACTAAATTTATCTCCTGGCCCTCCAGGTTGGGGGTTGAGCATAGGGTTAACAACCCTATCTCGTAAAAAAACAGACCATTACAGAAACTCACAAAAGAAACTGAACGGACCCCAGCTACCAAGGAAGTTTGAGGCACAAAGGAGCCGGTATGACCGATACTAGTGAAAGCCATAAGGAAGCTAGTAGCGTGAAGACAAGCCTACTGGATGCAAAACCCAAACTCCAGATTGGGGCCTGGAATGTCAGGACAATGCTCGATACTGCAAAAACAGCGCAAGTCATAAATGAGATGAAATCATACAAGTTACACATCCTTGGGATTAGTGAGTCCAGATGGACAAGTTTTGGCAGACACGTCACACCGACAGGAAAGACACTTTTGCACTCTGGCAGAGACGACAACCACTTTTGTAGGAGTGGCACTAATCCTCAAGAAAGGGATTGAAAGGACACTGACAGAATGGAAACCAGTCTGTGCTAGACTGCTGAGAGCCAGGTTCTTTGGCAAACACCGCAAACTTACTATCATCCAATGTTACTCCCGAACGAATGATGCAGAACCGGAGGAGAAAGAGGCCTTCTACAGCATGCTACAAACCAATGATGCAGAACCGGAGGAGAAAGAGGCCTTCTACAGCATGCTACAAACCAATGATGCAGAACTGGAGGAGAAAGAAGCCTTCTACAGCATGCTACAAACCAATGATGCAGAACCGGAGGAGAAAGAGGCCTTCTACAGCATGCTACAAACCAATGATGCAGAACTGGAGGAGAAAGAGATCTTCTACAGCATGCTACAAACCAATGATGCAGAACCGGAGGAGAAAGAGGCCTTCTACAGCACGCTACAAGCCGAAAAGGAGAGAGTACCTGCGATTTCAATGCAAAGGTTGGGTCTGACAATGTTGGAAGAGAACGAACCATGGGCAGTCAGGGATGTTGCAACATGAATGAGAATGGAGAGATGCTATGTGACTTTTGGGCTTGAACAGCATGATAAAAGGAGGAACCCAGTTCGCACACAAAGACATCCACAAACTGACCTGGATTTTGGCAAATACATGGGACCAAAACCAAATCAAAGACACTATGATCAACAGAAAGTGGCGGCGATCATTATTGGATGTCTGTATTAGAAGAGGCGCCGATGTTGGCAGTGATCACCATCTACTCCAAGCAACAGTCAAGCTGAAGCTCAGAAGAACAGGCAGTCGAAGAACGATTTAATGTACACCTGCTGAAAAATGCTACACAAGCTAGAACCTTCACTGTTAAGCCACATAACAGATTTGAAACATTGGAAGAAGAAACAGACACTTCTTATCAAGTACAAGAGAAGTGGGAAATCATCAAGAAAGTATACTATCAAACCAGCAAAGAAACACTGGGCACTAAAACTTGGCAACATAAAGAGTGGATCAGTGCTGTAGCATGGGAGCACATACAAGAGAGAAAATGACTGAAAACAGTAATTGGCCAAACCAAATCTGAAAGATTGAAAGAAAGATTGCGAATACAATACAGTGAGTTGAATAAACTTGTTAAGAAATCAGCCAGAAGTGACAAAAGGAAGAATTTAGAGGAACTTGCAAACAAAGCTGAAACAGCCGCTTCGAGGCAAGTGATGAGCACTGTGTACAAAATAACGAAACAGATCTGTGGAAACACAAACTACAAGGTCAACCCCCCCAGTCATGGACAAAGACAGCCGAAAACAACGTGGTGACGAACAATGGAAGAAGAAATGAAGGCTGCTGGGTTAACATGGAGCACAGCAGAGGGGTCTGGTGAGATCTCGTGCGAGCCTTATGTGCCACATGGCATAAAGAGGATAAGTAAATAAGTAAGTAAGAGACAAGGAGATTAAGAGGAGATCAAATTGAAGCTTTTAAGATATTAAATGGGTATGGAAATAACAATAGAACTATTTTATTCTCACTCAAGAAAGATAGTAGATCTAGAGGACATGAGGTAACATGTAGATTGAATATCAGGAAGTACTCGTTCTCACAGAGGACAATAAATGAATGGAACATATTATCTACAGATTGTGTAACTGCTAGCAGCGTGAATATGTTTAAAAACAAGGTTGACACATATCTCGGGGGGGGGCAGGTTATACATAGATGAAAATTTTGGACTCTGGATAGGGCAATGGCATCATTGCCCACTTGACATCTGGGCTTTTGCCTTGGATGGAAATATTGTTAAATCTTGTTTAAAAGGTATTCCCTTAGATTTTCAGACAGCTTTCGACAAAGTGTCACATCAAATAATAATAAAATACAATATTTATATAGTGCCATAATCACATAGTGCTCTATGGCGCTTAAAATCAAAGATTACTACTTAAATTAAAAGCCCATCATATCGGGTATGGCATAATCGACTGGTAAAATGATTACCTCTTATACCTCTGTGTAAAGCAGTAGTTAGGCCTCATTTAGAATACTGTATACAAGCTTGGAGACCATATTGTACGAAGGATATAGATACGCTTGAACGAATGCAGAGGAGAGCAACTAAAATGATTCCAGAACTGAGAGACCTTAGTTATGAAGAATGCCTAAAAGAATGTGGTTTAACAACCCTAGATACAAGGTTAGGCTAGCGCTGCCAGTGGCCATTTGGGCCATACGCCACATAACATCGGATTTGGCTAAACAAAAGTTACTTATTTGAGCCAATTTGGCCACCAGCATTTTTAATTGAAAATCATACAGAATTCATGAGCATATGTTTTCTTGGTGAAAATAAAAAAGTGGCAGTGCCCGCATTTGGCGCAGCACACCATATGCACAGACAGGCATTGACCATTGACACTGACATTGTAACTTGTAAGATAACAGCCCCGAAAGTTCTAAACTCAGATAACAGTTAGAAAAACCGGCGGGTTTGGGTGGCGACATCGATTTACCTCCACAGCTGTCGTTAAAAATGTTCATTCGTCATCCCCCGTTTGCATCCGCGCACAACAAACTCCAGTTATTTACAAAAACAAAACAAAAAATAACACCCAGAGCCTCTGGCAGAGGGCCAGATTATCGGCGGCTTATTCTACTGATGGCGGTGACAGACGACGGTGGAAACGACTGTAGCCCAGTGGTCGCAACATCCGTTCAAAGTCTGACTCGTGTGCGTGGCCTAGAAGTTGTCGCCAAACTTCTCCGTTGCAGACACAATCTCATCGTATAAAAAGCGTAAAAGAACAACACTCACGTGACTGGACGACATCGCGAGTTACTAGAGCGACCCTCGATCATCGATGGGCGTCTCTGCGTTGTGGGTTCGTTCTGTGACCGCGTTCCAAGACCGACCAGGTCCAGGCGTTGGCGTCGTCCGTGCAACACCGATATGCCGTCTATCCATCACGAGATAATCTAGCGCTCACTTCTGTGTACAATTATATTTATAGCCGGGTCAACAGTCTGCCGCCTGCCGCAGTACAAACACTGCTGACTTCGCTAGTCTAACGGAACTGACACCCGCACCGACAAACATCTGGGTACCGTTTTTTACTTGTAGCATATTTCCATTTCCACAACACCGAAAAATTAATTAGAATTCCATTAATTAATAATTCCAAATAATACTCTGTTCTACCGGTCTGCCTCGATCATGCATATTTTTCCCGCGCGTATTGGCGAGCTTTGACGTGACGTCACTGACGATAAGAATTTTTCATTCATTCACCGTGCTGTTGACAGCGATAGCGGTTGTTTAGAAGCGAACGTCATAATGGTTTATTGCGCGGCATTTGATTGTAATGCAAACAGTAGTTAGTATGTAACACGTAGAAAGAAAACTTGTCTTGACTGCAATCCGGACCAGAGAAGGTGCAGCCCTAGGCTATCCTAGTGCTAAAATCTCTTTGAAAGAGTGCCCACATTATTCCCAGAAGTGGAAGCTATGTTGATGTTATCAATCCGTAGAACACAGGCAGCGACGCGGTCCACCTAGGATCGCAGCGAGCTGTCAGTGCGGATACAGGTGATGTTGGCTCACGGCGAATTCGGCCCGGTGAATTCGGACAGCATTCTTTGGAGAGTTCGGCCCGCAACTTCGGCCTCAGAGCTTAGTGATCTCAGCCCAAACGATTGTGTAGCGAGCACATGAAGTTTAATGACTGTCTTTCTGTGAATAAAGTATTCTATTTATTCTCTCATTTGTTAATTTAATTATTTTCACATTAACCCTAAATTGTTACTTTGTAACCTCTTTTATAGCTTTCGTTCCTTTCGCATAAAATACGGCGCTGCATTTTTTTCCATTTTAACACGCAGTCAACGAAACGATCATTAGAACTTATACAATTCGTTGTATTCTTAAAAATCATATCATAATATATAATATATTACACTAAAAACTATAACATTATATACAGTTGAATAATTTTAATAAATTAAATTGCAATTATCATAATATCTTGTTTCTGTATTTCAGTTTCCCTCATCAGGTGAATTTCTCCCCAGTTTGTGTTTTTAATTAAATCAGATACAGAGAGATAACAGCGATTATTGCATTGTGATTACAACGGAGCCATCATTTTGAATGTGAAGCATGATCTTTTATTCACACTTGTTCACTGTACGAAACCGACAAGGCAGTCTATTTCAACAGTGTCTTGTTAAACTTAGCATCCCTTTGATGCCAAGTACAGGAATAATAAACCCTTAAAGTGACGGCTAATACATTGCTGGCTAGAACTGAGTAGATATTGCGTGTCACACCCATAGAGTTACATCATTAATCACACCGTATAAACTAATGGGTGTTATATTTATGTCTATGGTCACACCAGTCATCGAAATCACCACGCCGAAACAACATGGCAGTTGGGCCGAATTCTTCGTGAGCTGAAATCACCACCACCCGTCAGCGCTACTCCTGCTACTGCGATGTTTACTTTTTGACCTGGCCGTGAAAACGACCACCTAGAGCCGCTAAACTTCTTCTCATATATTCACCATACATATACACATGCCACGTGGTCAAAAGCATTACTCTTTATTCCATGTAACAAAAACAAAAGCTAGCTATAACTATCTAACTAGCTATACATATCTTATGCCTAGCTCCGCGAAGCTAGGCATAGGATATGTATTAAGCCTTTATATGCTATGTCTTAATGGGAGTCTCATTGACCTTTACATTTATGGTAATTATTAAAAAAAATTATGGTCAACTAAATATGTCTGTCTGTCTCTGACAATTAAGTTTTCGTTTATTTTGATCTTTATTTGGAAGTAAGAGTAATGTTTGACCACGTCACATGTGTATGGTAGATATATGATAAGTTTGGCAGCTCTATATGTGTGTGTGTGTGTGCGTGTGCGTGTGCGTGTGCGTGTGCGTGTGCGTGTGCGTGTGCGTGTGCGTGTGCGTGTGCGGGTGCGGGTGCGTGTGCGTGTGTGGGGGGGTCGTTTTCATGGTTCGGTCAGAAAGTAAATTAGTTCGATGTCAAAGGCTAGGCCTACTGGCGTCGCTAAACTGCTCCGAAACTGCCGAATTCGAAGATGATTCTGTGATATCACAAGTAGAGGCTATATTATTATAGCAGTTCGAAATCGTTACATATTGTACGTTTTATCCTGGGAAATTGACACCGCCATCATGCACTCGCTATAGTAACGCGAGTGAAACTATACTGAAACATTGCATAGAAATCACTGACTGAATGTAATCCCATCGCATCATTGACGTCACAAAACCACGTGATCGCTCATCTCATTAACTTCGAATTTTTACGCGCGCTTTGCGAGTTAAATATCTAATTTTACCTATAAATAAATGTTTCCAATTTTTTGGGCATAAAGTACATACAATATTAAACACCGAAAAGCATTTTAGCTAGTGCCTTAATTGTTGTTAGTCCTTTTAAGCACGACTTCGCTCTTAAAAATCGATTTCGCTTCTTGGCTATGATCGAAACTGAAAATTGCGTTTCACTAAGAATAAATAATAAAAACTCTCATAGAAACGTTCTTAAAAACGCTCTTAGTTTACGAGGTTATCTCCTAACTTACGTTCCATCACAACGCACCATCGCGCATCTACCGTTCTGCTCTGTGGATGGCGCGATCTATGCGACGGATTGATGACGCGATGCGACAGTGATGCAGCAACAATGCCTGATTAACAGTATTGAGGGCCTTACCGAGTGCTTGAAAGAGGAAGATCGAGACGCAGGATACTGACTGTGGGAGTAACTCGATCCATACCTTAACGTTTATTCAACTGCGTCTTGAGCATTGTCATTCACAGAATGTTGTCGATGACGGTATGCAAACATTCATAGTATACAAAAATACAGTGTATGATGACAACAAGAATTACAGCATACAGTGGCATACCAAAATTATACAAGAAAATAGAGCGTAAACTGGAGACTGTACAAGTTCTCCTGAGCAAAAGAGAGACATCCAAATACTTTGCACTAAATTAATTACCAACGGTACTAGAGATGTGATCGTGTGAATAGTAAGATCTGTTTGCATAGCCAGATTAAATAGTCTATTCTGGCTCAATGTGGATCGGTGCTCATAATTGATCACGTTTTAAAAATACCTCTCTCAGCTACAGCTACTAATAATCAAAGTCAGATATGTGTGTGTTTGTGTGTGCGTGTGCGTGTTGAACATAATATTATGTTGAACTTTCTCAAACATAAATGAACTGTTTGCGCGTTTTGGCAGCCCTGACGTCAAGATTAATCCGATTTTGTGGGGCCCCCTTTTGGGGGAGGAGCTGATACTAGTATATATATACTAGCACCAGCTATATTTACAGTGTATAATATTATATTAAACCACTTGTATCATTGTTAACCTGGCACTGGTTTCAACCTTAGTACATTATAGTGAAACATCACACTCTCATAACGTGACGTTAACTTGCCCACGATTCGTTCGTTGTGGACCTATCACGCATGTGTAAAAATAAATGGAATTGAAATTTCGCACACAGCAGCGATAGCCCTCCAATAGTATCGCTCCATCACATATATTGCGCCATCGCTCATTTGCATCGCGCCATATCGCTGCATCGCATCGTGCAATCGCTGCATCGCATCGTGCCATCGCTCCATCGCATCGTGCCATCACTCCATCGCATCGTGCCATCACTCCATCGCATTGTGCCATCACTCCATCGCATCGTTCCGTTGCATCGCTCCATCGCACCGCCCCATCGCGTTCCCAAATTTAGCACACAACAACAATGACCTTTCTCGGCCATCATAGACCAGTAGTAGTGTGTGAGTCAGACGCGCATCCAGGCGTAACACTTGAACGGTTTCCAAATTTCGCTCATAGTGAAATTTCACGTTGTCATAATAATGTTGTTGCCAACGATTCGCTTGTTGTTGGCTTGTCATGTAGGCCTGTGTGTTGCTAAAAATGAAAAACATGTATGACTGTATTCCTGTATACGGTGGAAAAACCTTTAATCCGCCACTGTCAGGTATTGCTCACCATACGTACTCGTCTCTGGTTATGGATTCAATTAACACTCACTCTATGATAACACTAGAACTCCTGTTGGTGTGGCAAGGAATCAACTTCCTCCATTATGTACGGTTCTCGTACCGTTCTGTTCTTACAACTTATTTGAGGCCTGTGTTAATTTCCTCTGGATTTGTCTATGATCTATTTGGCTTCTGTTCCGCTTGTTTGTGTTTCAACAGTCGGTGCATACATCCTACATGCCGGATGCACTTGGTGGTACGGTTGTTAATCACTCATTCCATAGGACCCTTTTCGTCGATACTGCTGCCTAGGCATTTGAAGGATGCCACTTGCTTCAGCTGATATTCACCAATTTTAATGTTTAGATTGTGATGCACTCTTCCAATCTCCATGACTTTTCTGAAGGTTCGTCCTTTTCACGATATGTTATTAACTTGTTTTATTGAGCACTGTGTTCCATGTATTCGTGATTTCTTCAAGTTATGTCCCAAACGCTGATGTATGCAATATCATCAGCGTACGCTAGTATGAAGTTACGTTCTTGATTTGCTGCCACTTCCCGAATCACCAAATCCACGTGCACGATGAACAGGGGGTGTCTTACTCCTCTCGTGAGATAGTATCAAACCATTGGCCTTTCCCTCCAGCTCTCTCCATTACTTTACTCTGACAGGTTGTACAGGTGTTGACAATTGCTTTTTCTGATCTGATAGTACATCATACTTGTCCATCGCCTTCCACGTCTCTCCCCCCTCTCTCCCTCTCTCCTCCTCTCCCTCGCTCCCCTTCTGTCCCATTCTCTCCCCCTCTCCCACCCTCTCTCTTCCTCTCTACCCTCTCTCTCCCCCTTTCCCTCTCTTCCCTCCCTCTCCCGCCACCTCTCCCTCTCACGCTCACTCTCTCTCTTTCTTCTCGTTGGGGGGTTCGTGGAGTCTTTCTTTTAGGTTATGTTCGAATTGATGGCTATATCTACATCCTTGGGTTTCCCGCACCAACCTTCTTCCTGGTAGCATGTTGTTTCCGACTCTTTGGCACGTTTTAATATCCAAGAAGGAAAACCGTGTCATTCGCTGGGATGTATGCAAGGATGGAATGAAGGGCAACCTAGAAAGATTCTTTCTCTTTCCTCTGCCGCAACTGGTGTGTATAGGCACCGATGAATATTGCACAATAATGGGATTGAACAGATGAGTGGATATACGAAATTTGATAGTGGAAACATATTTGGTAATGTCCCGTGGATCAGCTGGTGCACCATTGCAATATCAGGTTTCAATCATTGACAAACAGGTTACGGCATCACCAGTGCCGGATTAACCATGGTACAAGATACACACTCGTACAAGGCCCCCACAAAATCAATCATAATCCGTCTGAGTAACCGCATAGAGTCTCGAATCTCTTCGCTTTCCTTGAATCGGGCTCCGACCGCTGTTCAACTTCTGTGCTATATTCGTTAATGTGACATCGCATATCGCACACACACGCACACGCACACGCACACGCACACGCACACGCACACATACAAACACACACATATCTGACTTTGATTATTAGTAGCTGTAGCTGAGAGAGGTATTTTTAAAACGTGATCAAGTATGAGCACCGATCCACAATGAGCTAGAATAGACTATTTAATCTGGCTATGCAATCAGATCTGTGTATTCACATGATCACATCTCTAGAACCGTTGGTAACTAATTTGGTGGAAAGTATTTGGATGTCACCCTCACAACACGTTTGTTCCACGCTCCCACATTATACTCAAGTCTCAAGTGGTTTACTCAAAACAGCCCAAACTTGGGCTAACGCAGGAGTTTGTGGTGGACTGTGCGCATGCGCTGTGGGTGGTACATTCGATTAAAAGACTAGTATCATTAATGTTGCTGAAATGGTTTTTATCTGATAATTTTATGTATAGGATGTTTAACGAAAATGTTTAATAGGTTTGTTATGTGTATATATACTGTCGCTGCCTTGCCACATGCACACATAGACAGTCTCCATACCCACACCATGGATAAGTTTACGCTGGGCACTGTGTTTTAAAGGCAGTTTAGGTGAGGAGGTGTGGTGAAAGGGAGTTCCATAATAGCTTCTTGAAATGATTTTGGGTTTTTTATGTTGGTAATTTTTGGTGGAATCATATTCCATATGCGAATGGCTCTGGGATAAAATGAAAAGACCATTGCATTTATACGACACTTGGGGGCTATGTATTGTCCACGGGTTCGAGAGCGACTTAATAGGCCTGGGGGGGGGGGGGTAATCTCAATAATGTTGTTTAGAATTTTGTAGAAGGTTGTGGCTTGTTTGATAATGCGCCTTCGTTCGAGGGTTGGCCATCCAAGGGCAGTAATTAGATCTGCTGGATTTGTGTTCCGTCTGTAATCATTTTTAACAAATCTGGCAGCAGAGTGTTGCACTCTTTCAAGGCTTTTAACTTGTGAAAAGGTGTGGGGATTCCATATGGGTGAAGAGTACTCAAGTTTTGGCCGGATTAGCATGTTGTAGGCTGTTTGTTTAACTTCGGGTTTACATGGGCCAAGAGTTCGTTTAATCATGCCTAAACATTTCGAAGATTTTGAAGTTATGTCAGTGACGTGATGTGTCCAGGTTAATTTGGAATCCAATTTTACTCCGAGGTATGAGTGGCTGGATACGGTGGATAATGGCTGGCCAGAAAGCGAGTACTTGTGTGTGCTGGGTTTAGTTTTATTTGTTATTGGAAGGTGGACGCATTTAGATACATTAAATTCCATTTGCCATTTGTCTGACCATGTTTGGAGTTGGCTTAGGTCAGTTTGGAGAATTTCGTGGTCGGTTTTGGAAGAAATTTTACGATATATAATACTATCATCTGCAAAAAGGCGTATAGAAGATTTGATGTTCCCATTTATGTCATTTATGTAGAGTAAGAAGAGGACAGGTCCTAGAACTGAACCCTTTGGGACACCAGATGTTACATCTGTGATGTCCGACAGGGCACCGTTAACTGAGACTCTCTGTTTGCGGTTGGATAGAAAAGATTTGATCAAATTTTTGTGTTTCCAGTGATTCCGTAGGAGGTCAATTTTGATAGAAGACGTAGGTGAGGCACTTTGTCGAAGGCTTTGGCAAAGTCAAGCAGGATTGCGTCAATTTGGGTCTTGTTGTCCATAGCAGTCATCCAGTCGTGGACTGTCTCAATGAGTTGAGATTCACAAGACAGTCCCGACTGGAATCCGTGTTGGAAGTGGAGAATGATGTTATGCTTGTGCAGGTGTTTCCACATGTTGCTTAGGGAGATATGTTCCATTACTTTACAGAGAATGCAGGTTAGTGATATGGGTCTGTAGTTAGCCGGGTCAGATTTATGGCTCTTTTTGTGTATAGGAGTTACTAATGCTTGTAGCCAGTCATTAGGAAGTTTACCTGTGTTGTATGACTGTTGGAAAATTTGGGGGATGATGGGAGCTATCTGCTTTGCAGTTTCTTTAAGGACTCTGGCTGGGAGTTCATCTGGGCCTGTAGCTTTGTTCTGGTTTAGATTTTCCAGCTGCTTTATTACGCCATCTAGGCCAATTTCGAGAAGGGGGATGTTGGGGTAAGTAGAGGGGGCTATTTGGGGTGCTTTTCTTGGGTAAATACAGAGCTAAATTGGTTGTTTAGGGCATTTGCTTTATCTCGATCATTAATTATTGGTTGGTCGTTTACTCGAAGTGTGGGGATGCCAACGTTTTCTCGTTTATTTGCCTTAATAAATGACCAGAATCGTTGTGGATTAGTTTTCAGGCTGTCTCCAATGTGGTTGTTAACATAGTCTTTGTAGGATTTTGCTAATGCTTTAGTAGCTTGCTTTCGGAGTTCCTTAAATTTTTCCCAGTCACTGTTTAGTCCAGTTTGCTTTGCCTTTTTGTGGCTTTTGTTTCGTCTTCTCTGCATTCTAATTAGTTCACGTGTTATCCAGGGGAGGTGGGTTTTAGCTTTTGTGTATCGTCTAGGTATGTTATTGTTAATCAAGGTAGTCAGATGTTCGCGGAAAAAGGTCCAGTTTATGTCTATAACCTGTGAATTGGGGTCGATGTCGAAGTACTCAAGATTTAGTTTGTCTATGTCGTCTTTGAGTTGGTCCCAGTCTGCTGATTTGTAACTATAAACTTGGTGGCACTGAGCATCGGCGTGAAGCGGTGGTAATTAATATTAGCATAACCACTTGTAAATAATTTACCTGTATTTGACACAAGACTAACATTTGCAAAATCCACCTGTATCGGTCTCAGTCGGGTAAGCGGGTAAGCTGACTGCATGGTGATATCAAATACAAATGTTGTCCTGGGTATCCACCAGGGTTTGGCGTAAACACAAACCACTGGTGATACGGGGGTGGATTCCGGGTAATATAAACACGCTCTCCTGTTATGACATCACTGTATTCGTAAAAGAGAGTGTTACCGCAGACGCCTACACTTCGAATATCAAACACACCGCGCATTCTCAAAGCATTACGCACACTCTGAAATCGAGAACACAATGGCGGAATCATTAATCATGGAGCCGCCTCGATGGCACGCCAACCCGAACCGGGAGGTTAGTCTGGAGTCTACACCAAAACCACACGATCAGTATTAACGTCAGTGGTTACGTGCTGGTCTACATCTAGGTCTGCAACTTCCTGGTTCCGATTGCTCGACAGAGTAGTGGAATTCAACACATTCTGTTTTCGTCTCTGATTGTCTATGCTGTTATCGGGCAATGCACTGAAGACTCGATTAGACTATGACGTATCTAGTTCTTCCCTTCGGTGCCAACTGGTCATGCACTCCTGAAAGGTAATGTGACATTAGTTATATAGTGTTTAGTTAATTTTCAGACTAGTAATGACGAAACATATATTTTCTAAAATGTAGCACCACATTGCTTTGGCAATACTGGCAACTCTTCGTATTGAAAAGGAATGCTTAATTGTGCCTGGGTATCTGGAAAGCATTTTGTTCTAACTCTAACGGAGGTAATAACATTATAGCAACGTTGTTTGTTACATTTATTAGAGCATTGGGAAAATATTCAACTGGTGCAACGACTGTGTAACAAGTCGGTTAATTTAAATTATAGAGGTATGCTTGAACAGTGAAATGTTTGGGTGTATACAGAAATGTAGAGGGGTTATTAGACATGTGGAAATGCCTCGTAAATATAAAATATGTTTAAAGTTGTTCAAAATAAAACAGGATGGGGTATATTTATGTCCGATGTATTAATTCATTAAGCACGATACATATGTCTATCGAGGAAGGGCAAATTAAGGATGCACGCAACATTTGGGCATCACTATTATATAAACAAAATCAAATGGGGATCGTTTATGACTTTCACCTATATAAACTTACACCTTCAATCTTAAACATGTGCTGCACAACTAGCACAGTCGCTGGCAGGTAATGTAACTGATAAACTATCTAAACCTGCCAACAATAACGGACGTATATTTGCATGACGTATGACTAAATCTGTTTTGATTACACCACATGTCCCCACTGCCACCGCACGGCCACTGGACTATGTGCATCTGAACAAGTAGTTAGGAAATACTAATATATGCTCGTGCAGACATGAGCTGACTCCGCATTATGAAGTTGTATACGTCAAAAACTCCTCACATTACTTATTACCACAAATGGATGTATAAATACATTACATTACATTGTTTTTGTCCAATCCCGGAAAGTCACAGGTTGGATTACAGTGCATGTTGATATCTTAATAATAATATTTTATTTTGTCAATCAAAACATTGAATAAAACAATAATCGCTTATCTAATCGCCACTACCTGGCAGACATGTTCCTTCCAACATTAACTGAACTTCTGGGAAACAAACCCACCACGCACCTTGCTCGTTTATACAGCGGAGTGAACTGAATTCCTACGTCAGATCTTCTCGATTAAGAAACATAAGTTATAACTAAACTAAACCATTATAGACGCCATCGCGGCCCACCAAATTTTCTCATGAGAAATAATAGAGCCTATTCCGAGTTCTGAAGACGTGTGTTGTTCGTTGGCTCAATGGTGATTACCGTAACCATAGCAACACTGGAGGCGCTGAAGAACAGAAGAACGAGTCGTTACAACTATTCCTCTTCCGGTGAACTGCTGAATTATGGGGCGGACGCTTTGAATGAACCAGTTGCTCATATATTAAACCAATTACGTACTATAGAGTTGCGAATCGATGGGATTTGGGCGTGGAATTCTGATTCTGTTGCACGACGAAACTTGGGCGTGGAGTTCAGATTATGTTGCACGATGGAACTTGGGCGTGGAGTTCTGATTATGTTGCAAGATGGAACTTGGGCGTGGAGTTCTGATTATGTTGCACGATGGGACTTGGGCGTGGATTTCTGATTATATTGCACGATGGAACTTGGGCGTGGAGTTCTGATTGTGTTGTACGATGGAACTTGGGCGTGGAGTTCTGATTATGTTGCACGATGGAACTTGGGCGTGGAGTTCTGATTATGTTGCACGATGGAACTTGGGCGTGGAGTTCTGATTGTGTTGTACGATGGAACTTGGGCGTGGAGTTCTGATTATGTTGCACTATGGAACTTGGGCGTGGAGTTCTGATTATGTTGCTGAACCAGAAGACGAGTCAAAAATGTGACACCGATTACAAGTTCTTCCTCGTTGCTCCCTTTATAAAGTATATGATTTATTTAACATAACAGTAAAACATTCGCTGGCTGGTGATGTAACGTACACGTGTTGTCCTGAAGAGGCGAGGCTATATAGGTCATGTATTTCTTTACCGCCCCAGTTGTTATCTCTTTCCACTGTGTGCAGTCTTATAAGCACTGCAGTGTATCATATTACACTGCTTGTAAGACACACTTCATTGGTATATTGCAATCATCCACAATGAAGTCGCAGGAACGCATGACTGAAACTTGGTTTAAAAGCGAAGCGTTGTCTGAAGGCTCAACAACGAAAACCTTCGAATGAAAAGCTTTCCCAAGTAGCTGATATTTTAGAAGGTGGCATATCAGTCAGTCACTGATGCGTATCCAGAGGATATGTCTTCTCACCTACGGTTGTTGTAGCTACAGCGGCGTCGCTCAATGACTTCCGACATCGTCGTTGTATATTGCTTTCCGTTCTCACATGTATGACCATACAACTTGAACTCATATTTTTTTCATTGCAGAAACGAGCCTACACTACATTTATGTCAGGAGGTAACTGCAGAAATTTAAACGAGTGGACGCAATGTCCGGTGAGGTATTTCTTCTCAGCTGACAACGCTTAACGTGTTCTCATCCCTACCTGCCCTGGTGCGCTACATACTTTTGTAATAAGACCTTGTTGCAGTAACAATGCAAACGTCACTTCTGGATAAGACTGGAACGCGCCTGGCTAGCATCATGTGTAGAGGCCAAAACACGAATGAGACCGGTACTGCTACTGCTACTGCTACTGCAAGCAATCAGCGGCCGCAACTTTGTCATAAAATTGTTTTTTCCACTCACGGCATTGTTGTATGTATGTTCCCGATTTTACATTACGATAGTAAACGAAACCAACCCCAATCATGGATAAAGTCAATTAGACTTAAGTGTTTCAGGGACATGAAAAGAAGTAGCCTTCCAGCCAAAGCCATCTTCGAAGGGATGAGGGAAGGTTAATGAAGAGGAAGACCGCAAAGGAGGGAAGGATGAAGCTATGATGGAATAAACTGAGCATGAAAGTGAAAGTTCGGGTAGAGTGGAGATGCATGCGCATTGAGTGACGTATTCTGCAAAAAATTGAGAAAACGTTAGAAGAGAGAGAGTAAACGAAACAAAGTTCCAAGTATAAAACAAGAAATGTAATTACTTTATTTACAAACAAAACATGGAATTAGTTCATTTTCACAAATCAACAGTAACAAATACATGTTGTTATAAAATACAATAAACATGTTTGAAAAAACATTTAGCGTATCAACATCGTTATATACATTACATCGTATACCCAATAGATATTTCCATTTAACAGCAAAGCAACAAGTCAGATTACACCGCCATGTAAATAGGACTGTGTAAATATCAACATGAAAACAGCAACAGTATAACACTTGACAACACGTTTAAAATTCATGGATGGCACGATGATTTGTAAACAGCTGTGTATAACATCCTTTATGGCACATTTCTACTGATTGCATGTAGACAAGCATTTAGGTCTAAATTTAAACAAAGCTACTTTCCATCTCTCATTTATCACAGTGGAATATCGCAGTAAATTGGCACAATATTCACACAACTGGCCAGACCTTAACTACAGAGCTTCCAGAAAAAAAATCAATGAACATCGAAATATTAAATGCACGAATGAACAAACGCAAGCAAACATTTGACAGAACACAGAGCTAACATTTGACAGAACACAGAGCTAACATTTGACAGAACACAGAGCTAACATTTGACAGAACACAGAGCTAACATTTGACAGAACACAGAGCTAACATTTGACAGAACACAGAGCTAATATTTGACAGAACACAGAGCTAACATTTGACAGAACACAGAGCTAACATTTGACAGAACACAGAGCTAACATTTGACAGAACACAGAGCTAACATTTGACAGAACACAGAGCTAACAAAGTTACAAGAAAACAACAAAACATCCCCCAGAGTGTCTGGTTACGACTTATGACCAGCCATTCAGTGGCACCTACTGATTGTCTATTTTACACATTCACTTTGTATATTATATAGTGTTTATATTGCATTCACAATAGAGTATTATTTACAATGTGCAGGATTGGTGATTATATTCAATTTAAGCAATTATATTGGAGGATGTGCAATGTTTAAAGAAGTACTTCTTCTAAAGCAAACACAAAGCAACACAATGATTACTGTTCAGATTTACCATGTTGGTACGGCTGTATGTCTAAAGAAGCCATGTTTTTGACATGCTTGCATGTACACACACACGACTTAATGATGTCACAAATCAATATATCAAATCTACAATCATCAACTATGGTAAATAGAGGGAGAACACTTGAAGCTGTATGTTTACAAAAGAAATCCAAACAAATTCAAGAAAGAAAATGAGGTAGATAAAACAGGATGGTAGGGTGAATCAGATGGACTAGGGGTACATGAAAGGGCTAGAGGGCAACAGCCCTAGTTTATGTTGTTAAAATGTTCTGTTAGGTCTGATACATTGCACACTTAAAGAAACATATGTTACTAAGTTGTGTCCATCTTGACCTGAGAGAGTGAAAGACGGAAGAGCCATTGTGAAACTGTGCATAGATTATCCATACAAAACAAAACAACATGCATACATAAAATGTGCACGGTTAAGCAGATCATGGGACACTGTGTCTCTGCTAGGTAGTGTGAATATGATGATTTTTCAGAAGCGTCTGTGATGCTTCCTTGTCTATGCACATTGAAACATCCTTCTCAGACGGAGCCTGCGAGTCGGAACTTGTGTTCTTCAGTTGGAAGAAGGTCTCCTGCCCAAGGACTGTGCTGCCGTACACACTTGTGTTGTGGTTCCTAAAAACAAAAGAGAGCTAGAACATTATTTTTTTATTAACGAGATCACCATTTAATGCCTAGTGACCTACACAAATTACACAAGTCTTGATGTTAATTGCCTTCTATGAAATTAACTGCAACCTGAAATATCAGTTCTCAGCATAATGCTGCTGTGATTTCCTAAACCTAACCCAGATAACAACATCACCGAACTTCATAAATAATGTTTAAACAACAGTCAAAATTGTAAAAGGTGATATCATGAATTAGTTGTTCTGAAACCTGGTAATTTATGTCTGCTGTCCATTGTTAAATGATGTATTTAACAGAGCATCCAAGGCCATTTTTGAGGTTACTCATAACTTAATAACTAGCAAAACAACAACTGGGTCATATCATTCAGATTCCATCAAATATTTGTTACCAGTATACAGAATAATTATCTTAACTTATCGATCTCAAAAACCAAAAGTATTAAAACTAAAGGGCAATGAAATAGCATTAGAAAGTACTCATTCTCATTGAGAACATAATAATAATAATGTTTTATTTCAGGCAAGAGCCCATAATATTATATATATATACATACAAGTAAAAATAACATAAATATACACACATGATGAACAATAGAGGTACATGTAGTGAGAAAAGAATATATATATAAATATACATACATGACGTGCAGTAAAAATATATATAAAATAAGTCGGGATAAAAAATATATTTGTATAAAAGTACAAACATCATGAATTAAAAGTATACAATTGATCAATCCAATGTTTAATCAATGGACTTCGATAATAAATAAAGTGTGAAAATAATTCACAAAAAGTAGTATATTGTCGGATTTTTCCAACTGGCATAAAAGGCTAAAAATTTATGAGCGAATGTGTTCATTAAAGGTTTGAACATAATTATTAGCGAACATATGACTTTCACTACAGCAGGGTGACAAGTTGTGTATACAGGTAATTCTAAAACTGTTGTTATAAGCAACAGTAATACCTTTCAGACTCTGTTTTTTAAAATTACACCAAAAACTTGAGGTGTACATTGAACCACAGTATGAATTAAATAAAGTTGTTTTAATTAAAATTTTCTGGCTAAAGCATTTGCCTGTGCATAGATACATCTTTTCTGCCTGGTAATATCGTCATCATCAGTAAGGTTATTGTTTATAATATGGCCAAGGTATTTACATTTCTCAGTGTTAGGTAGTGTATGGTTATTGATAACAACAGGATGAATATTTTTCTTGTCCCTAGGTTTGTTATCAGTAACCATACAGAAAGATTTGTTGGCATTGTATGTTATATCAAACATATTGCCGTACTTGGCACAACAATCGGTGAGTTTTCTCAACCCAGCAACACTAGGTGAAAAAACACAAAGGTCATCGGCATACATCATATGATTCATTATGGTTCCTGCATAAAGACATTTATTCAAATTTACATTTAAGCCATCCATGTAAACATTAAAAAGATGTGGAGAAAGGATTCCACCCTGCTTAACACTGTTTGAAACGGTAAAAAATTCTGAGAAGCTACAACACCATCTGACAGTGAATTTCTGTGTTCTGTACCAGTAATAAAGAATGCGCACAATAAAAGAAGGACTTCCCCGGTCAATTAGTTTGGTGAATAGCTTACTATGATTGACTTTGTCAAAGGCATCCAGCATAGTAACATACATAGATGAGCCATTCGCTATGTAGTGTCGAAAGAGTTCTTTTAATAAAAATATGAGCATTTCAGTTGAGTAATGCTTTTTAAATCCAAATTGGTTTACACATGTAGATAAAAAAGTAGAAACCCTGGATTAATATCAAGGATTCAAATAATTTACTAGCAATTGTGGCTAGAGCAGTGGGTCGGTAGTTGTTGTTATCAAACAGGTCACCTGCCTTATTTTTAATTATGGGGGCTATGATTGTAATCATCATAGCATCCGGTAAAAAACCGTGAATTAACATGCTGCTATATAAAAGTTTTTCATTCGCATATTTAAAATGTTCGTTACTTACACTATCATAACCCGGGGCTTTGCCTATAGGCATTGCATGCATTATATCTTGAATTTCCTTAACATTAACAATCATTTGAACATTAAACTGTACATTGCTACAGTATTCATTGATCTTCTTAATGTTGGCTGGGGAGCCAGGTATAAAGTTATGTAGGGACTGGTAATGATGAAGCCACAAATTCTTTACATTTTCTACACCAGAAGCACCACCAACATTGCTAGGATTTGACAACCTGGCATTATTCATGTTTTATGTCCTTCCAGAAGTTTTTGAAGTCAGTACATACTTTAGAAGCAAGTCTTTCAGCTTTAAGAATTTCAGCATTTTTTTCACATAGTCTTTTGTTGCGTTTAAAATGAGCCCGTCTAATTTCCATTATATCATACAAGGGATCATGGCGAGGACTCCCAGCAGAACGCCAGAAGAGAAAGGATTCTCTAGCAACTTGATGGGAGTCTCTGACTAGGTCGTTCCAGCCAAGAACAGTATACTTAGAAGACGTGTTGTTAGCCTTAGTAGGGATTACCTCGGCAGTGTCTTTAAGTGATTTTATAATATCATTGTAAAGATTGCTTAGCAAAGTGCGATGGGCTTCATCATTACAATTAGGGTTAGTACATCTTAAAACCTCATGAGGTACATCAATAGCAGATAAAAGCAAACCAGTTTGTGTATGATAGTTATGGAGATCCTGGAGGGAGGCAGCATTCTACACAGGACAAGGTGCTTGAATTTGCTCTTGTGTGGGGGCTTCAGAGGAATGTAATAACTTGGCATATAGAAATGCATAGAGGTAAGTGGTCGGAAGGGACACAATCATATTTAACTTCCATATCAGATATTGGTGAGTGGGTGGTGAGCACAGTCGAGCCAGGTCCTTGAGCCGTGCGCATCACTAACATAAGTAAAAGCATCAGAGGGGAGAAGCAATGTGTCACTTGCAATAATGTGACAGTCGTTTATAAAAGCATTGAGAAATGGAGTAAAAAGACTGGGGTTCTTAATATCCACATTAAAATCACCAATGATGAATATATGGGTTGATTCAAAAGAATCGCTTATGGCCTAGATTTTACCTAAAATTTCTAGATATTCATCAGCATTGTCAACAGTCTGATATGGTAGATAAACATTAAGTAGAATAGTGGCATTAGAGCTGGTAATTTTTAGGGTTGGTTCAATAAAGGGGTCGAGTAAACGCCTCCATAAAAAGCAGAGTCCACCATGAGGACGTCCACTCAAACCATCACCATAATCAATGGAAGTAATTCATGTAGTCAGAGTGAACAGAATTTAGAAAAGAAAGGCTCTGTTTAGAGAGCCAGTGTTCGTGCACAGCAAGTATATCTAAAGAGTTTAAGATGTCAACCATGTCAAAAGCACTGTTCCGTATACTTCTGTAGTTAAAGGAAGAAATACGGAGGGAAAGTCTATAAGTGGGTTGAATCTATTGGTGTGTGTTTCCTAGGTGGGAAATACCGTCCAATCTTTGTTCCAGCAGGCCAGAGATCAGCGTCATAAAGCGAGTTAGGTTTGGGAATGTCAACACAGAGCTTGAAGGAAGAATATGAGTTGTGTCAGGTTGGTAATCGCTCACATGAGCATTTCAAACTCAAACTTGATGACACGTATGTATATAATTCGTCACAAGTTGTGTCAGCATGGAATCCTGTGAGAAAGTACTCCGCAGGTATGAGTCGCACCGGTGCACACTTAAGACTACACTTGGAAGAGTTGCCTGCGATCATGGCTTGTGACTTACGATTAGATGTCAGTGGTTTAACAGTGTTGTGAGACTTTTTGGAGATTACTGTTGTCCACAGTGGCGAAGAAGCGCTACCAGTGATAGATGTAGAAGCGGTAGTAGTTGACAGAGTGGCTGTCGACGCATCTGCATCTACAAGAAGTAGTTTCAGAGGTCAACACAGCGGATCGTGAAGATGTAATTGTCGAGGTTGACACAGCGGGTCTTGACGGAGAAGTTGCAGTCGTCGACACTGCGGATCGTGAAGAAGTATTTGGAGAGGTCGATACAGCAGATCATGAAGAAATAATTGGAGAGGTCGACACGGCGGATCGTGAAGAAATAGTAGCCATGTTCGACACAGCAGATCGGGAAGAAGTAAAAGATGGAGCAGTTGCCTTGGGGGCAGATCGAACTCTTGAAGAAGTAGATACGGCAGATTTCGGAGACATCTCACGTATGGCAGGTGTTGGAGAAGATGTAGAAGCTGAAGTCGTTGCGGCTGGCATCACGTTCAGTGAAGAAAGTACAGGTAGCAGTGATGACACAAAAGTGGTGATTTGCGTAGCAAGTTCAGACACATAAATGGAATAAAATTATTCATTGATTGTAAAAGCTAGCTCATTGTTTAAAAATAGAACTGACAGATATCTGATAAGGGTGGGCCACACATAGATGAACAAACTGTTGGACTCTCAATAAGCCAATGGCTTTTTTGTCCACTTGCCATGTTGTAGCATTGGATGGCTATCTTGTTAAATCTAAAACACATGTATAACTACTCTCTCCTCTTAATTGCTTAATATGTCCAACTTAAAACCGCCCTAACTCTGAAAAGTCCAGTTTTTACAGGTAAACCTTAGTGTACCAATCAACACACCTTAGTGTCAGTTCCTTTAGAGTTTCTGATGTGTGGAACTCTTCATGCTGGAGAACAGCAGTATCGCAGAACTGACTTTCAAGGGCAGACATTGGATGTTGCAGATCATTGGGCATTGCGATCTTCCCTGTACAATAAAATACCAATAATAGCATGCAAAGTAATACAGGTTAAATGGGGGAGGTACTTTTTATGTTTGAATCAGGTCTTCATTTCAACAACAGCAACAACACAAAACACACAGAAATAGCCAAACATAAAATATAAATCAGTCTTGATGTTGAAAAGGGCAAGAAGAAGTGTGTCACTTATAACACTTGTCCAATTACCATAAACATAACAAGAAGCAAATAATTACAGTATGCAACATGCATACTGTAATGAACTTTATATTTCAACATGAATGATGAAATATTAGTGTTTAGACTAGATAGTCACCATAGCGTAGTTCAAGAATAACAGCAACAACAAGACCTGCATAAACAAAACAAATTTTTTTGTAGCTAAAATAAATCAATATTTATACAGCCAAGCTGTTATAATTATACTACGTAGCTAACCAAAATGTTAGCAGTGTAATTTTTTAAACGATGAAAGTTTCTACAACATATTAAAAGAGCTGTCAAGTGAGTTCCATAGTATTACACCTTTAACTGAAATACACATTCTCTTCAAATTGGTATGAGCATAATTTTTTTTAAAGTGGGACTTTGTCTGGTTACATAGACAAACTTGTACAAAGTAAACAACTTTTGTATATTCACTAGTAGCAAACTGCATTGTCTGGTTACATAGACAAACTTGTACAAAGTAAACAACTTTTGCATATTCACTAGTAGCAAACTGTTATTTGCCTTGTACATAATAAGTGCAGTTCGTGATTCCACAATATCTGGTACATTCAGGATACGTAACTCGGAGAAGTGTGGTCTAACCTCTTAGCTCTACAAATTAAACACACCTTTTTTGTAACAATACTAAATAATTTAGATTAGTAGCGTAGTGGAAGTGAGGGGAAAGATAGATGGGAAAAATGGGACAGCACTAGCAATATGTTTATTAATAATGCTATTGATCATTTTTATGCCCTACTGCACAAAAATATATATGGTTTTGGAAATTGTGTAAAAATTTGTTGCCATAAAAAATAAGTTAATCAACTGCACCAGTAATTGTATAAACATTGCCTATGGGCCCAGGTGGTCTAGATGAGCAAGTACACAATGTTGTACACAATGTTGTGTACAAAAGTAATTGTATAGCCCACATTATACTCAATTATTTTTTATGTTATAACTTATTTATTTTTTAATGCATATTTGTATGTACATGGATTTGTTTGTACAATGGCGGCTTTACATACCATTTATATCTACTAAATTATCATTATTTTTAATACTTTAAATTTATTTATATTCTTAATACATCTGTGTATGTACATGGGTTCTTGCCAGAAATCAAAAGTATTCTATATACTTCTAAAAAGGATATTTAAGAAGGGGATTAAGAAACAAAGACCTGCTGAACTCTGTTTTATATTTCAGCTTGTGTAGGGTACTCAAGAGTTGGAATGCAGATAATGAATACTACGTACTTACCAATACTAGAATCCACAATGTTATAAAATCCATACAAATCAATCAGGCTTTGGATGAGCTTACATTTAAACAAATCATAAACTACTTATAATGGACAGTTTCAGACTAATTCCGCTTAATAGAATAACTTCAGGCCAGAGAAATGTTATCCTATTAAGTGGCTGATTCACTTAAGTGAGGCATTTTAATACAATTGGAAATAGAAGATGATTCTGACCCAGCGAACATATTTGACTTTACTAAACGACCAATTCTGTTATCCATAATTCTGTGATACAAAAATATTTGACATATATTGTTGGATTACTATGCAGCAACAACATAGAACAAGTACAGTACTTCATCATCCACTGGATTGGATACCCGGGACTACAACAGCCTTTGTACACAGGTAGCTAGGACTACCAACATATGACCTCTGTAGACAGGTAGCTATTAACTTCTAACATAACTTACCTGAAAGATGGTCTGTGAAAGTGTCAAATGTCAGGTAGTTGTAACTGCTTTCATCTACCTACAAGAGACAAAGTTGTCAAAACTTGAATACATCATGACTTTATTTCTTGTGTGTCTTTGTGTGTACACCTGATTGTGTCAATGCTAATAATATGCACATGGGTATATGTGCTGTTTCCATTTGCAGTGAACATAAATGTTTTCTAAGACAAACTACAAAACAAACAACTACCGTATTCGACATATTTAGCATACATGCCCTAATAAGCATACGTGCCCTAATATGTGCACACATGTCCTAATAAGTGTACATGCCCTAATAAGCGTACACCCCTATTTTTTAATCAGTAACAACAAATGTTTGATCAAAATGTGTACTTGGAGCAATGTGTTTCTCAATGGACGCCATGTTTTGTTTACCATCTGGTGACCAGGTGTAGAACAATTAAAATCTACACCAGATGGCACCACTTTGAAACAGTTACCTCATCAACTAGAGAAACAAATGTTGGTGAAAGTTTATAAAACAGATTTCTCGACTTTTTTACTAGTATGTTATTGATCTCTAGCAACTGACAAGACCTTGAACAAAGCAAGTAGCTCTAATGTAAAAGCAGTTACTGAGACCATTAAATGTCTGATTTGGTTCATCTGATGTTTAAAGTATTGAGTGATCAAAAACAAACCGGTTAAGCGAACCATAATACAGTGTTATCTGGCCATCTGGTCAGTGTGGTGTGCGGAAATGGAAACTATTTCAGTGTATCAAGATTATTCTCACACAAAAACATGCAGATTACAAAAAACTGGGTAATCAAATAGAACGAATAAACGAGACATCACTATATATGGCTGAAACATGCAGAAGAATGCCTTAAGAATGACTACTTCACTTTAATCACTTACCTCTGGTGATTTGCTTCTTCCACTCGTGCTCTGTTTAATGCTGTAGTCGAGACTGGCTAACTGTGGCGTCACTGCTCTCCACTACAACACACAAAACATTTACTTAATTTCAAATGCGACATAATGGAACATGCACTTTCAAAACATGTTGCTCATTTACTTCAACAATTCTGCAAACTTTGTCAAGTCAAGGAGGTTCCTTCTATTTGTATTAAAAAAAATTGTTTATTGCTAAGGAAACATTGGTAATCACATGGCAGAGGTTTTCGAGTTCGGCAGTGTTTTTAATTATTATTTCGACATTAACGGCAGTAAAAGTGACAGCGAAGAGGATGAGTCTCTGGTTGAAAATGACTGTTTGACTGGTACGGCAGATAATCCACCAGCTTTCATCAAAAAGTTTAAATCACGATTTTCTTGGTAATAAAATTATCGGATTATGACATAGAGCCATCAGGGAAAATGCAATTATGATTGACAGAATTATCACACAATAATAAAGTATACATAAAAAATGCGTCATGCAGTTGATTCTGACAGCAAGGGACTCAAATATATAATGACAGTCCACATTGTTCTGCTTAAAGCGCACATTCCCTCAAAGAAACAAGTGCAATATGGTGTTTTTGAGAAAGTATCAGAAAGAAGACGTATTGCAGCTAGCCACAAAAGCTGTGGACTGATGTTGTAGCAACAGCAATAGGTTAAAATAACGCTTAAAAATTCTAGACAGTAGATACAAAATCCAATTGTAATAACTGATATTTGAAAACAATGCAAAAATGTGTTGAAGTCAGGGATTGAAGTACAGGAATGCTATTAACATTGTAATAAGCACACTTCTCACTCATTCTTAGGACACATAAAGAATGAGTGAGGAGAGATTGACATAGAGGGCATGAAAAACAGAAGAGGGCAGTAGCAGGAGAAGAGGAAGACCAACACTAAGATGGAGGATATCTAGTGTTAAGGGAGATCTTGGTTATCAGCCAAGTGTGGGAAAGACTGGCAGAAGATCATGGTAGATGGAGATGACTCATCTAGAGGGCGGAACAGATTATGTGATGTGGCCATCCACCCCACAAGGGACGAGGGGGGAAGAAGAAGCACATACCACATCAGTGACTGTCTCCTCATGTGATGTCACTCCGTCCTCCATCAGTAGCAGAAGCATCAAGTCACAGTTGGTCTGGACATACAAGTCAACATTGACCATTTCCTCTGATGGTCTGTCACACTGGACACCTGGCAAACTGACCACATCACTGTGTGGTACAGTGTCACTGGAGTTCAAACTGTCTAGGTCTTGCATGTCATCTGTTTCTGTAAGCGTATTGACTATGTCACCATGCAACTCACAGGGATGACATGTTTCAGCTTTACCAACACATGTATTGTCACTGTCACCATGTGACAATTCTGTGTCACTGTTGCTATGCAACATTCTCTGATGAAGTCTGTCACTTTGATCAACAACTGCACATTTGCTGTCACCATGTGACACTTCTGGGTGACGCATGTCACTTCTTTCAGTGCTTGTTAAGTTGTCATCATTGTGTGGCATTTCTGAAGGACATTTGTCACAGTCACCAAGGTGACATGTGTCACCCATCCCATAATTTCTGCTGCCTGAGCTGTGGCCATCTGTTTCTTCACTTCCACATTTGGTACAAATATCTTCAACATTATCTGCCTCTTTGTGAATTTCACTTTTAACATATGATTCACATTCCTCTAAAACCACAGCTTCCACAACTTTCACCACAGCATCTTTGCTCTCAGTTTTTGCAATTTTTCCCTGGTCATCCATAGCGATGTCATGGGCGGTTTTCAGTTTGATATGTTCACTTTCAGTTTTAACATTAATTTCACCGTCTGTTTTAGTTTTAGCATCTATTGTGGTTGTAGATTTATGTTTCACATCATCTCGCTGTCTACATTCAAAATAATTTTCATTATCACTTCCGAGTTCGCTTTCAACATTCATGTTTGTGTTTTTCTTTTCAGCTTCTACATGTTCACTTTCAGTTTCAACACTCACTATGAATGTAGCTTCAAGTGTTACATCATGTTTTCTAACTTCAACATCATGTTCGTTTTCTGTCTTACTTGCATGTTCACTTTCAACATCCACTGTGATGGCAGCCTGATGTGTTGCTTCATGTTTCACATCATCTTGGTTTCCACCTTCAAAATCATTTTCACTATCACTTCTGAGTTCACTTTCAACGTTCATGTTTCTGTTTTCCTTTTCAGCTTCTACATGTTCACTTTCAGTTTCAACACTCACTGTGAATGTAGCCTCAAGTGTTGCATCATGTTTTCTAACTTCAACATCATGTTCGTCTTCTGTCTTACTTGCATGTTCACTTTCAACATCCACTGTGATGGCAGCCTGATGTGTTGCTTCATGTTTCACATCATCTTGGTTTCCACCTTCAAAATCATTTTCACTATCACTTCTGAGTTCACTTTCAACGCTCATGTTTCTATTTTCCTTTTCAGCTTCTACATGTTCACTTTCAGTTTCAACAACCACTGTGATTGTATCTTCAAGTGTTGCATCATGTTTTCTAACTTCAACATCATTTTCGTTTTCTGTCTTACTTGCATGTTCACTTTCAACATCCACTGTGATGGCAGCCTGATGTGTTGCTTCATGTTTCACATCATCTTGGTTTCCACCTTCAAAATCATTTTCACTATCACTTCTGAGTTCACTTTCAACGTTCATGTTTCTGTTTTCCTTTTCAGCTTCTACATGTTCACTTTCAGTTTCAACACTCACTGTGAATGTAGCTTCAAGTGTTGCATCATGTTTTCTAACTTCAACATCATGTTCGTCTTCTGTCTTACTTGCATGTTCACTTTCAACATCCACTGTGATGGCAGCCTGATGTGTTGCTTCATGTTTCACATCATCTTGGTTTCCACCTTCAAAATCATTTTCACTATCACTTCTGAGTTCACTTTCAACGCTCATGTTTCTATTTTCCTTTTCAGCTTCTACATGTTCACTTTCAGTTTCAACAACCACTGTGATTGTATCTTCAAGTGTTGCATCATGTTTTCTAACTTCAACATCATTTTCGTTTTCTGTCTTACTTGCATGTTCACTTTCAACATCCACTGTGATGGCAGCCTGATGTGTTGCTTCATGTTTCACATCATCTTGGTTTCCACCTTCAAAATCATTTTCACTATCACTTCTGAGTTCACTTTCAACGTTCATGTTTCTGTTTTCCTTTTCAGCTTCTACATGTTCACTTTCAGTTTCAACACTCACTGTGAATGTAGCTTCAAGTGTTGCATCGTGTTTTCTAACTTCAACATCATGTTCGTTTTCTGTCTTACTTGCATGTTCACTTTCAACATCCACTGTGATGGCAGCCTGATGTGTTGCTTCATGTTTCACATCATCTTGGTTTCCACCTTCAAAATCATTTTCACTATCACTTCTGAGTTCACTTTCAACACTCATGTTTCTGTTTTCCTTTTCAGCTTCTACATGTTCACTTTCAGTTTCAACAACCACTGTGATTGTATCTTTAAGTGTTGCATCATGTTTTCTAACTTCAACATCATTTTCGTTTTCTGTCTTACTTGCATGTTCACTTTCAACATCCACTGTGATGGCAGCCTGATGTGTTGCTTCATGTTTCACATCATCTTGGTTTCCACCTTCAAAATCATTTTCACTATCACTTCTGAGTTCACTTTCAACGTTCATGTTTCTGTTTTCCTTTTCAGCTTCTACATATTCACTTTCAGTTTCAACACTCACTGTGAATGTAGCTTCAAGTGTTGCATCATGTTTTCTAACTTCAACATCATGTTCGTTTTCTGTCTTACTTGCATGTTCACTTTCAACATCCACTGTGATGGCAGCCTGATGTGTTGCTTCATGTTTCACATCATCTTGGTTTCCACCTTCAAAATCATTTTCACTATCACTTCTGAGTTCACTTTCAACACTCATGTTTCTGTTTTCCTTTTCAGCTTCTACATGTTCACTTTCAGTTTCAACAACCACTGTGATTGTATCTTCAAGTGTTGCATCATGTTTTCTAACTTCAACATCATTTTCGTTTTCTGTCTTACTTGCATGTTCACTTTCAACATCCACTGTGATGGCAGCCTGATGTGTTGCTTCATGTTTCACATCATCTTGGTTTCCACCTTCAAAATCATTTTCACTATCACTTCTGAGTTCACTTTCAACGCTCATGTTTCTGTTTTCCTTTTCAGCTTCTACATGTTCACTTTCAGCAACCACTGTGATTGTAGCTTCATGTTTTAGATCATCATGGTTTCTACCTTCAACATCATTTTCACCTTCTGTCTTACTTGCATGTTCACTTTCAACATC
>OY759269.1:50770022-50832522 GCA_963662155.1 Lamellibrachia columna | reverse complement strand
GAATGTTATTACCAATACTACTAAGCTGTTTTTACGCTCCATTTTTTTAGTAATATACAATATAACTTGTTGTCTAATGTTTGGGAAAAGCTAAATAAGATATTTGTAAGTCCGGCTAATTCAAAGCATCTATGCACATTTATGACAACAGATATTAACATAATTATACAGACAAAACTAATGAGCTCCAATCTTTGTTAGTGTCATAAACCAATCATATGCAGTTTTGTAAAGCTTTGGAAAGCTTGAATGCAGTTATTTAAAACAATACTACTTAGTAGAAGGCAAATAGGCTTACATACAGTAAATTGTAAGCATAATTTGTATTATTGCTACACTGATGGCAAGAGGAGGAACTTTGGCTGCAGAACACTTGTATATCACATTCTAGGTATGTTTACTGTAAAACCAGACCTGGTCACCTAGCAAGACCAGACCTGGTCACCTAGCAAGACCAGACCTGATCACCTAGTAAGACCTGACCTGGTCACCTAGCAAGACCAGACATGGTCACCTAGCAAGACCAGACCTGGTCACCCAGCAAGACCAGACCTGGTCACCTAGCAAGACCAGACCTGGTCACCTAGCAAGACCAGACCTGGTCACCTAGTAAGACCAGACCTGGTCACCCAGTAAGACCAGACCTGGTCACCCAGGAAGACCAGACCTGGTCACCCAGGAAGACCAGACCTGGTCACCCAGCAAGACCAGACCTGGTCAACCAGTAAGACCAGACCTGGTCACCCAGGAAGACCAGACTTGGTCACATAGTAAGACCAGACCTGGTCACCCAGGAAGACCAGACCTGGTCACCCAGGAAGACCAGACCTGGTCACCCAGGAAGACCAGACCTGGTCACCCAGCAAGACCAGACCTGGTCAACCAGTAAGACCAGACCTGGTCACCCAGGAAGACCAGACTTGGTCACATAGTAAGACCAGACCTGGTCACATAGCAAGACCAGACCTGGTCACATAGTAAGACCTGACCTGGTCACCTAGTAAGACCAGACCTGGTCCCCTCAAATTGTTTTTATGCAGGTATATTTCGTAGCCAAATAGATGGCAACGCTTTATCAGAATAGGAATGCTACAGTCATGTTATGTTATATGAAATTATAAGGCTTTATACAGAATTTCAAGTCAAAAATACAGATTTCAGCCAAACAATGTGGCAGGTCTGTAACGGTAAGACACTCACTTCCATCTTTTGTTGCTGTATGAGAAGCAGATAGGAGGTCAACTCAGAGTCCAGCTGGCTGCACAGAACCCTGCACAGAAACCATCTGTCTCACACACAGGGTCTACACATTAAGGGAGGTGTCAAATTAAACATCATTTCAAGCATACTACAAAGAAAATTCAAGGACCCAAATTCATAGTTTATTGTTACGCAATCGCAGAAAACAAATGATATCAGCAGAAAATGACAGCAGTGGTCAGTGGTCAGCAATTGCTAAGTAACACAAGCAGACAAGATGACACCCACTTGCTAGACAATGACTACCGTTTACGAAAGGCCAGTCCCCAGTCGTAATTTGGTTTGAAAATGAGCTCCACATCACTTGAATTCTGGTGTAGTCAGAATTCAAGGTTTTCCAAGGCTGCATGTCAAATTTCAAGGCTTTGGATTGTTGTTGTTGAAATTCAAGATTTTCAAGGCCCCGTACGGACCCTGCTGACACAATGTGACTGTCAATTTCATATCACTGTGGATTATTAAAATATATAAAAAGTTTACAGTACAGAAGAGTTGGCTGACATGCAAAATGGCCACACAATATAAAATGTTAACTGTTTTAAAGGTAAAATCTGATAATTTTTATTATAAAATCATGTTACAAACTATAAAATCTATTCTATCCTGACTGCCCAATGTGGTTTAATGAACCACATTTTAAAATATACTTTGACCGTTATCTGCTTAATTTGAATGTGTTGGGACAAATATTTACTTTGCATGCAGAGAACATAATTTTTCGGGTGTTAATGATGTGCCCATAACATGAACATGTAAATTTGTCTACAGGTACTTGAGATGGGAGGACTGTGTAAAGTTGGATGTAAGAAAGACAGAGGAGGATGACAAGTGGAGGGAGAAGGCTGCTGATAGGGAGAAGTGGAAAGGGATGACAGAGTAGGATGACAGGTGGAGGGAGAAGGTTGCTGATAGGGAGAAGTGGAAAGGGATGACAGAGGAGGATGACAAGTGGAGGGAGAAGGCTGCTGATAGGGAGAAGTGGAAAGGGATGACAGAGGAGGATGACAGGTGGAGGGAGAAGGCTGCTGATAGGGAGAAGTGGAAAGGGATGACAGAGTAGGATGACAGGTGGAGGGAGAAGGCTGCTGATAGGGAGAAGTGGAAAGGGATGACAGAGGAGGATGACAAGTGGAGGGAGAAGGCTGCTGATAGGGAGAAGTGGAAAGGGATAACAGCTAGGGCTGTGCAGCAGTACACAAACTAGCCTTACCCCTTTATAAAGGAAGAAGCAGAAAGGGATAACAGCTGGCGCGGTGCAGCAGTACATGAACTAGGCTTACCCCCTTATAAAGGGAGCAGCGAGGAAGAACACATATTTGAAATTGTTGACAGTTGTTTGTGAGTGTACTGAACAGGAAGGTTGATATTCATAAACAAATAACAGTCAAATAACATTTTTAAATTGGGGTTTGGGCAGTCAAGATATTAGAATAAATATACCAGGTAGTTTATATAAGGCAAACTTATTTCATAATCACAACTATCAGATTTGGTACCATTAACTTTAGCTACAAATACAATATTTATGTACCAGTATATGTGTGTGCAAATCCAGTCAAAAATAATTTCATAGTTTGTTGGATAATTTCGCCAAAACTAAATAAAAAATTTGTACAAACAAGTCAGCTTGTCTTGGCGGATAAAAAATAGGTTCAATTATTCGTGAAATTTGAAGTTTGAAATGCGAGGAATGAAACAATGAAATAAAGGAGAGAGATTTAATAGAACAGTGATGGTGGTACCGGAAGCTATTTAATAAGTATCATCTTAACCCTTTAACACATACAACAGCCGAAAATGGCTGCATCCAGCTTTCATAGCAGCCAGAACCGACTTTTGTATAACAATTTTCCTTTCCATCACTATTCTCTGACATGGGAACAGACAGTATCAATCGGAAGCTAACTGATTTTTCTTTCTGTCTCATATTTATTAATGACCAGATTCAAAGATAATTTCAAGTATCTGCATCAATATTTTGATAAAATGTGTTGTCTGAAAAGAAAAAAAAAAGTTTTTAACATATTTGGTTCTTGTTTGCTGTATATTGCCGCTAACATATATATAATATATATATATATATATATATACATTTGGCTCATTGGGTATAGCAAATTATAGCCACTCAGAAATTATCTGGTAGCAGGGTGAACTGCTTTTTGTTTTGTTTTCTGTTTCGATGAAATTCAGGTAGTGATATCCCCATGATTAGATTATGAGATAAATTATATTTATTATCATAGTATTATAATGAAGCATTTCCTTAGCAATAAAAATACCTAATTCATATTTTTATGTTGATTATTAGTAGTTATGATTTTTTAAAGTAACTGTTCTACGGAGGATTACCATGGAGCATTCCTAGGCCCGGGTAGTAGAAGGAAACTGGAACTGTTTTCACCATGATAATTTAATTGTTAAAGCTGCAAACTTTAGTCACACCTGGTATGGCTGATGGGAACAGAACATACCGCACTGTAGCATACCGTTGGTTCTCACAAATAATGAATATGTATATATTACGAATGTACCGATTCCGCAAGAAGACGCAGCCAGCAAAGACGTCAGGCATTCGCTGTATCCTCTGCAGTAGATCGGATGCCTCCAACAAGACATTAGTCCCGCACTACAACATAGCAACACCTCTCATTGGCTACAGAGTAGCAGTAGAAGGAATAAGCTACTCTCATTGGCTGGCTGGTTCCCATTAATTATGAATTGCTGGAGGCAATAATAATTATGCAGATGTTATATTGCTGTTAATTGTATCTTTCTTCCATTGTTTATTAATCACTAAATGTATATTTCATACTTCAATTGGTGTAAAATATTTTACCACTATAGGATTAGTTTTGGGGCATTTTTACTGCACCCAGAAAGCAGAGCGTGCAGTTTTGGGATGATCAGATTTAATGATTTTTAAGACCAACACTTAATTTTTTTTTAATGACAAATTCAGTAAAAAAATGCCTTACACAAACCATTTAATTATTTGGCGATCAAACTATATAATTTTCATTAAAAAGTACATTGCTCAACAATACGCAATCCATGCCACATTTACCAAAATTGCAATAGGACTAATTGGGTGAAATCAAATGTACCCTTTTTAAGACATTTCTTTTTCTTTAAAAATCCCATTTAAAAACCTTAAAAATGCCAGACCCCATTTATGTCTTTTTAAGACTACGCACACATACTGAGAAAAACTTTAAGCAATTAATATACCAATGGTCCACATATAGGAACATAACCAATGGTCCACATAGTGGAATATACCAATGGTCCACACAGTGGAACATAACCAATGGTCCACATAGTGGAACATACCAATGGTCCACATAGTGGAACATAACCAATGGTCCACATAGTGGAACATAACCAATGGTCCACATAGTGGAACATAACCAATGATCCACATAGTGGAACATAACCAATGGTCCACATAGTGGAACATACCAATGGTCCACACAGTGGAACATACCAATGGTCCATTGAACAATAGTTCAGTGAGCAGCGAGGGACTTCTCATACGAGGCTACTGGTTCAATCTTAAATTCAGGCAATAATTTTAATGAACAAAAAGGCAGAGAATTAAAAACCACAAATGTCAACTTGGGCCCAGTTTTCACACAATGAAATGCATGACTGTTTTGATTAAAACAAGAAGACAAAACCACTGAAACCCGCTCCCACATTAAGGCCCCCATTGGTGATCTGAATCAAACTGTTCTTCATAACTCTTATGAAACACTTGATTAGCAAAAATAGAGGCTACCCGAAATAACCTGTGGTGTCGCTGGTGCATTATATGACACTAATATAATGATGAAATCATGGGCAACTGCCAATGGAAGTACAAATGTAATTCGGAACAATGATGCATCCATGATAATGACAAGAAAGTAAATATTTAAGTAAGTATTGTGTCAGCAAAGGATGCGTCATACCAATAATAATGCTTACTGATATTAAACAGAAATCACAATGCTGATCTAACATTTTAATAATTTCAAAAGCTATTGAGCCAAGGTACATGATTGTTTTGGTGTGCGGCAAAATAATTGTGCAAATCTTTTCAGTATTTAATTGTTCATTTTATTCAAATTATATCAGTCACTCATGGATTTAGATATACCATGACATGTAATCTTAACTGATGACCCTTGTTGTACACCATGATGAAAATACATATTGTCATAGCTACTAAAACATTTGTTGTATGTGCCATCTGTTGTTTAACAATGACATCCTGCATACCGACTATCAAACTACAATATTCTTATAGGAAATTTATTGTTTTATGTCTTCATTGATGATATAGCCATCATTACAGAAGACATTGTCAGTGATGTAATCAGCCATACTCACCCTTGTTGGTTCAACAGAGGGCAGAGATTCAAAGGATGCAGCCACTAGATCACTATAACGCCACACGTATGGCACATAGCTCGCAAAGATTCCTCGTACAAAATTTTGGAACATCTTAAAATCTCCACCACTATCCTGAAAAAAAAAACATTACTATATTTGTGTCCACAAAATACCTGCACGATGAGATTGCAAAAAGTTTGTTTAATTGGTTGTTACAGCTGATGGTGTCTGAGATTGTGTCTACCTGGGTTAGTTGCAATATTTCACATGCTTATAAATTGTATATTATACATAAGTGTTAAAATAATTTGTAATGTTCCATTTAATTAATTTTGTGTTACTGTCAAGTTTCAGATCTGCATAAAAATCTAACCATTCATTTTGCAGATTGGCATGCATTATGTTATGAGTAGGTAATCTGTATATAACATTCTGTACATATCAATTACACTGGACGTTGTAACTAAAACCAAAAATACTGTCCTGCCATGTATCATTCAGTGTAGTCACGTTATCATATTTTGAATTTTTTTTATTTCTATTAATTTAATTATTCTTACTTTCTGATTTCATTAATGCATAGCACAGGTACTTTAAGCAAATATATGAATCACTCAGAGGCGTAGACTATTTAGTGTAAAAGGTTCTCATCATTCTAGAGTTAGTTTTATGACAACATATTAATTAACTTTCATACACTGATTACTGCTCCATTGGAAACAACTAAAGGAAAACAATTCTACACATAGAATATTGTGGAAATTATTCTTATAGAAACAAATTCAGATTGCCAGTTGAAAACAAAGAAAATATCACAATTATATGCAGGAAATACCTCATAGACGTCTTTGAGGCTATGCTGGTAAAAAGTAAATAACTGGTGCAGTTTTTCCAGCTGCCTGTCTACTACACGTCCTGTATAACTTCTGCTTTCAGACATCGCCTGCAACAAATAATCACTGTTCACAAGTTGGTAATACCAAAGGACCTTCTCAAAACTTTACAATGAAATTCCTCCTTTTTCTATATTAGCAATTGGTTTTTCACATACAGTGGCCTCTCAGACTCTCGACGTACGGAACAACAATTAAAAGGAACAACTTTGAAATCCCTGTCTGCCCAGCACTGTTGGGCAGACAGGGTATAAGGAGCATTAACAAGAGCATTAACAAGAGTCCAACAATTTTCTCATCTCGCCCGCCCTTATCAAATATCTGTAAATTTTATTTTTTAAACATATTCACACTACTAGCATTAACACAATCATTTGGCAGTTTGTTCCATTCATTTATCACCCTCTGTGAGAAAGAGTACTTTCTCATGTCCGACATACGCTGCTCCTTAACTAATGCTGCTTTGTGTCCTCTGGTTCTACTGCCTTCTTTAAGTTTGAAGAACATATTCCTGTCAACATCCTCATAACCATGCACTATTTTAAACACTTCTATTTGGTCTCCTCTTAGTCTCCTGGTCTCTAGTGTTGTCAAACCACATTGTAATAAGCGACTTTCGGAACTAAGGTCTCTCAATTCTGGAATCATTTTAGTTGCTCTTCATTGTATTCTTTCTAGCTTGTCTATGTCTTTTTTACGATATGGCCTCCACGCTTGAATACAATATTCCAAATGTGGTCTAACTATTGGAACAGATATATGCCGAAATGATATGGAACAATTTGGCTAAGTCCTAACTTTCCCATATAGTGAGAGTCCACTGTACACAGTAAGAATAATAACACCATTATTTAAAGTGAAAGAAAAGTCATGGTTTTGGGCCTATGCACCTATAAAGGTTACTAAAACATAAGCATTTGCAATTACAAATAAGAATATAATTTCAGTGGTTTACTAGGTAAACCTTGTTGAACAAACAGTGTCTTAATTTCATGGGCTGCACTATACTGTTAGCTATATCATAAGCGCAATATTCGCTCGACAAATAAAAATATATTTGTATACACCTATTCCTGCACTCCCCGATAGGATGTGGCCATGCTGTTTGCATCCAAACTCAACTTATGTGACATATTCTGGCCTTCATTTACTAAAGTAGTCTTCTTTCTGTCAAAACAGAACATTTGTTTGAGACTTTGCATTGGTTCAGTGTTTGCTGGCCTCACTTAACCATTTTAGTACTACAGCCCTGATCTGCTGCGACCATTGAATACTGCATTCCCAGTGAATATGCAAGAAAATCGACTGCATTACTTCAAGTCAAGATTTCAGCAACAAAAATGTGTTTTATGAATACAAATATTATATATATTCTAAAAGTATGATAATCAGCGTGTAAAATGAGCCATATCATTTTACATTTCATCGTCATGGTAACCAACAATCCAAAATAGCCACCACGATTTCAACGTTTTTGCAGTTGCTGAAGATAGTTGTATGTATACCAATTTATACATTTAATGTAAACTACTCATGCTGACCATGCTACAGGAGTGTACTATGATATAAAATACAATATCAAGTACATTTTGTGGAGAACAAGAAAGTGAAAAACAAGTTATTTATCTGTAATTTATACATATATGACAGAAGTGTTTATTTGTACATTTGCTTGCACATCCATCACTACTGGACCGATTCCAATCAAACTTTGCATGTTGACGGATTCACAGACACCTATTCCTTCTTACAAAAATCAAACTCCGGCAACGACACATCATCCAGCATTGATAGTACAGTGCACAGCTCATCCTCAGGGTTTACACCATCACTTTCATCATCACTGATGTCTGAGTAGCCATCGAAAATACTCCTGCTGTCAGTGTCCGTTTTGCCTCAGGCTCGGTCGCTAAGTTTGCCAACACCATCGTTGTTTCGATCGTCAACATCCAACAAAGATTTGTTGCTAAAACTATCAAATAATCTGTCCAAAACATATGGGGATAAATCGCCAGTTGAAGTAATGCCGTCCGCCATTGCGGCCACTGTAAATTTTTATAATTCATAGTTAAAAACCGTGAAAATCTCCGTAAAATGACATTGAGCGATAATCAATGATTTCCGCTACTGAATAGCTAATTAATTCGCCACGACTATCACATATAACAAGTGGCTCCATGTTGTGGATAATCATGAGTAAAAGCGATTTAAATAGTGAAAGTAGCCAATACTGAAAATCCGGCTTGTCGTACTGTAGCGTCACACACCATGCAGGGTTATCCCGATTTCATAGAACTATGCATGCGCTTATCAGTTGTGCTGGTTAACATGTCAGCCCTCAGTCAACCGCAGAAATGACCGGAATCTCCAACTATTTGACCACATTCTGTGTAAACCACTTGCATGATATTCATGATTTTAGTTGCTCATGGTTAGTTTTTTTAGGTCTTTCAGGTGCAGAGCCCCAAAACCATGACTTTCATTTCACTTTAACTATGTTGCAACATGCAATGATACATCAAAAGAAAGAATAATTAATTGCAATCGCATTAATTAAATGTAATCACATTAATACAGAGAGGATTGTAATATATTTTTAGTTAGGTAGCACTTCGTCACCTGGGTCAAGGGCCAGTTTTGAGCACCTGCTTCCTCAGAACTTATGCACTATCCATACTGTGAGGAGCGGTAGAACACAAGACTCTCAACTGAGAGAACCGGGCTTTGAATCCTCTTGCTGCAGTTTTGAAAATTGCACAATTTTTTTCACTCCACGTTGCCTCAGTTCACTCTGTATAAATGAGTATTTGGTTGTAGACAGTGGTGGATATATGTGACCGATTAGTCTTTCCACAGTAATTGTAACATGGCTGAATGCACCCCAGAGTTGTGTATTCCACAGACAAGAACTGGTGACAGACCACCTGACCTACCATTGTGAATCGGCCAAAGTGTCTCAGAGTAAACTTGCACTTGTTCAGCATGAACTCAACAGGTGGCGCTCCAGTCATGTGCTTGAAGAATGTCACCATGCCCATCAACTGTCCACAGAGGGCGCACTGGGTGCTCACATCCGTCTGTCGCAAACAGTTTTCTCATGAATAAACAATGCCTGTACCATTATTATTATTCCAGTCACTTCTGTCAGGCTATCTATAACTTTCATTACAAATACAGACAACCATTATGCACCAAACCTTGGCACGAAGAGGATAAGTAGGTAATGACAATCAACCCTCAAAAATCAACACTCAGCAATCACCCCTCCTCATGATCAACGGACGAGCCCAGTGTCATTGTAAGGTCAAGCAGAAGTCAGAATGCACACACTGTGGAACCGTCCTGAATTGTTATACTGTTACTAGTGGGCCCCGAAATTTCTTATTCATTTCTGTACCAATAAAAATAAGGCTTGAAGCATGTGACACAAAATACATACCTCAGTGGAGTTGTATGTAACAGTATTATAAACACCCCTCCCTTCGTACTGATTTAGGGATATGTCACACCCCTCTGGCATCCTTAATTTTTTAATGCCCCCAAAGATATTCTTGAATATTTTTGCTCAATTCCTTCTTACTCTACATTAGTTAACAGACATATTGATGGCGTCCCGGATGGTTCAGTGTTACAGCCCACACTACATGATATGTAGTGTGAATTATGATTGCGCACAGATACGTGTATATGCACACACTCACAAACCAATAAATATAATATCATTCTTACACAGAAATATCAATAAAATAGCCATGCTTAACATAAGTAATTAATCAATCAAATTAAGTCATTAATGTCTAAAGAAAATGTCTAAAAAATAGTAAAAAAATTATGTATATAAATAATAAGAAAATTTATTTTACCAAACGAAGTGGATGATATATTTTAATGCAGATGAAAACTGACATTGTACTTAAAATATTTGTGTGTGTGTGTGTGCGTGTGTGTGTACACAAAAGGGAGTTTCATGATAGCTTTTTGAAACGATTTGGGTATTTTATGTTGGTAATGTTGGATCATATTCCACATGCGAATTGCTAATTAAGACCATTGCCATTGGCATTGCATTTATATGGGGCCTGTATATTAGCCGGAACGAGCCGGAACGAGGCCGGAACGAGATTGAATTGCTAAATGCGTGGATTACGTGATCTGTATAATGATTTCACTTGAATGTGTAGTTAGATAATGTAATAATGCAACTTTTCACAAAGTGGGAAATAATTACACGTACATTAAGATATGTTTTGGGCTCCCGGAACGATGACTTATTGACGATCGGCGACCATGTTTTGGCTGTTCCGTCTATTGAACATCACCTAGTGGGCGGCCTTACATTAGTGGGTTACTATTCATACACCATCAATACTGGTGATCATTGATTGGGATGTGTACTGGTATATGAAATAATTTATATCTAAATAAAATGGAGTAAATCTGAAATGATACAGTTTAACTACACCCTTCTATACAACATCATTATGTATATTATGTCTATGACTATGTATTATAATTTACTTTATAACATGTATTATTTCCAATACGCTATTGGTCAATGAAACTTTCATTCCACATATTGAATATTGGTGTTATATTACATTATTATGTAACGCAACATTTTTTGTAGAAAATTAAATATTTAATAAAATATTGTATACTACATGGCACTGTTTTTTATTCTTCAGTGTTACACAATGAACACTACAACTAAATTCTTTTTTTAAGAGCAGCCTTTTGTTGTTGTGCATAATGCAATTTATGAGTGAATTTAAAAGAATAAATTATGGAATAATTACTTATGTTAGATTCTGAATTTGATACACAATTTATATTGGGCCTCTCTCATGTTATGTACCTAAGGCGCCCGTGTTGTTATTTATCATTAAGGAAATTTACTTCACACCATGTTCTTTGTAAATGTTCTCTGTAATGGTCAGATTACTGAATCATTGTTTGACTTGTGAATCCACTTCCACCAAATTTTCTTTGTAACTGTGCATACTAGTACTTTCATTTCTTACTTATTGTTTAATGGACCCCTTGTCTATTCAGGGTTCAGTACCTACTGCAATTACAACTCAGGCAATCAACAGCATTGTAACTCAGGATTACCACATTTGCAATGAGCTGCCTTATTTAGTAAACAGGGGTGTGAATGTAAAAGTTATTGCAATAGTACTTTACTATGAAATCACTAGGGTGTCCACATGCAAAAGGACTCATTCTACAATAGAACTACCAGTATAATGGGATTAAACTCACAAAGGTAATCTTGTTGATTGCCTCATGAGAAACAAAACATTTCTAGGCAGAATGAAAAAAGAAAGATGTGCTCACTACATGTGCTCACCCACTGTCATATAAGCCATGACATCTGGAATAGGTCACTCATTTGCTCTCGTGTCTTGTACTATCAAGTTCATCATGACAACTGTTATTATCGGAGATTCACAGATCAAATATCTGCACTGCAATGTTAGAGATTTTGGCATCCCTACGTTGAGTTTTTCTGGCTACAAGATTGAGGAGCTGGCGCTGGATGACACAATCAATTCGGCTTTCTCACAGTTTGAGGTAGGACCTTGTTACTTGTTCACTATGCATGCATGTTCTCGTGTCACTGTTATATAACAGCATGTTAATTCGACCCCGACCCGAGTAGTTTTATAATAATAATAATACATGGTACATATGAGAAATGCTAAGTTACAAATCCCTAGATAATACGTCTGCACAGATTTATTGAATTTCTTTTTACATTCTTGCTTTGTGTCGTTTTTATAAGTTAGGTTGTGTTTAAATAGTCACATTTAAATTGTTTTTAATTTAAACTGGTAACTTATGCAGTCATTAAATATTATTCAGGAAATGTCAAATATACAAGGAAATTACTAAAATAAAATAATGGTTGATGACCACACACACACTATCAATCAACCCTCCCCCCAACGGAGCAACCATTGCATGCAGGCCGAGATCTCTACAGGCCGATATCACCTTGAGTAACCCACTAATGTCAGTGGTGATGTTCAATAGACGGAACAGCCAAAACATGGTCGCTGATCGTCAATAAGTCATCGTTCCGGGAGCCCAAAACATATCTTAATGTACGTGTAATTATTTCCCACTTTGTGAAAAGTTGCATTATTACGTTATCTAACTACACATTCAAGTGAAATCATTATACAGATCACGTAATCCACGCATTTAGCAGTTCAATCTCGTTCCGGGCTCGTTCCGGCTCGTTCCGGCTAATATACAGGCCCATTTATATGACACCTGGGACTACGTATTGTCCACGGGTTCGAGAGTGGGTTAGTAGGCTTCACGGTTCATTGGTTGTGAAAACGGTTGGTTCGGCACACGGGCTGAACCCTGTAGTATTGATGGTAATAATAATTATGGATCGCCAATAATCCAAATATTATATAATATTCCTATTCGGTATTCAATAATTATTACTTACAGCTCTTGGCATGAAAAACACAATAGCATCGTTGAGGTCATCACATTCGGCTTGCAGCTGCATGTGATCGAAGATGAAGAAAATCTGTTCATCCCAGCTAAAACTGAAACGTGATGAACTATGACACCCTCTCACACGAGGGTGAAGTGCCGGCATTTCACGTGTTCAAAGACCTGTCAATAATCGCAGGCTTTTTGTATTCATAATATACATTGTTTACATGTGTATATTTGACAACAATTCTCGACGACATTTCGTCTACAGTTTGTATGTTTCAAAGCATAGCGATGATGTTCGCAGCACGATTTGTGTGCATTAAAATGTAATAATTTCGCTTTGTTTACAAAGCACCCTGCCTTCTTACCGATTCGACGCCATTTAGAACTCTCGCCAGTCATATGATCGGGTAAGTAGTCTCTAATTCAAACAAACCATTTTCTTTTAATTGATCACTAATGTAGTGTTTATACTATATTTAGTATTGATTAAATTTAAATTATTTACACATTATGTACAGTGATAATTCAATTATAACTATGCGGTAATGTAGTGGTCGAGATTATATGCAACACAATTTCGGCCAATCCCTGTCCCGCCGTGTGGCGCCACTGTTCTGGCTACGACGCCAAGGGCGGATCATGGTTTTGTCAGGCCTGGAAGAAGGATCGAATTGCCTTCTGGTTAAACGTAAATGCTTAGTGAGAAATGAAGAGTAGTAGGTAGTTGGACTTAGTGTGATGGCTGAGCTTAGGGTTAACATATGCGTGAGACATGTTAATGCATTTAGCCCATTATACTGGTCGGTGTAGTTTTCGACCTACATAAATTAATAGAATATGCCGTTTAAAAAAAAAATCTTAAGAAACATTTTGTGTAAGAGATCGATATAACAAATCAGCAAAAGCTACTTCATTTATTCAATGCAAAAAAATTATTAAAACAGTGGTTTTGAGTGAAAAACTTACGAATATTGAACGTCTGAACCATGTCGCGCGAGTCGAGGAAACCGGCGAATTCGACCTATATTTGTGGCAAGCCGTACAGACAATCGTTTTTAATTTTCCCACTTTGTTCCAATTATGTCAACTTTTTATAACAACCAGGCCTGACATAGCGCTTTATAAAACACATACACATATACTTGTATTGAATATATAACGTTAATGTAGTACATTTTTTCTCGTATATTTAACACATTTTAATTATTCCTACTTTTATGACAAGACTAGCTTGCCATACATCTACCACAAAAAGGGCTATTATTGTCACGTGGCCAAGAACGAGACACGTGTCAGCAGACGCTCAATAATAATGTCTGGTAAGCATGCAAAGTCGGTTTTTTTTATCAAGGTATGTATATCATAAATGTGTTCCATGTTATATTATATATAAAATATATTTTGTCGTAAACAGGATTCAGGAAGGTCAACACCTAGGCTATAATTATATAGGCCTAGGCTATTAAGCAGCGACCGCCGCCTTGTTCTACTATCTTATAATCCTCTCTTGCACAGGAGCAGCTGTTTCGCAATGCTTAAAAGCGTGAAATGGGAATGTCATGAGCCGTAATATTTAATATTAAAAACTGACACGCACTAACCGTTTCACACTCGTGTATTCCGTGACCTAACACACGCACAGTAGCGTCAAGAAGTATAACGAAATATGTTCCAAAGGAGTACATTTATCGTTACCGGTGGGCAATATTTCTGTAACTCAACCCGCGCACGACGTCACGTGATGTTACGGTTTTCTTCACAAAACGATTCCATACACGAAATGGAGTTTTTTGCGTGTGTTTATTGTATTTTAATAATGTTCTAAATATCCCATATGAATACGTTTTTGGCCCAGCGGAACTACGCCCCTACTGGGGCGTTTGACTATGCCTACTGTAATTATATGTCCTTAGGTTGACAGTGGACCAATATTGATATGCCAAGACTGGTCCAGTATTGGGCCAATGTTGGCCCAGTGTATGGCGTTATGTTTGTCTAATCAAGCACACCATCTTGCATGGCCCTGCGTTGGCATACCAAGCTATGTACTACCTATCGTACTATCGATGTACTACCAACGTTGGGCCAAGGTTGGCATGCCAACACCAGACTTGTTGGCAAGCCACAAACTGGCAAGTGTTATTCTTCACCATGGTGACGCCATAAATGTCGACGAAGAAATGACACCTTCTCTCGAAAACATGGTTGTGCTCACATGGTTGAGATTAATTAACGTGGCACTCCCAAAGCTCGTCAAGCAACGATACGGCACTGAACTGAGAGCTAGAACACTGGCGTCGATTAAGCCTGAAATTTCCCAGGCCCTAGACTCACTACTTGATGAAATCACTTCCGCCGATGATGCAAAGATCATGCGTACAGCTACGGCCCACTATCAACAGAACAAATTTGGGCAGAGACAGTCGTTCTCAAGGCGTCAACCATCTCCATTTTCTGCCCCAAGGCGGTCTACAAGTACAAAGGCATGTCCACTCTGCAAACAAGCTGGCCGCAGCAACGTGCAGCATTTCTTGAGCGAATGCCCATATCTTCCCGAACAAGATCTTCGCTACATGGCTAAGATCCGTCAAGTCACTGACGTACACGAAGAGGACGACGAGTATGAGTACAGCCATGAGCTCCATCAACCCGAAATCGTTGACCAGCCTACGTTAGGCCTCGCTACGGCACAACGCATCGACATACGTCAGTGGCCTTATCTGGACACGTTTTGTGGCCATCACACGGTCCGAGTCACCATCGACAGCGGTGCGACAGGCAACATGATCCGACATTCCACTGCTCTGAGACTCGGTTGTGAGATCAAGAGCTCTTCTCAATCGGCTCATCAAGCTGATGGGACATCGCCCCTGGCCATAATTGGCGAGACTACAGTGCGTCTAACGCGCAAAAACCACACCTCGTTTTGTGGGTTAGTTGTGAAGAACTTGGATGTCGAAGTTCTAGCTGGCACTCCATTTATGGAAGTCAACGACGTGACCATACGTCCAGCTAAGAGAATCATCACGCTGTCTGATGGCACGACTTACACGTATGGTACAACCGATGAATCTCTCAACCGACATGCAGTACGATGCACCCACGTGTTGCGAGCGCCCCCCACCAGTGCCACGGTTTGGCCTGGCGAGTTCGTGGAAGTAAACCTCCCCACTGACTTGTTTACTACGGTCTCCACATTCGCTTTGGAGCCACGCCTTGACACTACAGGCAACCAGTTCACACGAGACAGTGACCTGTGGCCACAACCGTCGCTCGTTACCAGCGCATACCCAACCTGACAAACACCACTCGCTTGCTGAAACGAAACGAACAATTTTGCCAAATTCGAGACGTGTTTGTACCGGACGTTCCAACAAACACTCCCTTACGTTCTGACGTTATCAGTAAAGCCATAGACCTACAACCTCACAGATCTACACCTAGCAAGCACTCTGCCTCTGTCCAGATCGATCCGGACATGCAACTATCATCCGATGAACGTGCATCATTCCGCGCCATCATTGAAGAATACGACGATGTATTTGAACCTAACTACACTGGCTATAACGGCCATGTTGGACCTTTCGAAGCGGTCGTAAACATGGGCCCTGTTCAACCACCTCAACGGAAAGGCCGCCTACCACAATACGCTCGAAATCAGGTCGTTGAGCTTCAGAGCAAATTCGACGAACTTGAGACGATGGGCGTTGTCGTTCGACCTGAGGATGTTCCTGTGAACGTCGAGTACCTCAATCCGTCGTTCCTCGTTAAGAAGCGAAACGGTGGACACCGATTATTCACTGCATTCACAGACGTGGGACGCTATAGCAAACCACAACAATCCCTGATGCCCAACGTTGATAACACCCTGCGTAAAATCGCACAATGGAAGCACATCGCAACAACAGATTTATCGAATGCTTTCTATCAAATACCACTCTCCCGTGAATCAATGAGGTACTGCGGTGTCGTCACGCCGTTCCGCGGTATACACGCTCTGCGTTGGGGATGCCAAGGTCAGAAACTGCACTCGAAGAATTGCTATGTCGCATACTCGGAGATCTGCTGCAAGAAGGCAGCGTCGTTAAACTTGCAGACGACATCTACTGCGGCGGCAACACCATTGTTGAACTTCAACAAAACGTCAAAAGACTGTTACAATGCTTCGCAAACAGTGGTTTGCGACTATCAGCCACCAAGACAACGATTTGTCCGACGTCAACTATCATTCTCGGTTGGATATGGAATATGGGTACCATTCAGGCGAGTCCTCACCGTATTGCTACCCTAGCCAGCTGTGAAGCTCCCACGACTGTGAAGGCCATGCGCGCATTCGTTGGAGCTTAGAAAATGCTAGCGCGTGTAATACCCGGTTGCTCTGCCTTACTCGCACCTTTCGATAATGCAACTGGCGGACGCCAGTCTTCTGAACACATCGTTTGGACAGACTCGTTACGGAAGGCCTCCAAGCATGCACAGGACAGTCTACATACGAACAAGGTTATCACGTTGCCTCGACCCTCCGACAAGCTATGGCTTGTGACCGATGGCTCCACCAAACAGTACGGATTAGGGGCTACCTTGTACGTGATGCCTGCTGGCAAATTGAAGCTGGCCGAATTCTTCAGTGCCAAATTACGCGGGCGACAAACTACGTGGCTGCCTTGCGAGATAGAGGCGTTGTCCATTGCAGTCGCAGTGAAGCATTTCAGCCCGTACATCGTACAGTCGAGTCACACTGCGTCTATCCTCACTGACAGCAAGCCTTGCGCACAAGCTCATGAAAAACTGTGTCGCGGCGAGTTATCTGTGAGCCCGCGAGTCTCTACATTCTTGTCGGTAGTCAGCCGCTATCAGGCAACTGTCCGACACCTCGCCGGCTCAGCAAATGTCCCATCAGACTTTGCTAGTCGCAACGCACCGACATGTCTCGAACAACAGTGTCAAGTATGCACCTTCGTCAGGCAAATGGAGGAGTCGGTTGTCCTGCAACGCTTCACTACCAACGATGTGACATCTGGGAGGGCTCGACTTCCGTTCACCAGCAGATCAGCGTGGCTAGCTACCCAAGCCGAATGCCCTGATTTGCGACGCACACTTTCACACCTCACACAAGGGACGCGATCATCCAAGAAAATAACGAATGCCAAAGACGTCAAGCGATATCTAAACGTCGCATCCATCGCCCGTGATGGTCTGCTAGTCGTACGTCGTAACGATCCACTCAGCCCAGCACGAGATTGCATCATCGTTCCCCGCATGGTCCTTGACGGGCTAGTGACAACACTACACATTCAACTGGACCATCCCTCATTTTACCAGTTGAAACAGGCAGTACTTATCACTAAGTCACCCTCATACACACGCACGCACGCACGCACGCACACATATATTATTATATATTTATATGTATATATATATATATATATATATATATATATATATATATATACATATACATATATATATATATATATATATATATATATATATATATAAATATATATATATATATATGTGTATATATATATATATATATATATATATATATATATATATATATATATATGCGTATATGTGTGTGTGTGTGTGTGTGTGTGTGTATATAGATGCGTGTGTGTGTGCGTGCGTGCGTGCGTGCGTGCGTGCGTGCGTGCGTGCGTGCGTGCGTGCGTGCGTGCGTGCGTGCGTGCGTGGTGTGGTGTAGTGGGTGTGTGCGTGTGTGTGCGTACATACTATGGAAGGTGATGGAAAAGTATATAACGTACCATCTTATCTTAAACAAGTATCAGGAGTAAAATAGAGAAGTCTGCTTTCTCCTCCTCTTATACATGGATTCAGTGATTCGGGAAGTAACAGCAAATCGAGAAGAACAACTTCACAGTAGCGTACTATAATGCTATTGCTGAAACAGCAACGTTTGAGGCAGAAATCATGAACAGATGGAAAATAGTATTAAATAAATATCATCACAAATTGAACCTGCAGAAAACGGAAGTCTTAGGCGGCGGTACCAATGAAAAGATTAATCGCCGTATTACTAAGTGCTCTCATCTCTACAGGAAAAGCGAGATCATCGTAATCGTAGAAGTGAACAAAATTAATAAATTGAGATCGTGTGGCCATGTAATGAGTAGAAGAGATGTTTTGTTATAAAGGTAGCACTGAGCATGAAGATGACGGGAAATAGACCGCGGGGAAGGTCCTAGCTAAACAATACCAGCAGCCACTTGGAGGAAAAGAAGTTTTAGTAACGGAACGCTACAAGAACCGTTCGGAATGGAAGAAGTTAATTTATTGCCATAAGGGTAGAAGTTATATAGTAACTTGAACACACATATAACCCAGATGGTGTAGTGTCAACGAAGCAGAGACGTATCCTGGGGTGTCATGAGAAAGCTATCTCGGCGAAGACATTTAATACGTCAACGACAGTGTCTAGGTTAGTGTTGGAGGGGCACGCAGGTGTCTAGGTTAGTGTTGGAGGGACACGCAGGTGTCTAGGTTAGTGTTGGAGGGACACGAAGGTGTCTAGGTTAGTGTTGGAGGGACACGCAGGTGTCTAGGTTAGTGTTGGAGGGACATGCACATATGGTGAATAGGCATAATATATTACATATCTTCGAAAAGAAGCCATCTGATCACGCAACAAAATTACCAAATAATTACTACAACATGTTATGTTTCAGAACCGTGGACCCGGCGAGACTACGTTGCACCAGATGGAGTAGCAGGAAGTTTAACGGGATCAAATACTGCGGCTCCCTTAAGAATCGGATAGGCCCATTTAGCAGATGCCTTGCGAAGAAGGTTTGTCGCGGCTACATCGGTTACATTGGATACAGTTTTGCCAGTCACGTGAAATGACAGAAATTATTTTTCAGTGTAATAAAACTGAAAATCATGAATGTATTATAGAAAGGGTGCCTTTCAAAATCACCCTGCAACTGTGTGACACGCATTTAACCATACATTAGTTAAGAAACCTTTAAAGATTATATTAACTAACAAAATACCCGTTCTCCGGACAGCATAACTTGCCGTCTTTCATACACCCCCCCTAAACAATGGGACAACAAGCATATCACCACTGCCACAACTTGATTGAAAATTCAAAAGTGGTACAAGCTGCTTACGACTTGTTTTGTCACTGCATCTGTGACGAATCGAATTAAAACATAAAAGTGCAACGACTTCTTCGTGGGTTCGTAGATGAACCTGACAGTTTGGCGCCCGAGATGCAAAGCGTCTTGGAGAAGTAGCATAACATACAAACATACGCTAGCTGGATCATAACAAGATTTGCGACACAAAATCCCAGTACAAGTAAATTGGTGTATTCGATAATCCACACATCTTGTTCTGTCTCACAGCGTGCTGCCGGAAAGAATGCATATAACAGTTGCATGTTCGATACTTGTGCGAACCAGGTAAGTTACCTAATTTATATACATCTACATATATACGTGTGTGTGTGTGTGCGTGTGTGTGTTTGCGTGCGTGCGTGCGTGCGTGCGTGCGTGCGTGCGTGTGTGCGTGCGTGCGTGTGTGTTTACAGTTGGGATATCAAATGATTTTAGATATCGTCTTAGTACATCTTTGAAGTGAAGGTCTGGCTGCTATTATTTTTCCGTCCTGCAGCTCGCCAAATCAGACAGATTTGGTGAGTCTGTTTTCCATCGTACAGCGCATTCGTCGATTGTGTACACAGCTGACGATTGGCCGGGATCTGTTCTTGAAATAATGTCTTGGTTTATAATTTTGGTAATGTCTTCGTTTGTGATTTTGTTATATGTCAGCGAATGCCTAGAATCACTCAGAGGCATCGAGTGTGGGCGTGTGTCGGCCAGGTCTCATTGCTATAGAGCAATACGCTGAGTAAGCAAGCTTCGTATCCTTTGTTATCTTTATACTATTCACATTAACAACTTTATTTCGTTTGTCTGACCAGAACAACAACAAGCTCGCTAAGAAATTCGCCTGCGAGAATGTGGAAGCGTTCGCTGACGTGTGCGGGAATCTCGCAGGAAGCCGCTGGAAAAGAAAGACGGGATGTCGTAAGTACTGACATTTATTCGTGAATGTCCCAACACCGGTGCTTCTAACTGGTGAATGCGTGACACAAATTAACAAACGTGTTTAAAACATGTCGAAAGACCTATTTTCGCCCAAGTTTTGATGAGGTTTGCACTGTCTACTGCTATCAAAATAATACCCATCCTCTGGACGGGATAGCTTATTAGTTGTATAAACCGTCCTATTCCGTTTTTATGTGCAGCACATTATATCGAACTGATCAGTGGACGGTAACTTGGAACAATCATACAAAAAAACTATAGTGCTCGCGAACAATCTACGATTCGAGATAATTCTATGATCCAGGGTAATAGTAGGATGAATTTCGAAAAAAATGACGGATCCTTCTTGGGGTCTTAGGTGAACCCCTGAAAGTTTGGCGCCCGAAATGCAAAGCGTGTAGGAGGAATAGCCTAACATACACACATACAAGATACGCACGCACGCACGCACGCACGCACGCACGCACGCACGCACACACACAAACACATACACACAAGGTATCTACTTGGTAGGACCCTACTTGTTTTGCTGCCAGATCGACCACGTTGGCTTAGCGATATTGGTTGTATCATATTGCGTCATATGTTTGTGAAATCAAGCGCCGTGTTTTTGCTGGAAAATACAAACCGCGATCTACCTTATGGACAGTGACCATGCAACTCATTAGTTAAAAAACGCATCTTATATCGACGTGTGCCGATGCATATCGTTAATGCCAGCAAATTACAATATCCTTGTTTTCTAAAATAACTAAGCCTCATTTCAACCACCAGTGATACGCATGATTGAAGCTAGAACTGGTGTGCATTACATTTGGCCGTTTGCATTACATGTCCACCCGGCCTGGCATATTTGTTTTACATAATAATACCTAACGCCACATTTACCAAATACTTACTAGTACGAAACCGATTTCAAACAGAATACATTAGAGGAACAGGCAAATGTTAGAATGCAAGGGTTACGGAATATTTAAAAGAAGTCGATGTGTGTAATTCTCTCGCCGAATGTTGTTAATACTTCCTAAAGAATACGACGACTAGTTCTCACTGGCTGTTCTGTGTGTAGTGTGTCCCGGTGACCTGGTGTGGACGACGTGTGGACGCAAGTGCAGTCGGACCTGCGCCAAACCGACGATCAACTGCAGCTTCAAATGTGTCGCGAGGTGCCAGTGTCCTCGGTCCAAACCCTACCAGCAGGGCAACAGCTGTCTCAACGAGGCTATGTGCCGAAGACTTAACCTCTGGCCACAACCACCATCCGTGTGTGATGTGTCTGCACCGGACAACAGCTGACAAAATTCGAAGGTGTACTTGATTATCCTAGAATGCCCGTCCTTTCGGTGATGTGACCACACAACCACTGGGTGCGGATTTAACGACGGTCTACATCGTAGAATTATACAATAGTAGCTACCATTCAGTAACTGATTCCTGTTATTGTCCCGGCTAACACGAATGACGCCGAGTCTGTGTACTTATGTACCGAGAACTTCTAAGTGAAGCAAAAATAAAAATAAAATCACAAATGATTTTACTCAGTGTGTTAGTTATATGTAGGTAAAAGGTAGCGTTGTGTAGGGGTAAATATGGCGTTTCCTGTCATGGAATGTCGATTTACAGCTAACATTTACAATAGCTGTGGAAATGAACAATTAATAGGAATACACATTTGCCAATTTATACATACTATTAAATATTCTATAGAATATCAGAAAATGAAACAAAAAGTGGCTTGATATTAATTAATTTAATTTAATACTGCGAACTGGAATGCATAATGTAACATGCTTATTTATTTAGATTTTAGAAACGTAGCAAAATGTCCACGTGTACGTTGACAAACCAAGACTCACTCATTCACTCAGTCACTCAATCACACGTGTGTGTGTGTGTGTGCGTGCGTGCGTGCGTGCGTGCGTGCGTGCGTGCGTGCATTTAACATAATTTGGCTGCTACACATCTTTCTGGCAAGCTTTTCCATTGATAGATCACTCGGTGATTGACATTATCGTGATATAAGGACCTCGAATTAGCACAGCGATGGTACCATCATTGCAATGGCACAATTTGTCTTTCAATAACCAACTACATGTTGTAAAATAATTAGGTTTAGTTCCATAGTTCATGCAGCTAGCGACAAAACGATCGAGCTTTCCTGGCAGGCCCATGAAAATATATAGCATCTTTGGTGGTGATGTGCCGAGTGACGCCACTGTTGGGAGTGTGGCCAAAACACTGCCAATGCAGGAGTAGAACAATATAAACAGCTTTTCAACGCTATACTGTATCCAAACAACTGCTGTCACACTGTTGTCACGTGAAGCTGTGTCAACGCGGAAGACGGTGAGCTTTGCTAGAGTCAACAATGGCGGGAGCTGAGAAAGTGGTAAAGAGCGGATTGAGTTCAGCCCTAAGTGTCTTCTTCGAATATGACACACCAAAAATCGTGCACATCAGTAGCAAGACAGTGGGTGTCATCAACAGACTCATCCAACTCGTGATATTAGCCTACCTGATCGGGTATGTTCTAAGCACTTCTAAGAGTCTAAGACTAAGTTCTGTCACTGCATGCCTCGGGGGCTCGGCTCTGGCTCTTGCCCTGAGGCTGATCCTAGACTAGAGACTAGTCTAGTAGAGTCTAGTCTAGAGTAGTAGAGGGGTAAGACGAATGTAGGGCGTATTAAACTGTGATATGTGAATTTAAACAATTCATATGATGTGACATCATTGCAATCGAGCAGGCATATTAAACATTTTTTTGGAGAAGTATTGTCTGTGAAATAGTGCATTTTTTAGAGTTTAACAGGCGGAGGGATTTATGGGAATTTTTGTGCTGTGGGCCACGTGGGTGCCTGAACACATAGGTATTTGTGTCAAAATTTGCGAGCATCGCACGTCGGGGCATTTTAAAAGAGCTGGAGATATGTAATTTTGATAAAACTTGGTCAGTATGTCAATGAGGTGATGGCAGTTGCTGTGAAAAAATTAAGAATTTTTTAATGTCACGTTTTCTTATAATAAGACAGAACGTTAACATGGCCACCAATGCAAATCTCTACTGTGATCTATCCCCTAAAATGAGGGGCGGTTGGTCTTAAAATGGATGGGAGGCTGGCCTAACAAATAGATGGGAGGTCAGATTGGTGAGAGGTGGACTCTCAAAATTGGTGGGAGGTTGGCCCCCCAAAGCAAAACAAGTAGGTGGTTGAGACCCTTGCCACACTCCCCTCTGGAGTAGGGTATGCACTTCCACAAAAAAATACTGTCACAATACAACATTGAACAATTTTGATTTAAGTTATAGCTGAAAAGCCCATAACTGTTTATTTATTAATATGTCTTTATTATATCAAAATATATTACAATTTTAACACATACAGCAAACAATTTTAAACTATGTATAGTCTAGACTAGTCTTAATTCTATTATGTTCTATTAACTGACTTGTCTGTACACATGTGGTTAACAACATCTACTGGTCTTAGGAACCCTCATTCAACTATAATCAGCCCATTTCAGAACATCACACCAAGCCTACCCTTCTATGGCTATGGCTATGCTGCCATTGCTAGCTGGCACTGAGTAAATCTGCAGGTGGTCACTGCCAGGCTGGGTCCAGCCAGGGTGCATGTCACCCCTAGACTGCATGATATATGTATATGTGTGTATATATATATATATATATATATATATATATATATATATATATATATATATAGTGGTTCTTTGATGTCTCCGGTTAACGAGAGGGGACCTACACTAACATGACTAGAACCCAGAACTTTCACATTCTTCTGTTCGGGTTCAGCTCATGTTGGCTCAACACAAAACATCGATCATGGGCAGGGTTGAAACAAATCAGGTTTTTTTTTTAAATCAAAAAAATCGGATTTTTTAAATTTAAATCGGATTTTTTATTTATTTGATTTTTTAAAAATCTGGTATGCACAATGTCATAAAATATTTGACTATCAGGCTATCTGGTGTAAATATACCTGCACAAGTGTGCGCACTTTGTGCTTTTGTATTAAAAAAACACACAAAACTTTGTTGATCTCGATGCTTGTAAACAATTATTTGTGTTAAATTCATATTCAGCGATTAAAAAAATCGGAAGTAAAAAAAATTAAAAAAATCATAAATCAATGATTTTTTGGAGTGATTTAAATCATGATTTAAATCAGTGATTTAAATCATACACCCTGATGATGGGTATTCAATTTTCCTTGCTGTTTCCTGCAAATTTCGATGTTTTATTTGAGATGAACTGTACAACTCATGTCCAGGTTAACATATCAAATATATTCTATTGTATAGTACCATAGGCACACCTGATGCTCACAAGTTCTTCTCTTGAAGCGTCGCCAGAACTTGGAATAGCCTTTCACAGGATGCGTAAATGTAGCAATAGTCAACAAATTGAAATCTAAATATACGACAAATTATAACTATAACCACTGGTTAACATAAAAGCATTCTGTTGCTGCCCAACTCACAGACCAAAGTGGTCCAACAATTCCCTGTATGCACAAATTTATTATTGCACGTGCAGTAGTGTCAACAGCTGAACTTGAAACTCTGTGATTAGTGTAAAGCGGTGTTAAACTGTATGTTTCAGCTCCTCTCATGTTGTCATATTCCCATATTGATTTTGATATTATTGGCATGGCACCATATGACACCACTGTTTGCAGCACTTAACCTTTTCGAGTAAAGGGTGTGGTATGCATGTCGAGTGGAAACCTATTCTTTGAGACACAACCACCTTTTTACAAGCAAATAGTTTACTATTTTGGGTTAGATATGCCAATAAATCTGCTAATTTACCATACAAATGAATTGAACTATAAATTTATCTTGCATGTATCTTATAGAGCCAGTATGCTGTCAATTTACCATGTAGCTAGTATATATATAGGGCTACTGTGCTGACCATTTAATTTTACCTTGACATTTTATTATTTAGCCAACATGCTATTCATTTACCATGTTAGTAGAGTATAGAATCAATATGCTGGCTGTTCGTCCATTTAATTTTACCATGCAAATTTATTATTGAACCAATTAGAGCCAATATGCTGTCATTTTACCATTCAGGTATGTTATTGTTCTATAGTTCTGTCCGCTGACTATGCAGCGATATGCAGCTATGTTATAGGGCCAGTATACTGTCCATTTACCATGCAGGTGTAGAGCCAATATGCTCTATATTCACCATGCATGTATATTATAGAGCCAATATATTTTCTGTGTTTACCATGCAGGTATGTGATTGTCTGGAAGAAAGGTTACCAGGAGTTTGATCAGGTGGAAAGCGCTGTCACAACAAAAGTAAAGGGAGTCGTCTACACAAACTTCACACACCCGTCCATTCCTGGCATCTCCAGCAGACTATGGGACGTGCCCGACTATGTGATTCCCCCACAGGTCAGTGATACATATCCACTTCTTGACTGTATCCAGATGCCTCACTCACTCAATCCTCTTTGCTACATTGGAGTATAAGGCAACAACAAATCTCCTCCAGCCAACTGAGTTCATGTCAGATCTTCACAGCCAGTTTCACCACTTCTTCAACAGTTCCTCTCCAGGTGTCCCATCATCTGCCTTGTCTCTTTTTTAGGTGGTATCCATTTCGAAGCTTGAGATACATATGAATTGAGATACATATGAATGCAATTTGTATTTAAATGTAGAGATATGGGTTGGTCTACACTTGCTAAATGCATGGGATCAGATGCATTTAATTTTTAAAATACAAATCTTAAATTAAAAACAAATGCAAACAATGTTAAAATTGCCCATTAAATTAACTTCACATAATATAGAAGTTTGTCGATTAAATTAATAATTCACTTGTACACAATTTTGACAAATCATTTGATTCCAGTGCATTTTAAAATTCATTTGTATCTGAATCATTTCAAACATATGCAGTACATTTAAATGTACTGGCTCAAATTTAAACCCAAGCCTGGTTGGTGCACATGTGTACATACAAGCGTACAACCATAGCCCATTGATACAAGATGCATACAATACTTTCAGAAGCTGTAAATTAAAAATTTTGTCACCAGAGCACATGTGTTTGTTTTCAGGAGAATGCAGCATTCTTTGTAATGACGAATATGATCTTCACTCCAAACCAGACCCAAGGGAAGTGTGAGGAGGTATATTGTGTGGTTCTAGCTGTTTGGATCTAGAGCAGGTGCCAAGGAAGTGTAGTTGTGTTTCATGGCTTAAGTGTAGCCATGTTTCATGCCTTAAGGCTTAAGTGTAGCTGTGTTTCTTTCAAATGGCCACCAGTAGTGTTAGCCTAGATAATGCTAACTTTTTGTTGCAGAACAACAAAACATCCTGCACCAAGAACTAAATGACTAAAATTGTTGGATGTTTTGCAGCAAAATGTATCTCGATAATTTGTTCACTGTTTGTTCATTTAGGATCCCAGCATGCAACGTGTAAACTGTACTAGTGACGCTGACTGCCACGAGGGGGAGTCTGTGCTCAACGGCAATGGTGAGTTTATATGAGAACTGGCAGAAACAAATGTTATGAGTTGTAGAGACATGGACAAATGTGAAAGTATTGAAAAATAAAAGAGTAAAAACTGAGCTGATTGAGAAAATTATGAAACAAGGCGTTAGGCAACCGTGTTTGGTTGATATATTGCAACATTCCATACATGTAAGTTTTACAATTGTCTGGAAAATATGAGTTTTATGAAACCCCGTTTGCATGAAGTTGCTCCAGTTTGTTGCCATGAAGATATTTCAAGATATTTAACCGCAACAACCTCAACCTCAACAAAAAACCTGTTTTGAAACTAAAGCTAATGTATTATGTTTTTTGTATTTTACCATGGAATCAAGCTTTGGTGTTTGTATCTACTTTATCAACATTTTGTTTAAGTAGAACTGAGCTGAAATATTTGAACAAGTATTATGACAGTGGAAATGTAATTAAGGGAACATGACAAACGTGAAACAAATATTACAGTTTTACAATACAAACCATTTACGTAGGTGTGAGGACTGGGAAGTGTATAAACTCAACAAGAAAGCCAGGTCAGAAAGTGTGTGAGATATACGCCTGGTGTCCTGTGGAGAACGACACACTACCTTTGTAAGTGAAATATTACAGGAATTTAATACTATAAATGTTTATTTAGAAAATGTGTTCAGTTACGTTTATAGTTTTGTACTTTTGGCTACCATAATATAAAATTATATAATAATAATGATAATATATTTAATTTGCAGTCATGATATTGAAGTGGAAGTACAAGAGATACAAAATATGTGTTTATTAAAATTATGAGTACATTTTGGTTAGAAAATATTAAAACAAACTATATTTTAAATGAATATATATAACATGTATACTTTCACTGCATACGTACGATCAACTTCTACTAATTAATTAAACAGGCACTAGTTAATAAACCAGTTACAACCTAGCTGGCTAGCTCTCAAGTGAAATACTGATATGGTCAATTATGAAATATGGTTAATTTGCATCGAATCAATCACAGTCAGTGGTTTTTGCGTCCAGGCAAATCTCATAGTATTTGACATATTATGCACACGTGTACAAATGGTGGCATTTCACTTATAAACAGACAAAATTTCCCCTTTCCTGCCATTCCTGTAGTTTGTTTCAATTTTCATAGATGTTGCCATCTTAACATGTTGAAACAAATTTCATTTCTAAATTGTTCCACTATGTCAAACAAGCAAACAGTGTGAACACATGTTGCCCCCTTCGAAATATGGAAATAAGCTCCCCCCAGAAAAAAGCCACTGCCCCAAAAAACATAATGAAATAAAGTGAAGAAAAAAGGAAATATAAATTCATACATACACATGGACGGAGCCAGTACCTTGCTAATGACATTTATTGTTGTAGAATTAAACTTAATTAAAATTGTCTTTCTCCACATCAAAGCATAGGTCCACCTGGTAAGTCATGAACAATTGATTTATGATACTTGACAGATAAAGAAGCTTTGTATCTAGTTCACATAATTAATCAAACTGTTGTTACAACTTTTGTCTTTGTATGGATTGCAGGACAAATAAAGCACTTTTAGAAGGTTCCAAAGATTTCACCGTGCTCATAAAGAACCAGATCGAATTCCCCAAGTTTGGTAAGAAGAAGTGAGTATGATTTGTATGTGTGGTTGCTTGTGGTGATGTGTCACCAGTTCCAGTCCAAGTCAGAGACAGTGAAAGTAAGGCCTGTTATCATCTCACTTGTTTCAGTAGTGTGTACAAATGCTGTTAGCACTGTGTACACAGGCTAAGTATACAACTGGTGTGCGGTAGTGTGTATACAGACCAAGTGTACAACTGGTATCTAGTAATATGTATGTAGGCCAAGTGTGTACAGCTAATGTGTATTAATGTGTACACAGGCCAAGTGTACAACTGGTTACTGCATGGTGTGTAATACTGTGTACACAAACCAAGTGTACAACTGGTGTTTGGTACTGTTTACACATACCAAATGTATAATTGATGTGTGGTACTGATTGTGTACACAGGCCAAGTGTACACCAACATGTAGTAATATGTACACAGTGTGTACAGCTACTGTGTGTTAATATGTACACAGGACCAATGTGTACAGCAGGTGTGAATAGCTGGTTTGCTAGGGTAAAAATAAGTAGTATTCTTAAACTCATTACAACTTTATTTTTCCAAAATGCGAATAAATTCCTATTTTTCCCAGACGTAATATCCTGGAGACACAGAACAAAGAGTATCTGCGGTCTTGTCGTTACAACTCAAGCGATCCTGATGACCGGCTCTGTCCTATATTCCAACTCGGAACAATCACAGATGGAGCGGGTGAGAAATATGATGAAATGGCTATCCAGGTGAGAGGATCAGTAACTAGGTAAACTTGACAATAAACTTTACTATAAATTTAACAATAAATTTGACAATAAATAGCAATAAATGCTGATTTTGGTATTCTCACTGTGACACATTTCACAATATTATGCGCATTGCCTGTCTCTGGATACTTTTGATCTGTTTCATTTGATGCTTCAACACGTTCATGTGCCACACCTGGCAGGCATACTTAACTATTAATTGAATGAATATCCAATCTACACTTTTCCTTTACTAACAGTACTTTGTGCCCTCTAGTTTTTTATTTTTATCTTCTGATTGTGTACACAGGCCAAGTGAGAAAAAAGTCCAATCAATATTTTCATAGCCATTCAATATCTTAAAAACTTATTTTGATTTCCTCATAATCACCTCATGTCTAGTGTTTTATATATATATATATATACATATACATATTCATATATATATATATATATGAATATGTATATACATATATATATATATATATATATATATATATATATATATATATATATATATTTACATACATATATATATATATATATATATATATATATATATATATATATATATATATATATATATATATATATATATATATATATGTGTGTGTGTGTGTATATATGTGTGTGTGTATATGTGTATATATATATATATATATATATATATATACAACTTGTTCTGCTGAGATGAAGCATTTGTTTGAATTCGTAATAGTACAATTCACATTTCATTTTCATGTCTGTCCTGTGTAAAAAATCTATAAACTTGTACGAGAACATTTATGCTGATGCACAATAAACTTCATTTATATGCAACCTAAATTATGAATTTTTTCATTTAGCAGAACGTTACCATTTGCCCATGACATGAAACAAAATAAATCGATTATCTTTTGAGCATATTGACATATATAGATTTGTTTTTGTTTCCAGGGTGGAATCGTTGCCATTAACATTCTTTGGAACTGCAACTTAGATTATGCCTTTGAGTATTGTAAGCCACAGTACACATTTCGTCGCCTTGATGACAGCCAAGCCCGCATTGCAAAAGGATGGAATTTCCGGTGAGAACAATAGTTTGTTGTTTGTCTGTTCTTTATAAGTCTATACATTATATAGATCTGCTAAACTTTTGAAGACACTTCCCTCATTATATACTGTAAGTATTGCTGAAAGTAGCAAAGAACACCAAAGTTATTTTATGTCAGGCTGATTTATGATCAGATGATGAGGGAATTTAGTCAAACTATCTACTCTTAAATGGATACTTAAGCTAATCACTGCAAATGTGACTGATTGTCAGAGTTCTATTGAACTGTGTGATTTCATGTGTGCAATTTGTTGAAAAATACCACTGTGAGAGAGGTGATTTAGGTAATGCGTCAGATAGAATGCCAATTTTATTGGATGGTAAAAATTATTATATAGTGCTTGAAAGTCCAGCAATAGTGTTTTAGCTTTGTAAAACTACATTACAATCTAGTTATCACAGATTATTCCAATTCTCAGTGATGAAGTCATGGAAATGACTGAACGTGAACATGTTGCATGATAAACTGATACATATCAACCCTCGGTGGCTCACAACTGCAAGACAGATTATTCATGTGAAAGTATCTTCATTTATTTGTTTGTTTCATGTGCTCAAATGAAGCTTGCCGTGCAAACTGGGACACTGATTGTACACAGCTAAATGTTCTTGAGAGATGCTCTTCAGGCTTATTTGGAACAGATGATCTGTTACTCGCCTATCATCTGACAACCACAGGCTGCACCCTATAATACAAAAAACTTTGTTCAAAATGCACAAAGCTGTACGGAATGTCTCCTGCGCCAGTGAGACTGTTACATTTCAGAAATTCTGTGACTTGCAGATAAACCGTAAGAGTTTGCAGCTGTGCTAATATGTTCCAGATATGCCAACTACTATTATGAGAACGGAGTACAGAGACGTGACCTGATCAAAGCTTATGGCATTCTGTTTGTCCTCAAAGTGGCAGGAGAGGCGGGAAAGTTCAGTGTCGTGCCACTGCTGTTAAATGTTGGCAGTGGACTTGGTCTGTTAGCCATCGTAAGTAGAGTTCAGTGTTGTGCCATTGCTGTAAAAAGTGCAACGTCTGATAGGTTTTATTGTAAATTGATGTTTTATTGTATAAACTATATTCTACCATCTTCACTACCCAAATGTGTTTATAAATCAAATTTGTTTCATATACATTTACTATTATCTGTTTAATTTTGATGATTTTCGTCTCAAATATCAGATATCTTTACATTGCATGCTGGACAACAGGGTCGGTATTCATAAACAAATCTGTAACGTTACAGAACTTGTTTGGTCAAATTATATTTAAAAATTGTGGTTCATCAAATCTTGACCACCCAAATGTTTTTTAATCAACCACAATAAGATATATTATTTGACCATTATATGTTTATGAATATCGACCTTGCCCTTCTGTATGTTCACATACATTGACAATTGCTAATCCCTGTGGACAAAGATGGTTGGGGAGGGGGTTATTGGGGTCACAGGATCACATAATGGGCATATCAATAACACATTAAAATGATGTCCACTCTGCATGCAATGTCAACTCTGCATGCAATGTCCACTCTGCATGCAATGTAAACATGATATTAGCCTAAAATATTCCAATTAAGCAGATAACAGTTAAACTATGTTTAAAAAGTGTGGCTCATTCAAACACAAAGTGTAGAATAGATGTAATTTATACAACAAACATGATTTAAGATTAAACAAATAGACGTTTAAACATGATTCAAACAACATTCTTTTGTTGCTATGGTTTCATTATCCTTACCCTACCCTTCATTATCTTGACCCTTCATGTTGTACATTGAGAAAAAAGAAATGCAAATTTGGATGAACATTTTTTTATGTATGTAAACAGCCAGAATAACCAACAATCAGTTGTAAAACTTCCACTAATTACTGTGCTGATAAACCCTAATGTGACACAGTTTTCATTGAAAACAATTATTATTGTCTGTTGATAGGCAACAGTTCTCTGTGACATTGTTGTGCTGTATCTGCTAAAACGAGGGACGTTCTACAAAGAAAAGAAGTACCTGTATGTGAAGGGAGATGATGCATTCACGGTGAGATAATCTCTTCATGATTACACTGCAGCACAGGTAGTACACTGTACTGTTAGTACGCTGTACTGTTAGTACACTGTACTGTTAGTACACTGTACTGTTAGTACACTGTACTGTTAGTACACTGTACTACTGTATTGTTAGTACACTACAGATGCACTGTTAGTACACTATTGTGACGCTGTCTGTACAATGTACTGGTGCATTGTTAGTATGCTGTATTGTTGTACTGTTAGTACAATGTACTGTTGCACTCATTGAACACTTTACTGTTGTACTGTTAGTACACTGTACTGCTGTATTGTTAGTTCACTGTACTGTTGTGCTATTGGTACACTGTACTGCTGTACTGTCAATACACTACTGTTAGTACACTGTACTGCTGTATTGTTAGTACACTCTTCTATTAATACACTTATGGTGTACTGTTGATACATTGTACTGGTGTACTGTTTGTACAATGTACTGGTGTACTGTTAGTACTCTATGGTGTTAGTACACTGTACTGTTGCATTGTTAGTTCACTGTAATTTTACTGTTGGTACACTTTATTGTAGTACTGTCAATACACTCTACTGTTAGTGTACTGTACTGGTGTTCTGTTAGTACACTGTACTGTTGTATTGTTAGTATACTCTACTGTTAGTACAATATACTTGTGTACTGTTAGTACAATGTACTGCTGCACTGTTAGTTCACTATGCTACTATTGTTAGTGCACTTGTACTTGCACTACTTGTACTTGCACTACTTGTACTTGTACTACTTGTACTTGCACTACATGTACTTGCACTACTTGTACTTGTACTACTTGTACTTGCACTACTTGTACTTGTACTACTTGTACTTGCACTACTTGTACTTGCACTACTTGTACTTGCACTACTTGTACTTGCACTACTTGTACTTGCACTACTTGTACTTGTACTACTTGCACTACTTGTACTTGCACTACTTGTACTTGTACAAACTTACCATACATTATGTGAAAAAAATATTAAAATGTACTGATGAATTCTCTTCTATATGAAATATACCTGTGTGTGCGTGCGTGCATGCGTGTGTGCGTGCTTGTGTGTGTGTGTGTATATTGACATGCATGCACATGCATAGATTGGTATGTGTGAAACTTGACTTTTATGAAAACATAATATATGTGGTATGTACATTTCAGGGATTTGACAACTCAGGAAGTTTGGAATCTTCACAGGTTTGTAATGATCACTTTGTTATTCTGAAAGTATGTGTTTATATGTTTGCCCTTGTTACTGCACATGATTGGTTTGTTTGAGTTGGACTATATTGTTTTGTTAGTTGTTACATGACTTTGTTTGTATATTTGTTAAGTTTTGTACATATCACGATAGATGTGGCTACACTTCTATTTCTTGTTGACAGCAGTGTTTCACGGAAAACTAATTCATATATACAGGGTGGACGAGAGGGAGGTAGGACACATGTCAGATGTGGAGGGGGTGTAGGGTATAGGAGTGAAGGCCAACAGACAGGTATGACAGTGGATGGGGCGGGGGTGTTGAATCAGTACATACATAAACCAAATTGATTTTCCACATAACCCCGGTGATAATTAATGCTAGTCACTGGTTGTCTTACACACTGCAAGGTTTACACTAAGATAGCCAAACCTCATTTGTGAGTGAGAAATATGTCATTTCTAGGCCCAACATTTGGCCGTGGCAACATCACCGGCATCCTACCAGTCCTTTGCAGACTCCCCCATGCAAGACCAGGTGAGTCCTACACTCTCCTTGGTGAGTCATCTAATCTGTCCTTGGTGAGCCATCTACTCTGTCCTAGGTGAGTCATCTGCTCTGTCCTTGGAGAATCACTTTTTCTGTCTTTGGTGAATCACCTACTCTACATATACTGGTGAGGTGCGCATGCGTCGGGGTGGTACGAGTCCGTTACATCGCTCCACACATTTCACCAACACAACATGTTCACCAACACAACGAATGACCACAACTGGTACAACAACTCAACATAATCCACTGATCACGCAGAACCAGACAAACCAAATGACAACAAACACAACTAATCAAAACAACACCCTTTACCGCAACACATGAACCAAAATTTCCAAGATGGCGTACTCCCACTGCCAGCGCCGTCCGGGTTAGTTCTTTTCATTTTATCGCTAAGCATTTCATTAGTAAACTTACTTTTCTTCAAGTCGCCACTGTTTGCATTTGGATCTAACTTTCAGAAAACCATGCTACAAAATGTATTCCAATTCAGATGTCCCTTTAGGAAATATTCGCCTCACCTAGTCCCGCATTCCACGTGGATTAATCTTGGGCTAACGCAAATAATCACCGTCACGCTCCTAATAGCAACGATCATTGGAACATGTCAACGCGTATCTCGATCAAATCTCAAAATTAAACCAAAATATTATGCCCTAACTTTGAAACCCCGAATTAAATTCCCACCCAAAATCAAATTCAAATCGGACATTGTTACACATCTGTACCTCAGCAGACTGATAGCACTCTCAGGCGACATCCACCCAAACCCTGGCCCATATGGGCGCCCAATTCCAAATATTACCACTTCTCCATCTAGAAATGAGCAATCCATTTCTACCAACACCCAGTCTGACAGCTCCACGCTTAGTACCCCAACACTCAACACATCACAAAATGCAGGCTTAATTTTCGCCCCAAACCCCCAAAACACTTCAACTCCCGAACGTCACAAGAAAACCCAAGGAAATACACTTAAAGGGATTTTTATAAACACCAACAGGGTTAAGAGCATAGAAAAAGCAACACAACTAAAGGCAACTATTCAATATAATAATCCAGACATCATATTTCTAGTTGAAACTAAATTAGATGCAAACTATGCTACATACTCTTTCCTACCACCCAACTATGAGGCCATCAGAAAGGACAGGAATGTCCATGGCGGTGGAGTCCTTATAGCCTTCTGTGACAACATTGTAGCTGAACCCCTCCAAAATTTAAACTTAAATTGTGAAATAATTTGGACAAAAATTCACTTTGCACGAAACAAATGCATAAACTTTGCATCTTATTATCGACCCCCAAATGACCACCTCCAATCCCTTGAAGCTCTCCACGACTCCCTAACTAAACTATATAGATCACAAAAAACTCCCCCTAACGTAGTCATAGCTGGAGATTTTAACCTCCCTGATATCAACTGGACAAATCACCAGACCACTAATAACAGCACTGCCAGCAAGCATAACAAACTACTAGAAATAACTAATGACTTTGGGCTGCAGAACATGGTAAACGACCCCACACGCATCGCTTCTGGCAACATTCTTGACCTCATACTCACCTCAAATCCCTCCATTATCATCAACACCCATACCACTCCTGGTATGAGCGATCACGAATCCGTGACCTTCAATGTCAACTTAAACCCAGTTCGCAACAAGAAACCCCCCCACCAAGTTTATAGTTACAAATCAGCAGACTGGGACCAACTCAAAGACGACATAGACAAACTAAATCTTGAGTACTTCGACATCGACCCCAACTCACAGGATATAGACATAAACTGGACCTTTTTCCGCGAACGTCTGACTACCTTGATTAACAATAACATACCTAGACGATACACAAAAGCTAAAACCCACCTCCCCTGGATAACACGTGAACTAATTAGAATGCAGAGAAGACGAAACAAAAGCCACAAAAAGGCAAAGCAAACTGGACTAAACAGTGACTGGGAAAAATTTAAGGAACTCCGAAAGCAAGCTACTAAAGCATTAGCAAAATCCTACAAAGAATATGTTAACAACCACATTGGAGACAGCCTGAAAACTAATCCAAAACGATTGTGGTCATTTATTAAGGCAAATAAACGAGAAAACATTGGCATCCCCACACTTCGAGTAAACGAACAACCAATAATTAATGATCGAGATAAAACAAATGCCCTAAACAACCAATTTAGCTCTGTTTATACCCAAGAAAAGCATCCCATCCCCTAAATAGCCGCCTCTACTTACCCCAACATCCCCCTTCTCGAAATTGGCATAGATGGCGTAATAAAGCAGCTGGAAAATCTAAACCAGAACAAAGCTACAGGCCCAGATGAACTCCCAGCCAGAGTCCTTAAAGAAACTGCAAAGCAGATAGCTCCCATCATCACCCAAATTTTCCAACAGTCATACAACACAGGTAAACTTCCTAATGACTGGCTACAAGCATTAGTAACTCCTATACACAAAAAGAGCCATAAATCTGACCCGGCTAACTACAGACCCATATCACTAACCTGCATCCTCTGTAAAGTAATGGAACATATCATCCTAAGCAACATGTGGAAACACCTGCACAAGCATAACATCATTCTCCACTTCCAACACGGATTCCAGTCGGGACTGTCTTGTGAATCTCAACTCATTGAGACAGTCCACGACTGGATGACTGCTATGGACAACAAGACCCAAATTGACGCAATCCTGCTTGACTTTGCCAAAGCCTTCGACAAAGTGCCTCACCTACGTCTTCTATCAAAATTGACCTCCTACGGAATCACTGGAAACACTCATACCTCGGAGTAAAATTGGATTCCAAATTAACCTGGACAAATCACGTCACTGACATAACTTCAAAATCTTCGAAATGTTTAGGCATGATTAAACGAACTCTTGGCCCATGTAAACCCGAAGTTAAACAAACAGCCTACAACATGCTAATCCGGCCAAAACTTGAGTACTCTTCACCCATATGGAATCCCCACACCTTTTCACAAGTTAAAAGCCTTGAAAGAGTGCAACACTCTGCTGCCAGATTTGTTAAAAATGATTACAGACGGAACACAAATCCAGCAGATCTAATTACTGCCCTTGGATGGCCAACCCTCGAACGAAGGCGCATTATCAAACAAGCCACAACCTTCTACAAAATTCTAAACAACATTATTGAGATCACCCCCCCTCCAGGCCTACTAACCCGCTATCGAACCCATGGACAATACATAGCCCCCAAGTGTCGTATAAATGCAATGGTCTTTTCATTTTATCCCAGAGCCATTCGCATATGGAATATGATTCCACCAAAAATTACCAACATAAAAAACCCAAAATCATTTCAAGAAGCTATTATGGAACTCCCTTTCACCACACCTCCTCACCTAAACTGCCTTTAAAACACAGTGTTCAGTGTAAACTTATCCATGGTGTGGGTATGGAGACTGTCTATGTGTGCATGTGGCAAGGCAGCGACAGTATACATACACATAACCAACATATTAAAAATTTTCGTTAAACATCCTATACATAAAATAAATAAAACTATCAGATAAAAACCATTTCAGCAACATTAATGATACTAGTCTTTTAATCGAATGTACCACCCACAGCGCATGCGCACAGTCCACCACAAACTCCTGCGTTAGCCCAAGTTTGGGCTGTTTGGAGTAAACCACTTGAGACTATATCCTTGGTGACCCTACTCTGTCCTTGTTGAGTCCTACTCTGTCCTTGGCGAGTCCTCCTCTGTCCTTGGTGAGTCGTGCTCTGTCCTTGATGAATCCTGCTCTGTCCTTGGGGAGCCCTATTCTGTCCTTGGTGAGTCACCTAGTCTGTCCCTGGTGAGTCCTGCTCTGTCCTTGGTGAGTCCAACTCTGTCCTTGGTGAATCACCTGCTCTGTCCTTGGTAAGTCCTGCTCTGTCCTTGTTGAGTCATCTACTCTATCCTTGGTGAGTCCAACTCTGTCCTTTGTGAGTCACTTGCTTTGTCCTTGGTGAGTCCTTCCCTGTCCTTGGTGAATCCTGCTCCATTCTTGTTGAGTCATCTACTCTGTCCTTGGTGAGTCCTACCCTGTCCTTGGTGAATCCTGCTCCAACCTTCTTCAGTCATATACTCTATCCTTGGTACGTCACCTACTCTGTCCTTGGTGAGTCACCTGCTCTGTCCTATGTCTGCAAAAGATTTGGACTATTAAAACATTGGCTAATTTTGTTAGGAAACTAGAATGGAGTGAAGCAGACTAGCTGGGAGGTTTAGGCAGAGAAAGTAGGGAGAGATGGAAAAAAAATTTAATTGCCAGATGGCAAATACGTCTTAATGCAAGGCAAGATCTTCGTTGTTTGGTTTGTTTTTCATTTGATGTTTTTGAAGTTTTGCCAACAGGACTGTTCGTTGTAGTGTAATACCCTGTCCCATCCTCACTAGCGAGGATTGTAGTGGTATTACAGATGACAGATCAGCCTATTGAAACGTGGATTTGTCAGTTTATCCCACGCCATGTGTGGATGTAGGCTGAATCACTTGTACTTTGTCCCACTTCCTGTCTTGGTCAATGTGTTTCTGGGAACTAGATGCGCCCGTGTCCAAACTTCAAAGAGCGTTTCCAGGAAATGTCTGTCATTACCCGTCCGATTAGCGATGACGGATCCACAACCAGTTAAAGTTAAGTTCTCATATGCCGGCCTTGTAAATTATAGTTCGCAATCTCATTGGTTACCACAGCAACTGAAAAATCAATGTTTTAACGGGTTGATCTGCCATGGATGCTGATGTAGGCAGAAACTCCTGGCGGCGAGGGTGCACTGCTCGTCAATTAACATTACGTTTAATGGTATTTAAAAATGTATGAGTTACTGACATAATTTGAATAAAATTAATAGTTAGGTACCTAGAACACACCTGTAAGTTTGTTGTTATATGCCAAGACAATTGGTAATTATCTATGCCAATGTGTGCTTGATCTTGTTTGAAATTATTCAAACGTCAGATCGACAGATTTTTGCATTGTGATTTTTTTTAAATATCAGTAAGCATTATTGTTGGTATAATGTACTATATCAATAGTAATATAATGTAATAGCACATTAATTTATTAAATAATTGTGGACTAGTATCGAGCACACATTACCGTGGATAATTGATTGATTTGTTGCAAAAGGCTAGCGAAAAAATCTAATTGAGGATGCAACTTTAAGAGACAAGTAAGTGTATTACAGATCAGTGTCTTAAATGTATGATATAGTTGTAAAATATATATGTTAAGTATACTGTGCTGATATGTGCTTGCATGTTTAATCTTGAGCAAATACATCTAAATAACACATTTATTAATAAAACTTTGGATATTTCTGGAATCCTTTTGGGATCAAAAAAACATCTATAATCTTAAATTGACCGTACAGAGATTTTCATTGGTTAACTGAGGGAGGGTTTTATGGTGTATTATAACACTGAATTTATTAGCAATTACAATATCTTGGTTGGTTAAAATAATAATAATGCACATATGAAATGTGCTGCTATCGGAAACTTTAACCTTTTCGAAAATACACATTTTGGTGATGAATTAACATACAATAGTTTTATGACATGTATACAAATTGCTTTAATAAACTTCACCACTAAATAACATTGCTAAAAGAGACTTAGCTAAACTCCAACGTGTACAAAATTCTTTTGTACATGTGGAACTCAGGGCGCCTCGTTTTTCGCCATCACTACCACTACTTACACAGTTACACTGGTTTCCTGCTACTTATCGAGTCAATGTTAAACTGTCCACTCTTACATATCGTGCTCTATCTTCACAACAACCAACCTACTTGACTTGATCCTGCTTCTTTTAAATATCCCTAGGCAGCTCAGATCAACCATTTCACAACAACTTATTGTTCCTGAAACTAAACTTAACTTGGGCAAACATGCTTTCTCTCTTGCTGCGCCTAGGATGTGGAATGAACTCCCCATTACTTTAAAAACATCTGAAACTATAGGTACCTTCCAAGAAAAACTCAAGACATATTTATTCCATTTATTGCATTTCCACCATAAATCTTTAGTGTTCCCTCATTCTGATAATGATTTTGGTGCGTTCTTGTTCACGATTATGCTTAATGATTCTGTTTTGTTGCATCTCTGAGCTCAGGTTCCTGAGGATATAGAATTTAATTGTTGTTATTATTACTGCAATTACAGACATAGCAACAAATCTTCACTTTTGAAGGTGAAATATAATGTTTTTCACTGAATTATTTATTGATCGGTCAAACTCCCTGGTGGTAAATATACTACAGCGATAAAGATTAAAATATGAAGTATAACAATGTTTATTTAGAAAAAAAAAATCTCCAATTAGCTACATATCAGTTAATCAGTGAAGACATTCCCTGATTAACTAGACACCAACAGTGGGTTAGACGTGTGACTGGGGCTGTATGTATGTTCCTGCAGCAGACAGACGAGCATCCGAGGGTCACTAATCGAAGGACTGGGAATTCTGGGGAGAGGCAGAGGGCAGCCACTGTTGGGGAATACTCCCGGATGGATGAGGAAATAGGAGGTAGGTAGGAATATGTAACGGGAACATACGTAAACAATATTAAAACTCCCTCTTCAATTCATTTAGCTCTTCACATATAAGGTTAATTGATGTTCACATCTGTAATGTGTGAATAGTTTAAGTGACATGCGGTTGATTTAATAAAAGTTAATTAATTCTAAAAATTATTTAAATAGTTGACTCTAATTGTTATATTGGTTACCATGTGAAAGTGTGAACAGCCTTATCTTATAGTATATAAAGCAAGACCCTTTTGCCTGTATTTCAAATAATAGACTGGATACGGTCAATAATAATTTAATAGTTCAATGATTTTACCGAAACTAAATAATACATTTGCACAAACAAGTTAACATGTCATAGTTGATTCAAGATACGTTGGATTTCTTTCCAAAATGAGTCAAATAGAGTAGGGATCTTCAACATTTACACAAAGCAACAACTAAAGCAATGTAATGAAATGTCAGTAATATCTTTTATTAAATGTCAGTAATATCTTTTATTAAATGGCATTTAATAAAATATTCATTGTTGAGTGTTTTTTACTAAATGGTCAATCAATCTTAAATGTGATTTTTACAGATTGATTTCAGCCAGATGAAACCCATTTGATGGAAGACGATTTGATCTTCTAAAATCTTCTTAGATCTCTCCTAGAGGCATATATATGTTCAGCTAACACAGTGTCTCAAACGTTGGGTTCACTGTGAATGTATGTGTAAGGAACCAGTACATCAACAGATTTCTCATCTCCTGTCATCATGTCAACAATATGACTACAATTTGTTCAAAGTGTTCAAAATGGTATGTTCAAAAGTCTTAGAGGCTATTTAAATTTGAGTTTTATTGGATCATTGGTTCCATAATTTGTTTTTATTAAAAATGTGAATGCATTATAAAAATAAGGTTTATAAAGGTGTGTGCATAGCTATACATATGCAAAATATGCATACGTAATATGTGTAGGTATGTGCAAATAATTGTGTAAATCTATTTAGGGTCAGTGTTTTGTTATTTTGCCCAAGGAGGTCAACATGTATAAGTACATATTAATTCTTTATTTATTTTAATGGTGTGTAGGTGTCAAAATGTAACTGGAAGCTTAATTTTGTGTTAAGGGCTGCCGTTTGTTTGGATTTTGTCATAGCCTCATAGCCAATGTCATTTACTTATGCAGATGTGTTCGTAAGAAATATGTATTTTGTTTACCCTTCATTTATGAATGCAATATAATTGGTTGTAAAATGGTTTGATTAATTAATAATAATATAATAAGATTTAGAATGACATGTAACGGACATTCCATATTATATACATGGTGAATATAGTTATTTATATTAGTTATATATAGGTATAATGCATAAATGCAAGAGTGGATTTGGAATTTGATCATACGTGGTTGTAGGCTTTGAAGATATTGGTGTAAATCTACCATGACAAATTTGTCACAAACAAAATAGGTATTTTACGGAGCACCCTGAACATATTGCTAGTAATGCCAAAACAAGCTACATTGGCCAATTTGAAAGTAATTTAAAGTTAGTACCCTGATTGTTTTATGTAGATATGTGTGTTGTGTAAAGAAAAACAATGAGTAAGAACTAGTGATTATCACGTTCATTTACATACAGGCAGGATTTTGGGGAGACACACCATCCCTAATATTTGCCAGTGAACCTTTATGACATTTTGTATTGCCCAATACCCAATCATTGATGACAGTTTTGGTTGTGAAAAATATGGAGAATTATATCAAAAGTGTCATAGTTGATTGTCAATATCCATCTTCTCATGGAGTCAGTTCCTGGATCGACAACCTTGTTTAGGGGTCAGACTACAGTTGATTTCCCCATTGATGGCCATTTTAACGTTGTGTATGATTGTAGAGAAACCTGACCATAAAAACTTCATGACATTCACTGGCACTACGAATGAATTTCCATAAAAATTGGCAGTTTTTGCAAAATATTAATATGTGTTGTTTTGGGAATGTCACCACCAATATCCCTGTGTTTTCAAATCTAATTCATAATACAACATCTCACACTGACGTTTCAAAAAACGTTCTAACTTCACTTGCTTAATACAGTTACTTCTTGGCCAAAAAATCGCAGAAATTGCCTATATTGCAATTTTTAAGCACTGCATTTGTGGTAAGCTATTGGTGTAATTTTCCATTGCACAAATCTGCACTATTTAATGAACCGAAAGCCATGTCTGATGTTCGCACAAACTTGTGCAGGCTGGTAGTTACTTAAGAATGTCAACTACAAATTGTTACTTATAATTTATAGATGTTTAATTTTTGTCATGATCAGTAACAAATAAGCCACTAGTTGCATATCATATTGATTGCTGGATGTCTATGTGTAATCGGGTATTAACGCTAATGTGGTATTTATAGTGGTACAATGTACATTAATGCTAAATAGAAAAGTACCAATGTAATCTGTCATTGTTCCTTAGTTTTATTTGTGGTTGTCCATATGATGACATTCATTAGTAGCGTCAGGTATTCTAATATTGAGGCATTTTGTGGGGGCTGTTCTATGATATTTTAATTGATATTTTAATAGACACGTGCAAAATAAAAAATAGTTTTTTGTTAAATTCATCTGTTTATTGATTACAAGAAAGATTGGTTTTGTATACAATACAACATTATGTAAAGAATATATAGCAACTTGGTATTGCAGTATATAATACGTCGTTATGTAAAAAATATAATAACAACTTGGTATTTGAGTAAGTTTTTGATACCATTGTTTTATTCACACTAAATAACTACGAGAATTAAATAGACTGATCAATTAATATCAGCTCGTACTTCTGCCAAGTACTGTAGCACACAAGTACTTTGAAACAAAATGGCCCAAACCACACGCACGCACACGCACACGCACACGCACACGCAGTGTCACGCACACACACACACGCAGTGTCACGCACACACACACACACACACACACACGTACGATGTAGTGCTTAGATTCTTAACAACACAACGTTACATTTCAACAGACTACACAATCTAGAGTAGTTAATTATATATCTGTGTAAGCACTTTTTGTGTTGACAGTGATCAGCGTGGCAGACATTGATCTAACACGCCTTCCTGCATAGAGTGCGTTTGGTGCGACAGACCCCGTCCCGGCAGCGCGACCGGTCAATGCCCTGAAACTGACCACACATTCACATTCATTACACTGGATTCATATATGTTAAAAATGAAATTGCCAGATATATCATTCGGGCGGGTAACATGTAAATAAAACTTTTGTTGGATTGTCGATAAGCCAGTGGTTTCCTTGTCAACTTGCCATCTGGATTTGGTGGTTTGGATGGCAATCTGGTTAACTCTTGTTAAATCTATCACGCGACGTAGTGGTTGCGGCAAGATGGCGCCTGCGGAGGGAACTTGGCTAGGGTAGCCGCGTAAAAACAGTCGCAAATAATCTGTTTTCGAAGTAAGAACATCGAAAAGCAGATTTGTTCGCAGTAAGCATGACCACAGCCTCTCAACTAATGCGACATTTTAATGAAATATGTATCGAATGCATGGTTCAACTTGCATATGTTAATTAGCAGTGTCACATGGAACTACGGATATTACACCTCTTTTATTTTACGACAATATTTGCCAAATACTTTGCTTAATGTGAGTATACTTATAAAAAAGAAATCATATTTATGCGAAATGCATGTTTCAAACCTTTCGAGCATCGCACAATGCGAGACACTCCTTGAAGTTTTTCTCACATTCCCTTGCGCATGTCACTTCCGGCTCCGGTACCAGGAACCATGCATCCGCGAAGCAGATCATTCCTATCGTTACCAGTATTATGATGGTGAACTGAAAACATCAACATGAGCTTTCATTATTAAAATTATTTATATTATTAAGTGGTGTATTTGCTAGCTGCATCTCAATTCAAACTTAAAATACCGACCACAATTAGAAAACCTAGAGGTCTCGCTCTAGATGTTTTCTCTAGATCTGTGGAAAATGTGAAGATTGGACGTACCTTGGGCTTGGAGTTCATTGTAACTGGTATTTCGTCGTCGGAAACTTCTGCTTGTTCGTTAACGCTGTGGAACCGGATGTGCACTGGTAGTGAACACTCGGGGTTCTAAATATATATGTATGTACTGCCACGGAGATACTTCTCACATGATTTGACGTAGATAGTGACCTAGATGTGAAAATGATCACTCAAGCTGGGCATCGATGTTTGACGTAGAGCTTGTTGAATAATGTGTTACCCACATTCCAACAACCACTCGACATTATTGTGAGCGTGCGTTTGTGTGTGTGTGTGTGTGTGTGTGTGTGCGTGCGTGCGTGCGTGCGTGCGTGCGTGCGTGCGTGCGTGCGTGTTTCGGGCCAATTCTTTTTTGGGCCATTTTGTATTAAAGTACTTGTGTATTAGTACTTGGCAGAAGTACGCGCTGATAGTAATTAATTATTAATTAATTAACAACAGTCCATGATCACGCTGCAATTCATTTAGTTTATTATGGGCTGACAAATTTATCAAAATTATTTTCATTTTTATATACACGACAAATCAGGAACGGCAACGTTTTACGGGTATCGCAGCTTTCGTGTGTGGAGGATTACATTCGTTGATGGCTTTGATAACCAATACTTGACGCACGCAGGTCACCGCATGCCCCACACTGAGAGTGGTTGGTGCCGTTTCCTCTTCACCTATGCCCTTTGGAGACGAGTCCCCTCAGAACTTCACTCTAGTAGACTCCTCGTCATCTCAGAGATATTAACTGCCACTCCTGCACGTCCTCGAGACAAGTAGTGATATTGTTAAACTTATATCACCCTTATTGACAGTGGTTATGTCAACACTCTTCCATGACACAGAGACGTGGATGTTGTACAGCAAACACATCCGCATGCGTCATTCAGATGACTCACTCATGTTCTAACGCGGGATCGCAAGGACAGTAAGACTAACGAATGAGGTGACCCTCTCGATAAGTCAATGGCTTCCTTGTCCACTTGCCATATGTTACGTTTGATAACTGTGCTTCTGATCTACTAAATGTAATCTGTGGAGTACCACAGGGCTCAATACTAGGGCCAAAATTGTTTATACTGTATATCAATGATATTTGCAATACTTCAACATTATTGACATTTAATCTTTTTGCAGATGATACCAATATTTTCTGTTCAGGAAACGATCCTGTTCAACTAAGAAAAGACATTGACATTGAATTGGTTAAATTGAATGTATGGTTTGCAGTTAATAAGCTCTCTCTAAATATATCCAAAACAAATTTGTTGTTACTTAGCAATTGCAAGAAGAAAAAAACAAATATCGAAATAAGCATTAATAATGCAAAGTTTGAAACTAAGTTTCTATGTGTGTTGATAGATAACAAGCTCAACTGGAAAGACCATATTGATGAAGGCGAAACTTTCTAAAAGTATTGGAATTATGTACAAAGCAAAACATTGATTAGATAGAACTTCCAAACATACAAAACAAATATTAACACGCACGCACGCACGCACGCACGCACGCACGCACGCACGCACGCACGCACGCACGCACGCACGCACGCATGCGCGCGCGTGTGTTACAAAAGAAAGCAGTAAGAATTGTATGCAATGTCAATTACCAACATCATTCAACTGAACTGCATGGTATTCGATTTGATTGAACTAAAAACTGCTATGATAATGTATAAGATCAACCAGAAATATTTAAATGCAAATCTACAAATTATGTTCATGGTGAGCTTGCCCACAGCCTATGCCACATGCCGAAGTAAAAATATAAGGCGAGTGTTTGCTACAAGTACACGAAAAGCTAACTGTATGGTGTGAAACTGGAACACGTTACCAGAAAGAATAAAGAGCTCCAAAAATAGTATTACCTTCAAAAAATTTTATACAAATAAAATCAACGAAAAATATACATTACTGCTGTAAGATGATCACAAAATATGTACTTTTAGAATAGAGAAATAGCCATATAATGGTATTTTTTATTAATATACGTGTACTATAATTAGGTGTGTATTAATGATACAATTATTTTGTAAAAAAAAACATCTTTTTGCTTATGTATCTTATTTTATTCTGTTATGTTTTTATTATATTAATATTATGGTAGGTAGCATAGTCATAATCGGACTGCGTATATTATCAAGCGTTTAATAAGTATTTAACTTCACCTGTCTCCATTTCCACAAGAAATGTAAAATATATATTGCTATAAATATATGTACAAATGAATATGTGGAAATAAACATTCATTCACCTGGGCCTTTTGCTTTGGAGGACGATCTTGTTAAATATCACTCTTATGAAGACTTGTATACAGGCGATGAGCATAGAATGGGGGGAAGAATGGATACTGTTACATCTGGGGAGTCTTGACCTCGCTAACTACGACAGTAGTTATTGGCAGCTGCTTGTTACAACTAAACAATACTTGTATTATAACATAACTACATGTAACATAAGCACGCTAGCTAAATTAGCTAAAACCAACCTGGGAGCCAGACAGGCAACCCCAAAGCGGAAACACTATATCACGAAATGTGCTTGAGTAACCGAAACATCACATTCCTCCCTATTTAACGTTGCACTTATAACATAGGCAGTCTCAGAAAGTTCTTTGGAGGAAACGTTCGGTGTTCAACTGAACTGTAACATAATACTCAGTTCACGAATTGCATATTCAATTTCTAAAAGCGGTTTGCGCACTCTAGTACATCTGCGAAGTTCTGTAGACTCCGCGACCGCTTTATCTGCAACCGCCGTCGGTGTGCGCACATCACTAAACTGAATGACATTAGTCGGCGCGACTTCTCCACTTGTCGGCCCAGTCACTCCAACAGGATGGTCGGCCGTAGTCACTGATGATCTGACTAAGGTGGTGGCGGATGTGATCCATATGTCTTCTCCAGACTCGGCCGTCGGTCCATCCAATGGTGAAAGAGACATTACCCAATTTTGTCTGAAGTACTCCGGGCAGCGATCTGGGAATACCAGCGAAGTTCACCACCCAGACCGCGTCACCCGCATAGAATTCACGCGGAGGCAACGCTACATCGTGATGCTCCCGCGATGTGGCTTGTTAGTCTAGCACACGATTGTCCAAAGCAGGATAAATAAGAGCAAGTCTGAATCGTGGATGTCTCATCATTAGCATTTCAGCGGGCGTCTGACCCGTTGTAGTTTAAGGGGGCTACACGTTAACTTGACAAGAAACGATACATCCTGGTCTCCGGGTCTGGACCAATAGTTTTCTTCAGACCTGCCGGGAGTGTCCGTTCTGCAAGGCCATTGCTTGCTGGGTGGTATGGCGCACTGCGAATGTGTCCGATACCATTCCTTCTGCAGAACGTCTGGAATTCTGACATGTGAATGCAGTTCCATTGTCCGAAACCAAGGCACAAGGCAGTCCGTGCGTGGCAAACATTTGACGAAGCTTTATTAGCGTGGCAGCAGTATTCGAAGATGACACGAGCATCGATGTACTTCGAGTCAGCATCTACAATGACAAGGATCAGTTTCCCTTCTAATGGACCAGCATAGTCAATGTGTACATTTATATCACGGTTAAACTGGCCATTCCCATGGGTGCAAGTTTGCGTTCGGTGACAATGGCCGTGTTCTGTGTGTGTAGACAATTACACACATGCAAATTATGCATACATAATATGTGCAAATAATTGTGTTATTTTATTTAGGGTACATATTTTGGTTTTTTACCCGAAGATACCAACATGTTTAAGTACATATTAATTCTTTATTCATTTTAATGGTGTGTAGGTGTCAACATGTAACTGGAAGCTTCAGTGTGCTATGGGCTGCTGTTTGTTTTGATTTTCTCATAGCCTCATAGCCAATGTCGTTTACTTATGCAGATGTGTTCGTAAGAAATATGTATTTTGTGGGGCGAGGTATCGCAGCGGTTAGAACGTCGGGTTCTCAATCGGGAGAACCCGGGTTCGAACCCTCTTGCGGCCGTTTCGAAGCTTTGGCAATTTCGTTCATCCCGCGTTGCCACAGTTCAGTCAGCTGTATAAACGAGTACCAGGCAGAGGCGAATATCAGAATGGATAGTCTTCGCGCAGTAATTGCAACGTGGCTGAATGCTTCCCATAGAAGTCCAGATGGCGTTGGAATGAACAGGTCTGCCAGAGGGTGAAGTGTAAAACGCTTTGAACAGTCCCAAGGACTGAAACCCGCGCTACACAAGAACGTACCTTTACATTTACATTGTTTGCACTTCATTTATGAATGCAATATAATTGTTTGTAAAATGGTGTGATTTATTAATAAAATTATAAGATATAGAATGACATGTATTGGACATTCCCAGGGTTGGCAGGTTTATGGCAGGGTGGTTTTTACCAGGTGGTTTTTACCGGTAAAAACTGCCCTGCCGAAAACAGGTTTAAGGCAGTTTAAGGCATAGAAAATGCCTTAAACATATTTCATAAAAAAAAACCAATAAAAGTATTATATTAAACATGCCCTAAAGTATGACATAAGTATTAATAATTCCCTTCTCAATTGTTACATATGTGCTAGAGATGTAAGAAACAGGTTTAAGGCAGTTTAGGGCATAGAAAGGCCATTTAGCCATTTATACACAACAAGATCAGGAATCGGCTGGGTGTCCAAAAAGCAAGCAAGCTTGTCTTTTGTTACCGCATGCTGCGTGGAATCAAGGACTTGGACTGGTAAATTGTGAATACTGATTAGTCAAATTGTCTCAAAATTGTTACCGCGTGCTGCGTGGAATCAAGGACTTGGACTGGTAAAATGTGAAGACCGATTAGTCAATAGCTGGAATGTATAATATATATGTCAATAAACTTCCTGTCATTTTTGTAAAAAAATCATGAAATAAAACTAAGTTTAAGATTTATTTTTGTTTGTAGTTTGATTTAATATATACAATGTACATGTGTTTTATAATAACAGAATCTTCAGTGTGCCTTTGGACAGGGATAGCTTTAAGGCAATTTGAGGCAGTTTGAGGCAGTTTTAACCACTTTAGGGCAGTTTAGGGCAGTTTGCGGCACATGCCGTGCCAAAAACAGGTTTAAGGCCGCCTTAAACCCAACCCTGGGTCACATTCCACATTATATATTTGATGAATATAGTTACTTATATTAGTTACATGTAGATATAACGTATAATTGCAACGGAGGACCTGGATTTGGACATACGTGGTTTTGGGATTTGAAGATATCGATGTAAATCTACCACGACACATTTTTCACAAACAAAATAGGCAATTTTTAAGGAGTGCCCTGAAAATATTGCAAGTATAGCCAAAAACAAGCTACATTAGCCAATTTTAAAGTAATTAAAGTTAGTATCCTGGAAGGTGAGCTGGGTTTGCCCTATTTATTGTATGGCTGCTATGTGTTTTGTAGATGTTTATGAGTTGTGTGAAAAAAAACACTATGAGTAAAAACTAGTGATTATCCCTGTGCATTTACATACAGGCAGGATTTAAGGAGACACACCCTCCCTAATATTTGGCAGTGAAACTTTATGCCATCATTTGTAAATTTTTACTGCCAAATGCCCAATAATTTATGACAGTCTTGGTTGTGAAAAATATGGAGAATTATATCAAAGGTGTCATAATTGATCATGACAGTCCACCTTCTCATGTAGTTAATTCCTGGATTGACTTTGGATAGGGGTCAGACCACAGTTAATTTTCCCATTGATGACTATTTTAATGTTTCGTATGATCGTAGAAAAACCATGTCATACAAACTTCACGACATCCACTGGCACTATGAACGCATTTACCATCAACATTGGCAGTTTCCACAAAATATTAATATGCGTTGTTTCGGGAATCTCACTACCAATATCCATAGGCGTCTTCAAATCTAATTCATAATGCAACATCTCACTCCGAAAGGTCTGATGTTTCAAACAATGTTCTAACCTTCCTGACTGAATATAGTAACTTCTTGGCAATTAAAATCACTGAAATCGCCTAAATTGCGAATTAAGCAATTCATTAATTGTTAGGCAGTGTATTTGGAAGAGCAACTGAAGCTTGACCTCTACATGTTTTTCAATGATGTGGTAAGCTATTGGTGTAATTTGGCATTTCAGTATATAGTACATCGTTATATAAACAATATAGTATTTCAGTAGGTTTTTGGTAACATTGTTTTATTCACACTAAAACACGTCTACACGTATCATCGGTATAACTATGAGAATTATGTAGACTTTGATAAATTAATATCAGCTCGTACTTCTGCCAAGTACTTTAATACACAAGTACTTTAATACAAAATGGCCCAACAAAGAATTGGCCCAAAACACGCACGCGTACGCACGCACGCACGCACGCACGCACGCACGCACGCACGCACGCACGCACACACAAACACGCACGCATGCACGCACGCACGCACGCACGCACGCACGCCAACACACACACATACGTACGATGTAGTGCTTAGATACTTAACTCCACAACATTACATTTCAACAGACTACACAATCTAGTGTAGGTAATTACATATCCGTGTAAGCATTTTGTTTGTGGACAGTGATCAGCTTGGCAGACATTGATCTAACAATCCTCCATGCATAGGTTGCGCTTGGCGCGACATATCTCGTCCAGGCAGTGTGACCGGTCAACGCCCTGCAACTGACCAACACACATTCCCTTTCATTATATTGGATTCATAAATGCTTAAAAAACGAAATTGACAGGTACATGAAGCGGGCGGGCAACATATAAATAAAACTATTGTTGGATTCTCACTAAGCCAGTGGCTTCCTTGTCCACTTGCGATCTGGAGTTGGTGGTTTGGATGGCAATCTGGTTAGCTCTTGTTAAATCTATCACGCGAAGTGGTCGCGGCAAGATGGCGGCCGCGGAGGGAACTTGGCTAAGGTAGCCGCGTAAAAACAATTGTAAATAATCTGTTTTCGAAGTAAGAACAACACTAAAAAAAGGCTTGTTCAAAGTACACATGACCACAGCGTCTCAGCTAATGTGACATTTTGATGAAATGTATATTGAATGAACGGTTCAACTTGTATATGTTAATTAGCAGTGTCGCGTGGAACTACGGATATTACACTTCTTTGATTTTACAGCAATCTTTTCCAAATACTTTGTTTGGTGTGAGTGTACTGATAAGAAAAATAAAACATGTTTATGCGAAGTGCATGTTTCAAACCTTTTGAGCATCGCACAGTGCGATACACTCCTGGTAGTTTTTGTCACATTCCAATGCGCATGTCAGTTCCGGAATCGGTAACAACCATGCATCCGTGAAGCAGACCATTCCTATTGTTATCAGTATTATGCCTGTGAACTGAAAACATCAACATAAGCTTTCATTGTTATAATTATTGATATTATTAAATGGTAAATTTGCGAATTACATCTCAATTCAAATTTAAGATACCGAGTACAATTCACGCAAAACGTCAACTGGTTAGACTATGCATAGATCTACTTAAAACCTCTAGGTTTTCTCTAGATCTGTGGAAAATGTGAAGATTGGACGTACCATGGAGTTCATCGTAACAGGTATTTCGTCGTCGGAAACTTCTGCTTCTTCGTTAAGGCTGTAGAATTGTGTGCTTAGTCATCGGAGTTCTATATATATATATCTACAGGTAACGGAAACACTTCTCACATGACCTTCTGACGTAGATAGTGACCCAGATGTAGAAACGATCACTCAAGCTATGCATCGATGTTTGAAGTAACGCTTGCTGGATAATGCGTTACCATAATCTCACGCGTACGTGCGTGCGTGCGTGCGTGCGTGCGTGCGTGCGTGCGTGCGTGCGTGCGTGCGTGCGTGCGTGCGTGCGTGCGTGCGTGCGTGCGTGCGTGCGTGCGTGCGTGCGGTCATGCGTCCTTGCGTGCGTCCGTGCGTGCATTCATACTCTATTTGTACAAATTTGATCAACAAACAGTAGTAGCTCAAAGAATTTACCACCAGTCATTTAGTTTATTATGGGCTGACAAATTTATCAAAATTATTTTAATTTCTATATACACGACAAATCAGCAACACCAACGTGTTAAATCTTTCGCACCATTATGTTTTACGGGTATCGCATCTTTCGTGTGTGGAGGGTTATATTCGTCGATGGCTTTGATAGCCAATACTTGACGCACACAGGTCACCGCATTCCTCACACTGAGAGGTTTGGTGCGACGTAACGTTCGTAGTTGGCGCTTCACATCTTAAAGCCGTTTCCTCTTCACCTATGCTCTTTGGAGACGAATCCCATCAGAACTTCACTCTAGTAACTCCTCGTCAAATCAGATATATTAACTGCCACTCCTGTACGTCCTCGAGACAAGTAGTGATATTGTTAAACTTATATCACCCTTATTGACAATGGTTATGTCAACACTCTTCCATGACACAGAGACGTGGACATTGATCGCATGGACAGTAAGACTAACACATGAGGCGACACTCTCGATACGTCAATGGCTTCCTTGCCCACTTGTCATCTGGCCTTTTGCCTTGGATGGCAATCTTGTTAAATCTCACTCAAGTGTGCAGGAATACTCTTATATAGGATTAATTATGTATATATCGAATGGGGGAAAGAAAGGATACCGAGGCAGATCATATATGGCCAACTCACCACTGACAGTAGGAAACTTGGTGGGCAGAGATTAAGGTATGTATACACCATGGAAAGGAACCTCAAACGATTGGGGGAAAATGGGAAGTAATCAACCGAAATGTGCAATCAATGTGACATTCCACAGTGACGTGGAAACGGAAAAGTAAGTGAAAGACTGCGACCTGACATAGGGTAGCATCACCAAACGAACTGCAGACAGAGAGCAGTGGCGCCTTCTTGTGGAAGCCTTATGTGCCACCTAGGACACTCTGAGGATTTATTGATTGAGTGAGTGGGTGGGTGAGCGATTGAGTGATTGATTCTTGGTTTGTCACCTCGTAGTATTTTATTAAATTCATCAACCCACTGTTGTGTCATCTTCTGAAATTCTAGAATATTTAGTAGTGTGCATAAGTTGGTAAATGTCCATTCTATTCAATTGTTCATTCCCCCAGCGATTGTAACTGTTATCCAAAATAGAAATTCCGTAACAAGAATTTTTACTCCCATGCAACGCTTCCTTTTTGTTCATATAAATAACACACTGAGTCAAACCAATTGTGATTTTGTTTTTATTATTGCTGCACCTAGAAGTTCTCGGATAATCAAGGACACCTTCGAACTTCGTCAGCTGTTGCTCGGTGCAGACACATCAGGCACGGACCCTTGATGGTTGTGGCCAGAGGTTAAGTTCTCGGCACATAGCCGCGTTGAGACAGCTTATGCCCTGCTGGTAGGGTTTGGACCGAGGACACTGGCACCGCGCGACACATTTGAAGCTGCAGTTGATCGTCGGTTTGGCGCAGGTCCGACTGCACTTGCGTCCACACGTCGTCCACACGAGGTCACCGGGACAAACTGCAAACAGAACGGCCAGGAGAAAATGCAAAAATGCATGTAAGGCGTGTGTGGCAAATCAAATGTAAAGTGTGTGTGTGTGTGTGTGTGTGTGTGTGTGTGTGTGTGTGTGTGTGTGTGTGTGTGTGTGCGTGCGTGCGTGCGTGCGTGCGTGCGTGCGTGCGTGCGTGCGTGCGTGCGTGTATGAGTGAGTGAGTGCGTGCGTGCGTGCGTGCGTCTGTGTGTGCGTGCGTGTGTGTGTGCATACGTGACAGCTAGAATCAATTGGCTTATATAGAGCTCGTGTGTGTGCGTCTGTGAGCGTGCGTGTGTATTTGTAGCCCACAAATACAAGACCCGACATTATTCAATCACACCTATTAATTTGTGCCACGCATTCGTTAATTACAACCATCTACATCAAACACCAGTGTTGGGAGCACAAGAATAAATGTCATTACTTACGACATCCGGTCACTCTTTTCCAGCGGCTTCCTGCGAGATTCCCGCATACGTCAGCGAACGCTTCCACGTTCTCGCAGGCGAGTTTCTTGGCGAGCTTGTTGTTGTTCTGGTCAGGCAAAAGAAAAAAAAATTAATATGAATAATGTAAAGATAACAAAGCAGACGAAGCTAACGTACTCAGCGTATTACTCTACTGCAGCGAGACCTGGCCGACACACGCCCTGCATGAGGAGGTTGAACACGTTCCACATGCGATGCCTCGGAGCGATTCTAGGCATTCGCTGACATATAGACAAATAAAAAAACGAGGACATTAGCAAAATTACAAACGAATACATCCTTTCAAGAGCAGGTGTCCGGCTACTCTACGCCATCGACGAAGAAGCTGGACACGTCTGTAGGACATCTGTAGGACGGAGAACAGACTCCCCAAATGTGCCTTATTTGGCAAGCTGCAGGACGGTAAACGTAGGCAGACCAAACCTTCGCTTCAAAGATGTTCTAAAACGATATCTGAAATCAATTAATATCGCACCTGCGCACCCTCACACGCGCACACACGCACGCATACATGCTCTAACTTACCCGGTTCGCACAAGTATCGAACATGCAGCTGCTATATGCATTCCGTCCGGCAGCACGCTGTAAGGCAGAACAAGATACGTGGGTTACCGAATACACCCATTTACATGTACTGGGATTTTGTGTCACAAATTAATATAATCTTTAAAGGTTTCTTAAATAATTAAGTTTTAAATGCGCATCAAACAGTTGCAGGATTATTTTGAAAGGAGCTCCTATTATAATACATTCACGCTATTCACGCTATTCACGCAGCAAACAGTTGCAGGATTACTTTGAAAGGAGCTCCTATTATAATACATTCGCACTATTCACGCTATTCTGTTTTATTACGATGATAAATAAGTTAGTCAACGGTAGTATAGATCTTTCTTTATATGTGTCAGGCAAAACTGTATCCAATGTAGCCGCGACAAACCTTCTTCGCAAGGCATCTGCTAAATGGGCCTCTCCGATTCTTAAGGGAGCCGCAGTATTTGATCCCGTTAAACTTCCTGCTACTCCATCTGGTGCAACGTAGTCTCGCTGGGTCCACGGTTCTAAAACATGACATGTTGTAGTAATTATTTGGTCATTTTGTTGCACTAGCATGTTTTATTCTTCTTTGTCGCTACTTCCCGAATCACCAAATCCCTACACAAGATGAATAAGAGGGGACAGTATACCTCCCTGTCTTCCACGACTCCTACGATTGTATCAAATCACTCCAGCGCCCACCACCACTTTACATAGACAGGTTGTACAGGTGCTGACAATTGCTTGTTCCAGATCTGATGGCACGTCATACTTGTGCAGCACCTTTCATATTATATGCATACGAGTATACTAACACACACGCACGCACGCACGCACGCACGCACGCACGCACGCACGCACGCACGCATCCACGCACGCACGCACGCACTGTATATTATTGCATAAAGAAAAGCGTTTCAAACACATTTACCGTTCGTGTGCAGTTGGCCCGCCTACACGCCAGCTGTTGCCAACACACCAGAATTTCTTGTTGTCCGGCAGTCCGCCACAATTCCTTCCGTCTTTGTTAACGAAGTCGTTAGGCTTGTTGCCATCAGCGTTTCCGCACACACCTGATACACAACAATTATAATGCTACGCAATTATTTCGGTATTAATAAAATTAGTTTAAATTATTATTCAGTATATCTAGTTAATTAATGATTTGGCATTACCTTTATAAACAATTTCTAATGTTGAACAATATTAACATATTACAAACTAAACTCGTGTATATCACGATAATAAAAACGATTTAATGTCATTTAACTTAACAATGATTGCAATGATGAAGATAACAATAACAACCATGGAACATCTGAATAGTATAACTCTCTCTGTACGACAAGTGTACCTACTCACAGTGATCTTACATTGTTGTTCAAACGAATGTATGGATCACAGTTCTTACCTTCCACACAGTTGTGATATGCTAGCGGGATCCGTATAGTCAATCTGTGTTTGCCATTAAATATAACAACAACACCAAAGTTAGTGACCACTTCTCCCGTGGCGGTGTTGATTGAACTGATCCCGGCCGGCATGGGGTCGCCATCGGCGAACACGGGGCCATTCACCTGTGTTGGAAGAACAGGTGCTCGATTTTGCTTTCGCGGATGCTTGGGTAAGTTGGCATAGCACAGGCAAATGTTTACACATATACACACATAACAAAACACGCACGTACGCACGCACGCAAGCACGCACGCACGCACGCACGCACGCACAATAATGCATACATAATGTAAATGTGTCCGAAAATTTTTGTGTATTCGCTACAGTTGAGTTCTTGGCAGCGCCATCTAGCAGATAAATGTATACTATGGAAGATGATTATTTGATATCATCACTTTTTTAGCGAGATGTTGAAATTTGATTTACAGACGAGTTCGAGATGACACGATTACGGTGACCTCCATCGCAAGTGTTATTATATTATTATTAATGTTTGTTCCATAAACAGCATAACCACTCAATGCAGAAGATGCATTAAGCCAATCATCACACATATTGCAATAGACTCAGCTCGCGCCACCCTGGGGTGAACAAAGAGGTGTGGAAGATTCGAACTGAATATAAATTATATATATATATATATATATATATATATATATATATATATATATATATATATATATATATATATATATATATATATATGTATATATATATATATATGTATATATATATATATATATATATATATATATATATATATATATATATATATACATATATATATATATATATATATATATATATATATATATATATATATATATATATATATATATATATATATATATATATATATATATATATTCAGGTTCCTGAGTCGGGAATCTCAAGTAGTTCGTGAAATAAGGGCCTACATTGTTAGTTGCATAAAAAAGCATGCGAGTATCAGAGGTTGGGTACTTGCAATTTTCATTACCACCAGATCTTCAGAGTAATTCACTGTCCCAATTTTGGGATAGTTGAGCACTCACCCAGATTTGTAGGGATTCCCCTATCTTCACCGTCGTTGTCCCTACGTTGAGCTGGATCCATGTAACGAAAGAGACGGCCGGGTTGTTGTCACTTTGATGGTGCGCTATCACTAGAAAATCTTGTAAATCGGGGCACAACGGTGACCGCTGGGACGCAATGAACTCACCGGTCCCCTGGTAGTGATGCACAGCGCCGTCAAATGTGTGATAGTGAGGATCACCGTCAGCGTAGCACGTATCTTTATCTGAGAGAGAGAAGGTTAACTGAAATCATACTGGACATAATTTATGCATATTCGACTGTGAAAATTCATGTAATTTTCGTCATTACAAATGTACAGGTAATTTGATATTTTTACAGGTAATGCGGTATATAGTGTATATATACCGTATATATATATATATATATATATATATATATATATATATATATATAATTATATATATATATATATATATATATATATATATATATATATATATATATATATATATATATATATATATATATATATATATATATATATATATATATATGTGTACATACATACACACATACAGCGCGCGCACACACGCACGCCCATACACAAACATGTACTGAAATGATACTGGGTTCCCACAGAGCGCCATACAACAACCAGAACAGAATGGAGGGGTGCAACTTCCTAGAGCACAGCGAGGGGTCAATGTGGTATGTGTGTAAAGTAAGTCAACATAGGGGTAACTCCAACTGAATCACCTATACATGTACTCACCTACCCTGACGACTTGAACTCCATCGGGGATCACTTTTGCGGCGCATTCCTGTTCTGGCAATAGACGGACCTGCAGATGCTGTTTGACATAGGAAAAACACACGCATTCTCATATTTTCTCACGATTGGCCGAAATGGTTACCAGGAGAAAGCGTAGTATAATAAACATGCTTCGTAAGATTGAAATTCCTTACACAACTGACACAGAATATTCTTTTATAACATTACAGACGATGTTCAGTTTTACCTGTCGTATAAGATTGCGAACCACTACCGTTGCTCACGTAGCGCTGCACATGAATACACAATGATAATATTATCGGTATTTCTTGGTGAAATACGACAAACACAATGCTATGTATTTGAATTAAGTTCAGAAGTCATCACGTCGATAGAACAACTGAAAATTTACTTCACAAGGCTTGTAGCAGTCACAGGTCTTGCAGCCGTTGTAATCGTACTGTCTTAGCTGTCCTTTCGGGCATGGTCGACATGTAAGTTTGGGGCACAGGATGGGCGAATCTAAGACGTAGCAAAAACTCAATTGAAAGAACACACACATACGCACACGCACGCACGCACGCACGCACGCACGCACGCACGCACGCACGCACGCACGCACGCACGCACGCACGCACGCACGCACGCACGCACGCACGCACGCACGCACGCACGCATGCCCTCTCTCACGCACGCATGCCCTCTCTCTCTCACGCACGCACGTACACATTATTATTACATTATGCATACGTTAATGTGTGTGTATATATATATATATATATATATATATATATATATATATATATATATATATATATATATATACATATATATATATATATACATATATATATATATATATATATATATATATATATATATACATATACATATTGATATCTTTTACACTCATTAACGGTTTTTCACCCAGTGACCGTGTGACAGTTTCATGAACACCAAGAATAATAATTTTACACAGGTATTGTAATCAATTATCGTCCACTTACTTCCAGGTACACATTTAGCGATACGAGCACAGGGGGCTGCTTTGCAAGGCTTTACCATTGACACGCATACTTCGCCTCTTGGACAAAGCTTTGTCTGCAGTGACGAAGACTACCATTATTTATAAATCACCATATCATTATTATATTTAATTGTGCCTAATTAAATATAAACGATAATAAGACTTTGAACAATATTTCATCTGAACCTTTAGTAGTCAATTTGCGTGTTCTAACGCAATTTATTCAAGGTTTCCACTTTACGTGAACGTATGGGCTCAACATAGCTGTACCATTCGGGAGGTTTTGACACTTTGTTCATATTGCGTGATTATCAGATTAGGGAAAATGCAATTATGACAATCGAAACGGGAACAGATACGCTGGACGCTAGAGCTCATATATGACCTGCAATAATGTTAGGTAGGTAGATTTGAACAGATATTTGACACAAGTTGGCACAGTTGCAGACCATGGCCCAAGTATTGTTTTCAGAAATGAAACCACAGAGAAAACAGACAGTCTTGGCCGCCGTTTTGATAAAAATGGCTGCCAAAAAAATAAATGTTCGAAATAGTGAATTTTTCATTATGTTGAAATAAAATGTAATTATTGGTGCCCATTTATCAGAATATCATCCCAAAATGTTAGGACCTTCTTTGTAAGATGCAAACTTTGTCAATCTTGGCGGCCATTTGAAAACATGGTTGCACAAACCATTCGATATAGAAATAGTCAAAATGTAATAATATTGTAAGAAAACATAGCGTATGCAACAAAGAGCACGAAAGAAACATTGTCATTTATAAAATAGATATACTTAACTTTAATTACGCCTGACTCAAAAAGTATTAGATTTAAGCTAACTAATAAAAACAAGTGTTGCTGTCACACAGTAGACATGTTGTACATATACAAAGTCGATGACGCACCTTGCAAGGATCCGGAGCATATGCTGCTCCTATGAGCACCAAAATGGCGACGATGATCAATGCGTCACGTGATTTCATACTTCCACGCGAACGTCGTTGATAACTGTAAGTCATAAATTATTTGGGCAATTTGAAACGATACGATATTAGTGTTGCTATTTTATATTTTGTGCCGTACAAACTTACTCACTATGTTCCCTGTTATCTTTTTATCATTTGGTGTTTGTAGTCGAACACGTTAGTTTGAAGCAAGTGGCAAAATGCAGAAATGGATAATTTTACTTCACCTTGCTGCGGACATCAGGTATAAGATATAATTCTCTTATTCCATTACTCGTCTCATTTAAAAATAGTGGCCATAATTTAATGTTCGTATGTGTATCACAATCGCAGATATAATATGTGCAACATTGGGAATCAAATTACCACCGAATACTGATGAAAATTAACATTCACGATTTGCATAATAAATACACAATTTCACAATTGAAATACAAACATAGTGTTAAAATAAAAAATTCCGAGCGACTTATCACTTATCAGGATTTGGTGAGTGAGCAGCTTAACACTAAAGTGATTCCTTTATGCGTTTATAATTATACTCATCAAGCAGTCCATATTGTACACAACAAGCGAGCTCAACTATTAAGTTCATAGAAAATCACTTACCGAATTAGCGAAAACCTCAAGAGTCTTAACGTGCGCAGTCTTTATTTCAACGGTCGATCTATGAAGTGTCTAATGTAAGCATCTATGTCCGAATCCTCTTATTTATATGTTACACCAGCATCGCATTTGCATATACAAATTAAAGCGAAGACGCAATTTGGATTTTCCATACTACTAATAATTTATAGCAGCCAGCGTACGAACACATTTATTAAGTGCAGTAAACACGACGGGGCGACAAGATGTGGTAATAAACTAAAGTCACGTATACGTATGGAGTTTATGCAGAGACATCACGAAGGCAGACGGAACACCATTCCGTTGACACCCATAAAGAATAGAGCCGCCACGGGAGAGAATAGGTAACATATGAACTACGCCTGGTGTATGAGAAACGCCTTTCACTTTTCTCGAAGATGCTAGTGACATGTAATTAACGCATTAAGTGCCATACGCGATCGGCGCGTATAATATATCAGAACACCTTGCCCTCGTGAATCACGACGTCTGTCGGTCCAGCAACATGGGCACGCAGTGATCACACCTGTTGCCGGGAGCTCGGTACCAGCAAAGCCGAGTTTACCCATCCTCGCTGCCGGGGGACTGTCGTGTACAACAGTAGCCATGGAGGATAACCTCGTTGAAACGTGGAACTTAGTATTGTTGAAGGTTCCACATTTCATCAGGTTTATCTGCCAGGGATAGCGCAGTTCTACTACCAC
>OY759269.1:50762522-50765022 GCA_963662155.1 Lamellibrachia columna | reverse complement strand
AGCTCCTGGTAGGCAGGGCAGATATCACCGTGGCCAACAGTGATGCAGTGAAGGGAACAGTCACTGCATACGCCGTCAAGGTGTTTAATGGCAGGATCTTCCTCCACGAAACAGCGTGCCATCATCCGTGCTGCTCCAAGGAATCCATAAGCCGTGGTTGCGTAGACACAGGAGGAGGACGAATCATCTGAGGAAGCCAAAATTGACGTGTTCGATGGGGGGATACTGATGGATTCGGATGATGATTGCGGAGAGGAAAAGTCAGATGTGGTTGGAGAAGACAGTGTCGAAGGAGGAGACGCAGATATATATATATATATATATATATATATATATATATATATATATATATATATATATATATATATATATATATATATATATATGCACAACACATGCACAATATGTTCTTTGGTTATTTAAAAAAAAATATATATTTTTAGAAACAAAATGAAATCGTCAACCCTCTAAAAATGGAGACCTCCGCATACGTACGGAATGTAAGATATGAAATTTACATTTTACTAAATAAGTGCACATAAACGGGAAATTAAATAAATTACACAATGTCGTGATAGTTAACTATGTAAATCAATTGCGCCTTTGTCAGAAAAAATACATTGGTAACCGAACTGAGGAGTGTGTGACGCCGACACGTGTGTGTTTGTTTATGTGTGTGTGTATGTGTGTGTGTGTATGTGTGTGTGTGTGTGTGTGTGTGTGTGTGCGTGCGTGCGTGCGTGCGTTCGTGCGTGCGTGCGTGCGTGCGTGTGTGTGTGTGTGTGTGTGTGTTTGTGTGTGTGTGTGTGTGTGTGTGTGTGTGTGTGTGTGTGTGTGTGTGCGTGCGTGCGTGCGTGCGTGCGTGCGTGCGTGCGTGCGTGCGTGCGTGCGTTCGTGCGTGTGTATGTGCATGTGCATGGTTGTGTGCGACGTCGACACTTTAACCAGGCAACTAAATCTTCACCGCTCAGACAATTTGAAAAAAATCTTGTATGTAGGTAAATGTCGCGATTTGGAGAATGTCGGTCAAATATGTTTGCAACTGATACATATATTTGACACCCAAAGAGAAGGAGCCACGTAAGAGTCACGCATAATGTATGATAAAAGCCTTTCACGAAGATGCAAGTGACACGCAACACAATACGTACCATACGCGATCGGCACAGATAATACATCAGAACACCTCGCTCTGATGAATCAAAACATATAGGCCAGGTGGGTCCAACAGCGCGGCCACGCAGTAACTACACCCTAAGCCGAGGGCTTGGCACCAGCAGAGCCGAATTCACCCAATGCAGCCAGTGAACATAAACAAGTAGGGTCTACATATAACACATACGTTTCACTGCGAGAAGAAACGTAGCAACACACTTTCCTGGTACCCAATAATTGCCTGCCTGGTCATCGAAGTTGCAGGGCAGTCCTTTGGACAACGGCGATTTCGTCATCACATGGGCTTTCCTGTGACGATTTCCGATAAAAGTGTTTTTCAAGTGGCAACCCAAAAGCTCCTTGACCCGAGGTGAACGTGACTCGTGTGCTTGAAGAAGAAATTCCACGTTTATGCAGTATACGTATAAGCATTGTAATAGTTTTGTAATCGACATCCTTTTTATGTTTTTTGGTCTATGTTTGCTGAAGGCGTTGATACTGGTAACAACACCGCAAATGACACAAATCGTCCATGAAACAAACACATGTCATAATATTTACAGATATTACTTTTTACCTTTTGGTATGTGGCAGGATTGCAGAAAATTGTGTTCGATTTTCGATTATTTAAGCCCGAATTAATCTCGCTTGCAACGTTCGCTACAACGGACAAAATTGTTGACGCCAACTGCTATCGCATAAGATTGGTATAAGCGTTACATTGTTCCAAATTCTACCCCAACTGATTGGACGCTGCTGACGCCTTCCATTATCTGCTGCTTAGATCATGGTCAATGATTCCTTGGTTGTTGATGGAACTACTGTGTTCTGGTCGATAAACTAATAATATGTGGGTATTTGATACTCCCTGCTTTTGTCTCCTTGTCATCGATGATAAGTCCCAACTTCTCAACATATCTGCTGACTGACTCAACGAGACGTTAGTGCTGTCTGAGAAGGCGACAATGTCATCGGCAAAGTCCAGGTTTGACATACATTCTTCTTTAACCCGCACAGTGCCTTGATTTCCTCAGTTTGCCAGACGTATGTCCCAGTCGATGGCAACGGCGAAGAGAACGACAGAAAGGATGCAGCTTTGTCTGACTTAAGTGTCCACATCGAACCATTCGCTCTAGCTATCTTCTGTTTTGGCACAATATCTCGAGTTTTCATAGATTTTCTCGACTGCCGATACCATGTTTTGTGGGATTCCTCCTCAAGTAGGGTCTGTGGATGCTGTCGAATGTTTTGGTGCAGCATATGAAACTGATTCCAATGGGTGACAAACAGGTACTTCATAGGAAGGATGATTAAAAGGAACTGCTCCTGGTCTACTTTGGACAAG
>OY759269.1:50707522-50757522 GCA_963662155.1 Lamellibrachia columna | reverse complement strand
TAAAAGAGCTACGCCCCCAAAACGGCAGAATCTTACCTGATCTCTTAGGAACCAGGGGCTTTATACAGAAACACACTGAAGGAATAAGGACGTAGAAAATCGACGTCCATACAACGTTCCAATCACGTCGACAGACTAAACAACTAGGTATATATATGAATACATCGTTTTTACAACGTCTGGTCATCAACGTTATGACTACGTCGATATATGTGACGTTAGCACATCGTTGAAATCAGGTCAACAACCCAACCCGATGTCTTTACGCATGTCATCACCATTGTAAGGACTTGGACATTTGACGTTCATACAATGTTGTAATTTGTTATTTGTTCAAGGTGCGAATGTTAACTATAACATCTCTATTCTCTAAGACAATACAACACGTGCGGTGTTAGATGTCTTAACTAAAATTACAAATAATAAGACCCTTTATATTTGTAATGTTATGTAATATAAGGCAGCTTTTACTACACATTTTGGTATTGAGTAAGGCAGCGGCATATCTACCATATTCCAGCATGCATTGCGCGTGCCGCCATACTGCCTTGAGTTCGAACGAACGAAATCGATGGAAGCAAAACAATCCACTGATATATGCGAGTAAGTGTCACCATCCTCTTTTATTTGTTGTACTATTTAGTTTTATAGTTTGTATGGAACACACACGACCATAATGTTGTCTTTGTCATGATGTATTTTGCATGCTTTCACCGATTTGAATATGTACACATTTTCCGATATATAGCCTATCGCAAAACTCGGTGTCGTCGCTTCCCTCTCGTTTTCGATCATACCCTGCACTTGTTCCAGTGAAATGTGGTCATGTAGTGTCATGTATAAATTGCACAATATTATTATATAACTATCAAAGTAATTGCCATTGGAATTAAACTGCAGTATTTATAAATTGCATCGGGAATTTATGGCCAATGTTGACTGGCTGGGGCTTGTGCAGTGTGCTTTGTATTCGTTTCAACTGCCCTTCGTTGTAAATAGATGTGTCGGTTAATACCTTTATTTAATTCCTTTTAAGCGAGTGACCTGAAGAAGCAGACATGAACTGAAGCAGAGGTGGATGCAGCGCTCTCAGTGTAGCCGAAGTACCCACTCAACAAAACTGGTGGTGAAGACTGAGGAACAACTAGACAGAATGGATTAACAGAGTTCGTGATAAATCTGAAGTCATACTTTTGATTTCATTGGTAGTGTTTCGTGTTAGTTAGGAAACTATATTGTGTGATTTAATAAAAATGAGATCGTAAGTTTAGTTTGAAAATGTTTTGTCAGCCATGGGGGTCAATTGAAATTTAAGTCAGCTTGCCATTATTACTTTTCGGATTTTAAGGTCGGCGCAGTTTAATGGATGATATGGTGTTGTGAGCTTTCTTTGTTATCCAAAATAAGTTGTAGTTCCTGCTTTAAATACACATTTGTAATTGTGCCTCTTGTGTGTGTTAAGAATGTGTGGAAGCCATATACATAGTAGATCCCCCAAACACAAAATAAAGGAGTATTTAACTTGCTTGTTGTGCATTGTTTCATTGAGCTGGTGTTTCTGAAGCCATGAATTGGTCAGCTTACTGGTCTTGTCATATTGTTTCAATAATGGCTTAGCCATTGTATGTACATTCTTTACAACTACCTGGCTGTTACCAGACAGATGTAGGGTAACATTCTAACAACTGAAATAGAACCAAACAAATCTGATTTGTTTGTACATTTGTTGTGATTGTACAGGAAATTAATAGACTAGCCTGCATTCAATGAAGCAATTTCAAAAAAGATTCCAATTCCGATCGGCTCTTGAAAATACATTCCGAAATAGAATTGACCCCATATTTATGACAGCTGTTGTTTGCTGTTACAATTAGCAATACGAAAGCATATAATAATTATGTCTGCTGCTGAATACTGGTTACTAGAGGAATTAATCTACATTTAATGTATTCCACTGCTTCAGGAATGTACACATTGTCAAATAAAATCATATTTGTTGTATAAGAACACAGTGAATATCTATATTTTGTTAAGGTTTGTTTTATTATCAAAACATAATATTTAATGACTGTTTTGAAAACAATTTCAACTTGGTGATTAATGCTCTCCTTGTACTCTTTTTAATGTCTGCTTGATACTGAATACTAGGAATTGGGCAAACAAGAGTGATGTAATGGTCTACATTGTATTCCATGGATTCATTGATATACACATTGTTAAATAAAATGCCTCATGTATCGGAATAAGGTGAATATGCCTTTGCTTTTTTCAAAACGTAATAATAATAATAATAAATAAAACTTTATTTTGACACCATCAAATCCGGGGCTACTGCCCCGTTCACGGGTGTGTACAGACATCAGTTCACACGATACAAATTTGTATGTAGATAGTGATAATAATAATAATAATACATGCGCTGTATAAAATGTTAAAAACTATGCAGAATGTTCGCGTGTGTAAAATTATTTTAAGAAAAAGTATACTGATTACATGGCATTTGTATATAAAAGATAAATCTTAAATAGGAAATAAAACGCTAATATCATCAATAGTACAGAACATAAATATGATTGATAATATGTAATAAGGTAATTAAAAATGCAATATCAAAGCAGTAAAACCCATTAAGTGGAAAACAAATGTCTTTAGTAGCTTCTTGAATTGCGGGTGGTTGCCGTTTCCACGTATGTTGGCAGGCAGTTTATTCCACAGCGTGGGGCCAGCACAGGCAAATGCTCGGCGGCCGAAACGTTCTAGCTTGACTCGTGGCACGTCGAGAAGTAGCCCGCCGGTAATTAAGGTTTGTTGTTGTCAGTTGATTGGGTACATAATACGAGACATAATATTATTGTAAATATTTTAGTACATATTAAAGATTGAAAACCTGTATATTTTGTTTTAGCAACATTTATTGCTAAAAGTTAGCCGTAGGTAGTAATTCAGTGTAATTTAAGAAGGTCACTGAAATTTCGTTAGCGCGAGCGATATTACGTTTTGTTATAGTCAGCCGTTACATAGAAAGTAAGTTGCAAGGCAGTAGTTGTAAATTTAATTAAGACATAAGTAAAATACTATAAAGTGTGTATTACAACACAAACAGAGTCTTTGTGAAGACTACCTAGTATAAATTGATTATAAACGGGTTATAAACAAATATAAATTTAATTTCTAACATGGCGCCGTGCAAACGCCAAGTAACGGCGAAACGTAATTTGATATGTTCTAGCTGCGATAACTGGGTAGACTTTGCAAAGTCCTGGTGTGTAAATTCGTGGGCGGAGGTGCAGGCGGATGATTTTCATTTCGTGTGTAGGGGGTGTATGACAGTGAACTGTCTGCAGGAGCAGGTAACTGAGTATCCCTCGTTCTGATACTGACTTTTGCGCGTCCCTGTTTAAGATTACGCTTACTGATTCTGTTTTGTTGCGCCTCTGAGCTCAGGTTCCTGAGGATATAGGCGCCATAGAAGTCAATTATTATTATATTATTATTAAGGCATGTGATTTTGATGATGACAGGGCACGGTGGGAAAGAAGAGAGCAGAGGTGGTGAGAATGACGAGAGCAGAGGTGGTGAGACCGAGGAGAGCAGAGGCGGTGAGACCGAGGAGAGCAGAGGCGGTGAGAACGAGGAGAGCAGAGGTAGTGAAAACAAGGAGAACAGAGGTGGTGAGAACAAGGAGAGCAGTGGCAATGTGAGAGAGAAAGCTGATAAGAAGAAGAAAGATGGAAAAAGGAAGAATGTGCAACAAAAGGAAGATAACCGATTGAGTGAAGAGGGATTGTCAGGTGGCAGGATGGTCGAGGATAACAAGAGCAGAGAAAAGGAGAAGAATGTGGATCAGAAGAAGAAATATGACAGGAGGCAGAGTATGCAACAAAAGAGAGGTAAGCGGGTGAGTGGAGAGGGATTGCCAGGTGGTAAGACAGTAAAGGTTGATGATAGGAGAGAAAGGGGGAATACTAGTAGTGTGCAACAGGAAATGAGTTTTGCTGATGTAGTAGCACAGGGGTAAGCGAGGAAAGCCCGGGTATTTATTGGGGATTCCATCGTTAGGAAAGTGGATAAAATTGTAAATAGAGGAGATGACATAACAGTATGCCTACCAGGGGAAAACATAGGGGATATAGCAGAGAAGGCAGGACAAGTCATGGGCAGTGGCACGGGAGGTGCTGTTCTCGTGCATGTGGGAACGAACAATGCCGAGAAGGAGGGAACGTCAGCCATCGTTGGTAAGTACAGGAGGTTGATCAAGACACTTAAAGAGGCACGAGTTTGAAAGATTGTATTGTCGGGGATATTACCAATAAGGGGAGGCAGGGGTGATGAATATAGGAACTGTAGGAGGATGGCGATCAACACACAGGTACAGAAGATATGTATGGAGAAGGGGTAGGCTTCGTAGACATGTGGTTAAACTTTGTGGGAAGAGATGACTTTTTCATGAGAGATGGACTTCATCTGACAGAGAAGGGCGCTGCAGTTCTTGGGTGTGAGTTTATCAGAGTTGTCGACGAGGGCTCAGGTACCATAAATTATTTAAACTAGATGCGCAGGGGGAACTGACAGAGAAACCTCAAAGGAGTACTACTACAAATACGCATCCAAAGAAATGTTCACCAATAATTTCGGACAATGAACTTAAATGTGTATGCTTAAATGCCAGGAGCATAGTAAATAAAAAAGTGAGTTAGACATTATGGTAGCAGATATTGATCCTCATGTAATATGCATCACATAATCATGGGCAAATGAAGATATAGTAGATGCTGAGTTAGCACTGACAGGCTATGTAATGTTTATGAAGGTTATACGAGAAAGAAGGGGAGGTGGAGTAATTTTATATATTAAACAATCTATCCAATAACTCTGAAAAGTGAAGCAGATAGTGAGGAAGCAATTTGGTGTAACATAGTTACCAGGAAATCAACATCAACAATAGGAGTAGTTTATCGTAGTCCTAACATAGGACAAGAAGAAGATGTAAAATTACAAAAGGCGATAAGGGAGGTAAGCAAGCAGGAATGTGTTATAATGGGTGATGTTAACCATGGCCATATACAATGGGAATCATTAGAGAGTGCTGGAGGTGACGACCATCAGTTTCTACTTCTAACACAGGATTGTTTCCTTACTCAACATGTCTTGGAACCAACCAGAGGTGGGAATGTGTTAGATTGAATTTTGTCTTCTCAATATGAATTAGTTGACAATGGTAAAGTACATGAACCTTTGGGCTCAAGTGACCATAACCAAATCCATTTTAATATAAAAGTAAAAACAGGGAATACATATAAAAACAATGGAGGAGGAACTTCAACAAAGGAAAATATAAAGTGATGAGAACATAACTAGCAAATATCGATTGGAATAACTTTTTTGTGGGGGCTGTTCTGTGATATTTTCATTGATATTTTAATAGACACGTGCAAAATTAAATAATTGTTTTTTGTTAAATCCATCCGTTTATTGATTACAAGAAAAATTGGTTTCATATACAGTACAACATTATGTAAAGAATATATAGCAACTTGGAATTGCAGTATATAGTACTTCGTTATGTGAATATTTAGACTGGATATGGTAAAAAAAAATTAATAGTTCAATGATTTTACCGAAACTAAATAATACATTTGCACAAACGAGTTAACATGTCATAGATGATTCAAGATACGTTAGATTTCTTTCCAAAATGAGTCAAGTAGAGTAGGGATCTTTAACATTTATATGTTAAAAAATATGGAGAATTATACCAAAAAGTGTCATAGTTGATTGTCACAATCAAACTTCTCATGGAGTCAGTTCCTGGATCGACAAATTTGTTTAGGGGTCAGACTACAGTTGATTTCACCATTGAAGGCCATTTTAACGTTGTATATGATTGTAGAAAAACCTGACCTTAAAAACTTCATGAATTTCCATAAAAATTGGCAGTTTTTGCAAAATATTAATATGCGTTGTTTTGGGAATGACACCACCAATATCCCTATGTGTTTTCAAATCTAATTCATAATACAAAACCTCACACTGACGTTTAAAATGTTTTTTCTAACTTCCCTTGCTTAATACAGTTACTTCTTGGCAAACAAAATAACAGAAATTGCCGAAATTGCAATGTTTAAGCACTGCATTTGTGGTAAGCTATTGGTGTAATTTTCCATTGAACAAATCTGCACTATTTGATGAACCAAAAGCCTTGTCTGATGTTCGCACAAACTTGTGCAGGTTGGAATGTCGACAACAAATTGTTATTAATGATTTATAGATGTTTCATTTTTGTCATGATCAGTAACACATAAGCCACTAGTTGCATGTCATATTGATTGCTGGATGATTACGTGCAATCGGGTATTAACACTAATGTGGTATTTATTGTAGTACAGTGTACATCAATGCTAAATAAAAAAGTACCAATGTGATCTGTCATTGTTCCTTAGTTTCATTTGTGTTTGTATATATGATGACATTCATTAGTAACGTCAGATATTCTAATATTGGGGCATTTTTGTGGGGGCTGTTCTACGATATTTTAATTGATATTTTAATAGACACGTGCAAAATGAAAAACAGTTTTTTGTTAAGTCCATCCGTTTACTGATTACAAGAAAGATTGGTTTCGTATACAATAAAACATTATGTAAAGAATTGGTTTCGTATACAATAAAACATTATGTAAAGAATATATGGCAACTTGGTATTGCAGTATATAGTACGTCATTATGCAAACAATATAATAACAACTTGGTATTTAAGTAGGTTTTTGACACCATTGTTTTATTCACACTAAAACACGGCTATACGTAGCATCGCTATAACTACGAGGATTATGTAGACTATGATCAAATAATATCAGCTCGTACTTCTGCCAAGTACTGTAGTACACAAGTACTTTGATACAAAATGGCCCAAACCACACACACACACCACACACGCACGCACGCACGCACGCACACACGCACACACGCACGCACGCACGCACGCACGCACGCATGCACGCACGCACGCACACACACACACACACACACTCGACATACAGACACGCACGTACGATGTAGTGCTTAGATTCTTAACAATGCAACATTACATTTCAACAGACTACACAATCTAGTGTAGTTAATTATATATATGTGTAAGCACTTTTTGTGTGGACAGTCAACAGCTTGGCAGACATCTAACACGCCTTCCTGCATATAGTGCGTTTTGTGCGACAGGTCCTATCCCGGCAGCGTAACAGTCTAATGCCCTGAAACTGACCACACATTCACATTCATTACACTGGATTCACATATGTTAAAAATGAAATTGCCAGATATATCATGCAGGCGGGTCACATGTAAATAAAACTGGAGTTGGTGCTTTGGGTGACAATCTGGTTAACTCTTGTTAAATCTATCACGCGAAGTAGTGGTCGCGGCAAGATGGCGCCCGCGGAGGGAACTTGGCTAGGGTAGCCGCGTAAAAACAGTTGTAAATAATCTGTTTTCGAAATAGGAACATCTGAAAGCAGATTTGTTCGCAGTAAGCATGACCACAGCCTTTCAGTTAATGTGACATTTTGTTGAAATGTGTATCGAATGCGTGGTTCAACTTGCATATGCTAATTAGCAGTGGAACTACGGATATTACACCTCTTTGATTTTATAACAATCTTTGCCAAATACTTTGCTTGGTGTGAGTGTACTTATAAGAAAAAAGAAATCATATTTATGCGAAATGCATGTTTCAAACCTGTTTGCACGATGAGAGACACTCCTTGAAGTGTTGATCACATTCCCTTGCGCATCTCACTTCCGGTTCCTGTACCAGGAACCATGCATCCGCGAAGCAGATCATTCCTATCGTTACCAGTATTATGATGGTGAACTGGAAACATCAACATAAGCTTTCATTATTAAAATTATTTATATTATTAAATGGTTAAATGGTGTATTTGCTAGCTGCATCTCAAGTAAAACTTAAAATATCGACCACAATTAGAATACCTAGAGGTCTAGGTCTATATATTTGCTCTAGATCTATGGAAAATTTGAAGACTGGACGTACCTTGGAGTTCATTGTAACTGGTATTTCGTCGTCGGAAACTTCTGCTTGTTCGTTAACGCTGTGGAACTGGATGTGCACTGGTAGTGAACACTCGGGGTTTTAAATATATGTATATATATATATATGTACTGCCACGGAGATACTTCTCACATGATTTGACGTAGATAGTGACCTAGATATGGAAATGATCACTCAAGCTGGGCATCGATATTTGACGTAGAGCTTGTTGAATAATGTGTTACCCACATTCCAACCACTCGACGTTATTGTGAGCATGCGTGCGTGCGTGTGTGTGTGTGTGTGTGTGTGTGTGTGTGTGTGCCCGCGCGTGCGTGCGTGCGTGCGTTCGTGCGTGCGTGTGTTGGGCCAATTCTTTTTTGGGCCACTTTGTATTAAAGTACTTGTGTATTAGTACTTGGCAGAAGTACGCGCTGATATTAATTAATTGTTAATTAATTAACAACAGTCCACGATCACGCTGCAATTCATTTAGTTTATTATTGGCTGACAAATTGATAACATTATTTTCATTTCTATATACACGACACATCAGGAATGGCAACGTGTTAAATCTTTCGCACCATTATGTTTTACGGGTATCGCTGCTTTCGTGTGTGGAGGGTTATATTCGTTGATGGCTTTGATAGCCAATACTTGACGCACGCAGGTCACCGCATGCCCCTCACTGAGAGTGGTTGGTGCCGTTTCCTCTTCACCTATGCCCTTTGGAGACGAGTCCCCTCAGAACTTCACTCTAGTACACTCCTCGTCAACTCAGATATAATATTAACAGCCACTCCTGCACGTCCTCGAGACAAGTAGTGATATTGTTAAACTTATATCACCCTTATTGGCAGTGGTTATGTCAACACTCCTCCATGACGCAGAGACGTGGACATTGTACAGCAAACACATCCGCATGCGTCATTCAGATGTTCTAACGCGGGATCGCATGGACAGTAAGACTAACGAATGAGGTGACCCTCTCGATAAGCCAATGGCTTCCTTGTCCACATGCCATATGTTACGTTTGATAACTGTGCTTCTGGTCTACTAAATGTAATATGTACCACAGGGTTCAATACTAGGGCCAAAATTGTTTATACTTTATATCAATGATGTTTGCAATACTTCAACATTATTGACATTTAATCGTTTTGCAGATGATACCAATATTTTCTGTTCAGGAAACGATCCTGTTCAACTAAGAAAATACATTGACATTGAATTGGTTAAATTGAATACATGGTTTGCAGTTAATAAGCTCCCTCTAAATATATCCAAAATAAATAAAAAACAAATATCGAAATAAGCATTAATAATGCAAAGTTTGACATAGTGTATCAAACTATGTTTCTATGTGTGTTGATAGATAGCAAGCTCAACTGGAAAGATCATATTGATAAAAGCCAAACTTCCTAAAAGTATTGGAATTATGTACAAATCAAAACATTGATTAGATAGAACTTCCAAACATACAAAACAAATATTAACACACACACACACATATATATATATATATATATATATATATATATATATATATATATATATATATATATATATATATATATATATATATATATATATATATATATACATATATATATATATATATATATATATATATATATATATATATATATATATATATATATATATATATATATATATATATATATACATATATACATATATACATATATACATATATATATATATATATATATATATATATATATATATATATATATATATATATATATATATATATATATATATATATATATGGACTGCGTGTATTATCAGGAATGGGGACAGTGTTTAATAAGTATTTCACTTCACCTGTCTCTATTTCCACAAGAAATGTAAAATATAAATTCCTATAAATATATGTACAAATGAATATGTGGAAATAAACATTCATTCATTTATTCATTCACCTGGGCCTTTTGCTTTGGAGGACGATCTTGTTAAATATATATATATGTTCTTATGAAGACTTGTATATAGGCGATGATTATAGAATGGCACTTACGCTCGATTAAGTAGGTTTATATCGAATGGCGGGGGGGAGAATGGATACTGTTCCATCTGGGGCGTCTTGACCTCGCTATCTTCGACATTACTTAATGCCAGCTGCTTTTTACAACTAAACAATACTTGTTTTATAACATAACTACATGTAGATTTAATAAGATTGCCATCCCAAACAACAAGTTCCAGATGGCAAGTGGACAAGGAAGCCATTGGCTTATCGAGAGCCAACAGTTTTATCATCTATGGGTAGCCCGCTCTTATCATATATCTGTCAATTATATTTTTAACCATATTCACAATACTTGCATTAACACAATCATTTGGCAGTTTGTTCCATTCATTTATCACCCTCTGTGAGAAAGAGTACTTTCTCATGTCCAACCTACACTGTTCCTTAACTAATGCTGCTTTGTTTCCTCTGGTTCTACTGCCTTCTTTAAGTTTGAAGAACATATTCGTATCAACATCCTCATAACCGTTAACTATTTTAAACACTTCTATTTGGTCTCCTCTTAGTCTCCTGGTCTCTAGTGTTGTCAAACCACATTGTAATAAGCGGCTTTCATAACTAAGGTCTCTCAATTCTGGAATCATTTTAGTTGTTTTCGTTGTATTCTTTCTAGCTTGTCTATGTCCTTCTTACGATACGGCCTGCATGTTTGTATACAATATTCCAAATGTGGTCTAACTATTGCATATTGCTATATACAGGGGTACAATTAACTGTTTCTCGTTATACGTGATAGTTCTCCTAATTAGCCCTACAATTTGATTTCGTTTCGAAGCAGCAATCCCACATTGCTCTGAAACTTTCATGTCAGCACTAAATGTTACCTTTTCTTGTGCGGTTCTATCTAGTACAGCACCCCCCATTTTATATTCTTTGTCCATGTTTCCATGTCCTATGTGTATGCATTTACACTTACCAAAATTGAATACCATTTGCCATTTTTGCGACCATGTAACTAATTTATCTAAATCATCCTGTAAACTTTGTTTATCTGTATCATTAGTAACCCTTCTGAATACTTTTGTGTCATCTGCAAAGTTGAGTACTTTGCTAGATATGTCTATGATCTTCCAAATCATTTATATATATTAAAAACAGTATAGGATCTAATACTTATCCCTGTGGTACCCCACTCAGAACAGATTTCCAGTTTGAAATCTCACCATCTAGTATTACTCTCTGTCTTCTGTGTGTAAGCCACTTTTCTATCCAATGTATTACTTCATTACCTATACCATGGGCTTTTAGTCTAAGTAACAATCTTTGATGTGGCACATTATCGAAAGCTTTCTGAAAATCTAAATATACAACATCCACTGGTGACCCGTCATCTACCCACTTTGTAATTTCTTCCAAACACACAAGAGATTGGTTAGACATGACCTTGTTTTAGGAACCCATATTGAGATGTATTTATTAATTTATGTTTTACAAGGAATTCCACCATGTGGTCTCTAATTAATGTTTCGAGTAATTTACATACAACTGATGTTAAACTCACTGGTCTGTAATTTTCTGGTTTGTTCCTCGATCCTTTCTTAAATAGCGGTGTAATGTTTGCTTCTTTCCATTCTGAAGGAACTATTCCGTCTTGTAGTGACAAGTTAAACACTTTTGCTAGTGGTGTACTAATTTGTTTACAATTTCCTTAAGCAGTTTTGATGGTATCCATTCAACTTTAGGTGATTTATTATCTTTCGTCTTCTTAATTTTCTTTGCTATCATTTCAGGAGTTACAAATAACTGCCCCAAATGTTCAGATTTATTGCCCTCAAATTTAACAAATGGAACTGGAAATGAGCTGATATCTTCTGTGGTAAAAACTGAGGTGAAATACTCATTCAGGACCTCTGCCATTTGAAACCCGTCTGAAATTAAGTTTTCACTGTTGTTTTCCAGCGGTCCGACCTTATCTTGAACTTTCTGTTTACTCCTTACATAAGCATAGAAACACTTCGTGTCAATTTTTATATTACCTGCTAATTTTTTTCAAAGGTTCTTTTAGATTTTCTAATTTCAGTTGTAACAAGGTTAAGTGCCCCTTTGTAGTTTGTGTAGTCTTCTATATTTCCAATGTGTTTAGATACCCTCCACAGCATCTGTTTGTGAGCAATTTTTCTAATAGCCTCTTTAGACAGATGTTTCTTCCTGGACCTTTTCCCTTGTTTTCTTAATGGAACAAATTTCCCAATAATGCCCTAAATCTCATATTTAAAAAAAAGTCCAGCATTCTGTTGTTCGTGTCTTGTTCTTCAGCAAGTTATTCCAATCTATATTTGCTAGATATGTTCTCATCACTTTATATTTGCCTTTGTTGAAGTTCCTCCTCCATTGTTTATTATATGTATTCCCTGTTTTAACTTTTATATTAAAATGGATTTATTTATGTTCACTTGAACCCAAAGGTTCATGTACTTTAACATTGTCAACAAATTAATTTTGAGAAGACAACATTAAATCTAGCACATTCCCACCTCTGGTTGATTCCAAGACATGTTAAGTAAGGAAACAATCCTGTGTTAGAAGTACAAACTGATGGTCGTCACCGCCAGCACTCTTTAATGATTCCCACTGTATATGGCTATGGTTAAAATCACCCATTATAACATATTCCCCCTTGCACACCTCCCTTATCGCCTTTTGTAAATTTACATCTTCCTCTTGTCCTATGTTGGGACTACGATAAACTTCTCCTATTGTTAATGTTGAGTTCCTAGTAACTATGTTACACCAAATTGCTTCCTCACGATCTGCTTAACTTTTCAGTGTTATATCATATGATTGGATAGATTCTTTAATATAAAAAATTACTCCATCTCCCCTTCTTTCTCGTCTATCCTTCCTAAACATTGCATAGCCTGTCAGTGCTAACTCGGCATCTACTATATCTTTATTTGCCCATGATTCTGTGATTCCTATTACACGAGGATCAATTTCTGACCATAATGTCTAACTCACTTTTTTATTTACTATGGTCCTAGCATTTAAGGAATACTCGTTACAGGATTAATTATGTATATATCGAATGGAGGAAAGAAAGGATACCGAGGCAGATCATATATGGCCAACTCACCATTGACAGTAGGAGACTTGGTGGGCAGAGACTAAGGTATGTATACACCATGGAAAGGAGCCTCAAACGATTGAGGGAAAATGGGAAGTAATCAACCGAAATGTGCAATAAATGTGACATTCCACAGTGACGTGAAAACGGAAAAGTAAGTGAAAGACTGCGACCTGACATAGGGTAGCATCACCAAACGAACTGCAGACAGACAGCAGTGGCGCTCTCTTGTGGAAGCCTTATGTGCCACATAGGACACTGAGAGGATTTATTGATTGAGTGAGTGGGTGGTTCAGCAATTGAGTGATTGATTCTTGGTTTGTCACTTCGTAGTATTTTATTAAATTAATCAACCCACTGTTGTGTCATCTTCTGAAATTCTAGAATATTTAGTAGTGTGCATAAGTTGGTAAATGTCCATTCCATTCAATTGTTCATTCCCCCAGCGATTGTAACTGTTATCCAAAAATAGAAATTCCGTAACAAGAATGTTTACCCCCATGCAACGCTTCCTTTTTGTTCATATAAATAACACACTGAGTCAAACCAATTGTGATTTTGTTTTTATTATTGCTGCACCTAGAAGTTCTCGGATAATCAAGGACACCTTCGAACTTCGTCAGCTGTTGCTCGGTGCAGACATATCAGGCACGGACCCTTGGTGGTTGTGGCCAGAGGTTAAGTTCTCGACACATAGTCTCGTTGAGACAGCTTATGCCCTGCTGGTAGGGTTTGGACCGAGGACACTGGCACCTCGCGACACATTTGAAGCTGCAGCTGATCGTAGGTTTGGCGCAGGTTCGACTGCACTTGCGTCCACACGTCGTCCACACAAGGTCACCGGGACAAACTGCAAACAGAACGGCCAGGAGAAGTCGCAAAAATGCATGTAAGGCGTGTGTGGCAAATCAAATTTAAAGTGTGTGTGTGAGTGAGTGCGTGTGTGCGTGCGTCTGTGTATGCGTGTGCATATGCATGCGTGTCAGCTGGAATCAATTGGCTTATATAGAGCTCGTGTGTGTGCGTCTGTGAGCGTGCGTGTATATTTTTACCGCACAAATGGAAGACCCGACATTATTCAATCACACCTATTATTTTGTGCCACGCATTCGTTAATTACAAGCATCTACATCAAACACCAGTGTTGGGAGCACAAGAATAAATGTAATTACTTACGACATCCGGTCACTCTTTTCCAGCGGCTTCCGGCGAGATTCCCGCACACGTCAGCGAACGCTTCAACGTTCTCGCAGGCGAGTTTCTTGGCGAGCTTGTTGTTGTTCTGGTCAGGCAAATGAATTTTTTTTTCAATATGAATAATATAAAGATAACAAAGCATACGAAGCTTCCGCACTGAGCGTATTACTCTACAGCAGCGAGACCTGGCCGACACACGCCCTGCACGAGGAGGTTGAACACGTTCCACATGCGATGCCTCGGAGCGATTCCAAACATTCGCTGACATATAGACAAATAAAAAAACGAGGATATTAACAAAATTACAAACGAATAGATCCTTTCAAGAGCAGGTGTCCGGCCACTCTACGCCATCGACGAAGAAGCTGGACACATCTGTAGGACGGAGAACAAACTCCCCACATATGTCTTATTTGGCAAGCTGCAGGACGGTAAAACTAGGCAGACCAAACCTTCGCTTCAAAGATGTTCTAAAACGATATCTGAAATCAATTAATATCGCACCTGCGCACCCTCACACGCGCACACACGCACGCAAATATGCTCTCACTTACCCGGTTCGCACAAGTATCGAACATGCAGCTGCTATATGCATTCTGTCCGGCAGCACGCTGTAAGGCAGAACAAGATACGTGGGTTACCCAATACACCCATTTACATGTACTGGCATTTTGTGTCACAAATTAATATAATCTTTAAAGGTTTCTTAAATAATTAAGTTTTAAATGCGCATCAAACAGTTGCAGGATTATTTTGAAAGGAGCTCCTATCATAATACATTCACGCTATTCTGTTTTATTACGATGATAAATAAGTTAGTCAACGGTAGTACAAATCTTTCTTTATATGTGTCAGGCAAAACTGTATCCGATGTAGCCGCGACAAACCTTCTTCGCAAGGCATCTGCTAAATGGGCCTCTCCGATTCTTAAGGGAGCCGCAGTATTTGATCCCGTTAAACTTCCTGCTACTCCATCTGGTGCAACGTAGTCTCGCCGGGTCCACGGTTCTAAAACATAACATGTTGTAGTAATTATTTGGTCATTTTGTTGCACTAGCATGTTTTATTCTTCTTTGTCGCTACTTCCCGAATCACCAAATCCCTACAAAAGATGAATAAGAGGGGACAGTATACCTCCCTGTCTTCCCTGAATCCTGCGATTGTATCAAATCACTCCAGCGCCCACCACCACTTTACTTAGACAGGTTGTACAGGTGCTGACAATTGCTTGTTCCAGATCTGATGGTACATCATACTTGTGCATCACCTTCCATATTATATTCATACACGTATACACACGCGCACGCACGCACGCACGCACGCTCGCACGCAGGAACGCACACACACACGCACGCACGCACGCACGCACGCACGCACTGTCTATTCTTTGCATAAAGAAAAGGGTTTTAAGCACATTTACCGTTCGTGGGCAGTTAGCCCGCCTACACGCCAGCTGTTGCCAACACACCAGAATTTCTTGTCGTACCCCAGTCCGCCACAATTCCTTCCGTCTTTGTTAACGAAGTCGTTAAGAGGGTTACCGTCAGCGTTTCCGCACAAACCTGATAAACAACAATTATAATGTTATACCATTATTTCGATATTAATTAAATTAGTTAAAATTATTATTCCGTATAACTTGGTAATTAATGATTAGCATATTACTTACTAAAGTCGTCTGTATCACGATAATAAAAACGGTTTAACGTTATTTAATCATGCAATGAATGCTGTGATGAAGATAACAATAACAACAATACAAAATGTGAATAGTAAACACTCTCTCTGTAGTGTACAAGATAACAATAATAATATAACAAGAGTACCTACTCACATTGTTGTTCTAACGAATTTCTGGATCACAGTTCTTACCTTCCACACAGTTGTGATATGCTAGCGGGATCCGTATAGTCATTGTGTGTTTGCCATTAAATATAACAACAACACCAAAGTTAGTGGACACTTCTCCCGTGGCGGTGTTGATCGAGCTGATCCCGGTCGGCATGGGGTCGCCATCGTGGAACACGGCGCCATTCACCTGTGTTGGTAGAACAGGCGCTCGTTTTTGCTTTCGCGGATGCTTGGGTAAGTTGGCTTATCACAGACACCCATAAAGGCAAATGTTTACACATATTATGTACATATAACAAAACACGCACGCCCGCACGCACGCACGCACGCACTGACAACAATGCATACACACTGTATATATGTCCGAAACATTTTGTGTATTCGCTGCAGTGGAGTTCTTGGCAGCGCCATCTAGCAGATAAATATATACTGTGGAAGATGATTATTTAATATCATCACTTTTTTGGCGCGACGTTCAAGCATGATTTACAGACGAGTTCGAGATGACAGGATTACGGTGTATAACGACCTCCATCGCAAGTGTTCTTCTTCTTCTTATTATTATTATTAATGTTTGATCCGAAAACAGCACAACCAATCGATGAAGCCGATCCATTAAGCCAATCATCACACATATTGCAATAGACTCAGCTCGCACCACCCTAAGGTGAACCATGCGCAGGGAACTTACCAAGAGGTATGGAAGAGTCGAACTGAATTTAAGGAAGCATAAATGCGCAAACCCTTTTTTCGAATAAATATATTCGGGAATCTGAAGTAGTTCGTGAAATAACGGCCTACATTGTTAATTGCTTAAACAAACGTGTGCGCAACAGAGGATGGGTACTTGCAATTGACATTACGACCAGATCTTCTGAGTAATTCACTGTCCCAATTTTTTAGAAAGTTGAGCACTCACCCAGATCTGTAGAGACGCCAATGCGCCGGGAACTTACCATGAGGTGTGGAAGATTCGAACTGAATCTAATGAAGCATAAATGCCAAACCCTTATATATATTCAGGTTACTGAGTCGGGCATCTGATGTAGTTCGTGAAATAGGGCCCTACATTGTTAATTGCATAAAAAACATGCGAGCAACAGAGGTTCGGTACTTGTAATTTACATTACGACCCGATCTTCAGAGTAATGCACTCACCCAGATTTGTAGGGATTCCCCTATCTTCACCGTCGTTGTCCCTACGTTGAGCTGGATCCACGTAACGTAAGAGACGGCCGGGTTGTTGTAACTTTGATGGTGCGCTATCAGTTGAAAATCTTGTAACTCGGGACACAGCGGTGACAGCTGGGACACAATGAACTCCCCGGTCCCCATGTAGTGAATCACAGCGCCGTCAAATGTGTAAACGTGAGGATCACCGGCAGCGTAGCACATCAGTTTAGCTGAAATATATATATATATATATATATATATATATATATATATATATATATATATATATATATATATATATATATATATATATATAAATATATATATATATATATATATATATATATATATATATATATATATATATATATATATATATATATATATATATATATATATATATATATATATATATATATATATATATATATATATATATATATTATCGGTATATATATATATATATATATATATATATATATATATATACCGCAACCACACACACAGTGCACCGACCCACCCCCCACCCCCACCCCACACACACACGCGCGCGCGCGCACACGCACACACACACACAAACATGTACTGAAATAATACTGGGTTCCCACTGTTGCTGTTCCCACAGAGCGTCATACAACAACCAGAACAGAATGGAGGGGTGCAACTTCCTAGAGCACAGCGAGGGGTCAATGTGGTATGTGTGTTTAGTAAGTCAACATAGGGGTAACTCCAACTGAATCACCTATACATGTACTCACGTAAACGGACGACTTGAACTGCATCGGGGAACACTTTTGCGGCGCATTCCTGTTCTGGCAATAGACGGACCTGCAGATGCTGTTTGACATAGGAAAACACACGCATATTCATATTTTCTCACGATTGGCCGAAATGGTTACCAGGAGAAGTAGTAGTATCATAAACATACTTCGTAAGATCGAAATTCCTTACACAGCTGACACAGAATATTCCCTTGTAACATTACAGACGATGTTCAGTTTTACCTGTCGTATAAGAGTGCGAACCACTACCGTTGCTCACGTAGCGCTGCACATGAATACACAATGACAATATTATCGGTATTTCTTGGTGAAATACGACAAACACCATGCTATGTATTTGAATTAAGTTCAGAAGTCATCAAGTCGATAGAACAATTGAAAATTTACTTCACAAGGCTTGTAGCAGTCACAGGTCTTGCAGCCGTTGTAGTCGTACTGTCTTAGCTCACCTTTCGGGCATGGTCGACATGTAAGTTTTGGGCACAGGATGGGCGAATCTAAGACGTAGCAAAAACTCAATTGAAAGAGCACACACATACGCACGCACGCACGCACGCACGCACGCACGCACGCACGCACGCACACATTATTATTATTACATCATGCATACATTAATATATACATTAATATATATATATATATATATATATATATATATATATATATATATATATATATATATATATATATATATAATCATACATATATACATTGATACCTTTTACACTCATTAACGGTTTTTCACCCAGAGACCGTGTGACAGTTTCATGAACACCAACAATAATAATTTTACACAGGTATTGTAATCAATTATCGTCCACTTACTTGCAGGTACACATTTAGCGATACGAGCACAGGGGGGTGATTTGCAAGGCGCCACCACTGACACGCATACTTGACCTCTTGGACAACGTTTTGTCTGCAGTTATGAAGGCGACCATTATTTGTAAACCACCATATAATTATTATATTTAAAATTGTGCCTAATTAAATATAGACGATGATAAGACTTTGAACAATATTGCCTCTGAACCAATTGCCTTTAGTAGTCAATTTGCGTGTTCTAACGCAATTTATTCAAGGCTTCCACTTTAAGTGAACGTATGGGCTCAACATAGTTATACTATTGGGGAGTTTTTGACCCTTTGTTCATATTGCGTGATTATCAGATTAGGGAAAACGCAATTATGACAATCGAAATGGGAACAGATACGCTGGACGCAAGAGCTCATATATGACCTGCAAGAATGTTAGGTAGGCAGATTTGAGCAGATATCTGACACAAGTTGGCACAGTTGTAGACCATGGCCCAAGCATTGTTTTCATAAATGAAACCACAGAGAAAACAGACAGCCTTGGCCGCCGTTTTGAAAAAAAATACATTTTCGAAATAGGGAATTTTCCATTATGTTGAAATAAAATGTAATTATTGGTGCCCATTTATCAGAATATCATCCGAAAATGTTAGAATCTTCTTTGTAAGATGCAAACTATGTAAATTTTGGCGTCCATTTGAAAACATGTCTACACAAACCATTTTCGATATAGAAATAGTAAAATTGTAATAATATTGTAAGGAAACATATCGTATGCAACACAGAGCACGAAAGAAACATTGTCATTTATACAATATATATACTTAACTTTAATTACGCCTGACTCAAGAAGTTTTAGACTTAAGCTAACTAATAAAAACAAGTGTTGCTGTCACACAGTAGACATGTTGTAAATATACAAAGTCGATGACGCACCTTGCAAGGGTCCGGAGCATATGCTGCTCCTATCAGCACCAAAATGGCGACGATGATCAATGCGTCACGTGATTTCATACTTCCACGTCAACGTCGCCGATAACTGAAAGTCATAAATTATTTGGGCAATTTGAAACGATACGATATTAGTGTTGCTATTTTATATTTTGTGCCGTACAAACTTACTATGTTCCTTGTTATCTTTTAGTAGCCATTTGGTGTTTGTAGTCGAACACGAAAGTTTGAAACTAGTGTCAAAATGCATAAAATGGAAACTTTCACTTCACCTTGCTGCGGACATCAGATATAAGATATAGTACTCTTATTCCAATAGCCGTCTAATTTAAATATAGTGGCCATAATTTAATGTTCTTATGTGTATCACAATCGCATATATAATATGTGCAACATTGGGAATCAAATTACCATCGAATACTGATGAAAATTAACATTAACGATTTGCATAATAAATACGCAATTTCAGAATTGAAATACAAACATAGTGTTACAATAATAAAATCCGAGCGACTTATCACTTATCAGGATTTGGTGAGTAGCTTAACACTAAAGTGATGCCTTGATGCGTTTATAATTTGACTCATCAAGCAGTCCATATTGTACACAACAAGCCCGCTCAACTATTAAGTTCATAAAAAATCACTTACCGAATTAGCGAAAACCTCAAGAGTCTTAACGAGCGCAGCCTTTATTACAACGGTCGATCTATGAAGTGTGTAATGTAAGCATCTACACCTATGTCCGAATCCTCTTATTTATATGTTACACTAGCTTCGCATTTGCATATACAAATTAAAGCGAAGACGCAATTTGGATTTTCCATACTACTAATAATTTATAGCAGCCAGCGTACGAACCTTGCTGGAATTTGTTTTTACTTTTTGCACATTTACTAAGTGCAGTAAACACGACGGGGCGACAAGATGTGGTAATAAACTAAAGTCACGTATACGTATGGAGTTTATGCAGAGACATCACGAAGGCAGACGGCACACCATTCCGTCGACACCCAAAAAGGTAACATATGAGCTACGCCTGGTGTATGAGAAACGCCTTTCACCTTTCTCGAAGATGCTAGTTACATGTAATTAACGCATTAAGTACCATACGCGATCGGCGCGGATACTATATCAGAACACCTTGCTCTCGTGAATCACGACGTCTGTCGGTCCAGCAACATGGGCACGCAGTTATCACACCTGTTGTCGGGAGCTCGGTACCAGCAAAGCCGAGTTTACCCATCCTCGCTGCCGGGGGACTGTTGTGTAGTGGAACTTAGTATTGTTGAAGGTTCCACGTTTCAACCGGTTTATCTGAAAGGGGTAGCGTAGTTCTACTACCGCATCTCGTTAGCGAGGATGAATTCACCCAATGCAGCCAGTGAACATAAAACAAGTACATATAATACATAAGTTTCAGTGCGAGAAGAAGCAACAACAGACACTTTGTAGATACTCAAGCAACCTGCCTGCACATCTACGCTGATTCTAATTACGAATCAGTGGCCCCAGTTAGCAACGAACATAGATATTAGAACAAAAAGGATTATGTTGCAGCTTGCCTGGAATATGCCATAAACGTTTGACTCTTTCGTGTTGAAATGATTATTTGAACATATCCAAAACTGATTTTACCTTAGTAGAAATGTTGTTTGTCTTATCAAGGCGACTTCGTCAGTACGTGTGAAAGTGTGTGTGTGCGTGCGTGCTACGAAGTCGAAGCAGAACGTATTAGTTGTTTTTCACTAATTAACGCATATCTTTGACAGAGCCTCAATCGGGTAACTGACGTATCACACTGTTCCCTTCCGCCAGTCAAAGCATTTAGCAGTTCAAACCAAAACTTTCCTGAAACCAAAATAGTACAATGGGGTGTCAATGTTTCAAATGTCAATATGCTCAACCTTCGTTTTGGTTTATTTTGCCTGAAATCTAAACAATGCAAGTTTCTGGCCTTAATTTTCGAGTTTTCGAGGTTGTCCAACTAGTCCCAACGTTACCGTTGGAATATAGTTTGATAATTCGGAGAAAAGAAACAGTTCCATTGCACAGTCGTCAGCATTACTGTTTTTAGTAGGAGCTACTGCTATCATTCCTGCTTTTTGAGGAAATATTCTGCTTTTTGCAACTTCACATTTTCTCGCGCATGCGTTCACCACGAACCAGAACTGCAAATAAATATGACGACGTATAAAACAACTTGTGTGAGTCAGGTAGAAACGACGAAAGATTGGTTTTCAGTCTTCGTGGGTGAGAATATTCCCTGGAGTAGCAACAGCCAAGCCCTGTTGCACGCTGAGCTAGAAACCAAGAGGAAATAAATCGAGACTGGAAAGCCATGTAATTCGAGAGAGAGTTATGACGAAGAAGACGCACGCACGAACGCGCGTACGCACGCACGCACGCACTCACGGACGCCCAAACGCATACATTTATTCGCTCTAACATACAGCATACACACAAAATGGTTGACGAAGATGACACACTTTACGTGGAACGTTGACGCCATGGTAGACACAGGACGGTCATAAAGCACGAATTGTGAATACTTCGCAAATTCCTTTGGAGCATAATGTAGCATTTTATTGCATGACGCATATAAATCACATACTTCACACATCTCACTGGCGGCAGTTTCACTGATGAATCCATATATAGTGTGATGTGAATCCATATATAGTGTGGTGTGCGTTACACCACATCAAAGTAAACTAGCGGTCTGTGAGAAAGGTAGAGTCGTCAGTCTTCCTGGTGTGGCACGTGTAGTGAGTTATGTAAGTTTTGCATGTCTGGATCACGATGATAACTGTGGCTATGTTGTTCAAACGCACGTTTGCTGTTCTTCATTCTGCACAGTGGTTAGGTAGTTTTAACATTTTGTCACTACTGTATTACATGGAAGTAGAACAAAGTTTGGCATATTCATTAATACTAGTAATTTTGCATGAAAACATAGTTGTTGTGGACGTTATGAACAACATGTTGCATATACCAATTCATCATTGGTTACAATGATTAGTAGCCTTCATTAGTAATTGCATTCCATGTAGCGTCTACGAAAGTTTAGACCCTAGACACTCGTCGGACTACATCACACTGCGATTCGACTACACCATTTACATGCGATGAACAAATCTGTTTGTTCTCGGTACCTGTAACAAATGTACTTTATATTAATCACTTGAGTAAGCTGACATGAATATGCTATCGTTTTCCGAGGTGATTGAGGATATTTAAACTTAGTTACATTTGATCAAATGTGGTATTATTAGCAATCGTGATTATTGTATTAACCGGACATTCGCCTAAATATAAGACAACAATGCAGTAATATGTCGGCTAAGTCCTATACATGCGAAAGTAACGGAAATATGAGGGAACAGACAGACAACAATACAGAGTCTCAAACTACTCTATGTTAAGGGTATATATATATATATATATATATATATATATATATATATATATATATATATATATATATATATGTATATATATATATATATATACATATATATATATATATATATATATATATATATATATATATATATATATATACAGTTATATATATATATATATATATATATATATATATATATAATATATATATATATATATATATATATATATTTTATATATATATATATATATATATATATATATATATATATATATATATATATATATATATATATATATATATATATATATATATATATATGAATATAAATATAGTTTCATGGAGGAAGACAATTAAACACCTTGACGGCGTGAGCAGTGGCTGATCCCTTCATTGCTTCACTGTTGGCCACGGTGATATCTGCCCTGCCTACCAGGAGGTAGTCCCATGCCGTGTCCGAGCCGTTGCCCACGAAAACATATTTGGTGTGCCTGTGCAGTCCTTTCTCTGTTTGTATGAGAAACAGAACTACCATGTAGGGTGACAAAATGGGCAATCTGTCCATTAACTTGAACATACTGCGCCTACAGCAGTGTGCACAGCCAGGAAGTACATTGCAATAACACTGTACAGACACAAGTGTGCGTTGTTACGTTTCTTCTCGCAGTAAAACGCATGTATTATATGTAGACCCTACTTACTTATGTTCACTGGCTGCATTGGGTGAATTCGGCTCTGCTGGTGCCAAGCCCTCGGCTTAGGGTGTAGTTAATGCATGGCCGCGCTGTTGGACGCACCTGTTGGCCTATATGTTTTGACTCATGAGAGCGAGGTGTTCTGATGTATTATCTGTGCAGATCGCGTATGGTACGTATTGTGTTGCCTGTCACTAGCATCTTCGTGAAAGGTGAAACACTTCTACTATACAATATGCGTGACTCTTACATGGCTCCTTCTCTTTTGATGTCTATTTAACCAAGTGTTGTTCCGTCTACCTCCGTAATGTCTATGTATCAACTGCATACATGTTTGACCGACAGTCTCCAAATCGCAACATTTACCTACATACAAGATTTGTTCAAGTTGTTTGAGTGTAATTTAATTTTTTTCCCTCCAAAGTAGACTGAATGACACGTAACTGGCCGAAAGTGGACAGTAATTGTTTCATTCTTCTGTACACAGTCGAGCGGTGAAGATTTAGTGCCTTGGTTACAGCGTCGGCGTCGCACACGCTCAGTTCTGCTACCCATATATTTTTCTGACAAAGGCAAATTGCTTTACATTGTTAACTATTATGACATTGTCTAATTCATATAATTTCCCGTTTATGTCCACTTATTTAGTCAATTCGATTCCTTGCTGTCGTTTAAGGCGCGCTGAGTGTATGATGCGACACTGCGCTAAAAGTGTCAAGATTAACATAGAACTATTACGCTAGATTGTGTTACAAATATAGTTCTGTCACAGACTTCACGGACATATTTTCTAACGTTTCATCCATCCTGTTCGCCCTCCGTCACTTTGAAGCGGTGTCAAATGGCGGCTTGTTGCCAGTTGCATGAAATGATCACAGTGGTAATTTTGTATACTCATTTTGTGCACGTAAAGTCACCACATCATATTTAAAACTACTAACAAAATAATCTAGGTATCGTAACAGCCAAGTTTCGCTTCCCTGCCATCGACATGGCAACACGCACGCACGCACGCACGCACGCACGCACGCACGCACGCACGCACGCACGCACGCACACACACACACACACACAAATTATCTTGTATTTTGCTTTGAATGTTCTTGCGATGACACATTGTTTCAAATCGGTTGGCAAATTATTCCAGTGGTTTGACCCTTTAATGATGACGTTGAAAAACCTTTATCTTAAAGTTATTTTCGTCCCTCGTATCATACTTGTGAATGGTGTTGCTTATTAGAAACTTACTGTGAATTTGTTGGGGTAATTATTTGCAAAATGCTTTATGCATAAATGCTGCAGTGTTAACACTAACGATATCATCAAAGTGAAGAGCTTTCAGTTTGTAAAAGACAGGTCTAGCATGGGATTGTCTAGAGGTCTTGAATACAAACCGCATTGATCGTTTTTGTAGTGTAGTTTCGTAGGGCTTTTAGTTTAAATGTGTATGAATAACATAACACTGCAAGATTAGCAATACAAGTGTACAGTATATGATATATAACTCTCTAGTAACTAGCTTAAATGCAGCTCTGTATAGTACACCAACATTTTTTGCGACCTTGAATTGTAGTGCCTGGATATGGTGTTCCCACGATATGGTGTCATCTATGACTACCCCAAGAAATTTCGCATTTCTCACTTTCACAACTTCTGTTTTGTCAATAAATATATATGCATAATTTTGTTTCGGTTTAAAAAGCATATAATTATTTTGTCAATATATGAAGAGTTTATAAATTCTAAACCTCAATGTAAGGACTCTGAATTTATAACATTTTGAGCATTCGGTGAGTCTCTGCCATGATAGAACACATTGATATCATCAGCAAACAGTATAGGGGAAAACAGTGTTAGATGAGCCATTTTTCTAGGACACAATCATATTCTTGAGTCAAAATTGTTTTTACTCACATAAACTATGATTATTAGTAAATCATTTAGACCAAGATAATATGTCTAGTATGCATATATGTAATATATATATATATATATATATATATATATATATATATATATATATATATATATATATATATATATTTATATATATATATATATATATATATATATATATATATATATATATATATATATATATATATATATATATATATATATATATATATATATACATATATATATATATATATATATATATATATATATATATATATATATATATATATATATATATATATATATATGTAACTGATTCAAACAGGGTCGGTAAACTAGCTGATGAATCCATATGTAGTGTGATGTTGATCCATATATAGTACGATGTGCATTACACCACATCAAAGTAAACTAGCGGTCGGTGATAAAGGTGAAGTCGTCAGTCCTCCTGGGTTGACAATTGTAGTGAGTTATATAAGTTTTGCATATCTGGATCACGATGGATAATGTGGCTATGTTGTTCAAATGTACGTTTACTTTTCTTCATTCTGCACAGTGGTTAGGTAGTTTCAACATTTTGTCACTACTAAAATTACATGGAAGTAGAACATAGTTTGGTATGTTTATTTACGCTAATTGGTGCATGAAAACTAAGTTATTGTGGACGTTATGGACGATATGTTGCCCATAACTATTCATCATTGGCTACAATGATTAGTACCTACCTTAGTTATTGCATTCCATAATGTAGCGTCTACGAAAGTTTAGGCGGGACCCTTGACTCTTGTAGGACTACATCATACTGCGATTCGGCCACACCATTTACATGCGCTGAACAAATATGTTTGTTCTCGGTTCCTTTGACAATTGTACTTTATATAATTCACTTGAGTAAGCTGAAATGAACATTCTATCGTTTTGCGAGGTGATTGAACATATTTAAACTTAGTTACAGTTATAATTTTGCGAGGGGATTGAGCATATTTAAACTGAGTTACATTTGACTAAATGTGTTATTACTAACAATTGAGTCATTCCATCAACCAATGGTCAAAAAGTTGGTGTCTCAGAATTTGCTTATATTCTATCAAATGAATAAGTATGTGTACCTGAGCACTTCTGCAAAAACAAATATGGATTTGCAAGCAAATTGTGTCTGTAACGCCCTATAAGTATAAAGTGACTGTATAAAGTAAGCGCCCAAAAAACGCACGACTAATATTTTTTTTTTCAGGTGCTTTTAACTGAACATATCAGTACAGATTATCTATGCAAAATGCAAGAATGATAGGGCAAAGGACAATGGGTGCTTGAACATAGAAAATATTTTGTTTTTATTCCGAGAAGGATTTTAGCGGTCTGTATTTCTTCGTCCTGTTACAGTGCAATGTCCAAATTGTTACCTTCTATTGACAGGAATACTTGCAATAACCAATTTGTTCAGTAGGCTTCTAGTTGCTATACTTTTAGAACAATTCAGCCTTAAACTTTAACTTTTTGTATATTTGAAAAATATCAGCACCCAAAAGGAGAATGTGGGACTAGTCCTGTGACCACCATTTTCAAATGTGCATAATCCTTTAATAGGTAAGCAATTTCGCCGAGAAAACGCCATTGGGCAGAAAAGTAACTTTCAGCTGCAATATAAATGACTTTCGTGCACCCGGTATACCCTTTGTTCTATCATTCTTGCATAAATAATATGTACCAATATGTCTACATATTAAGCAAATATCAAATATCAGCAGATATGTAACTTGTACACTTTTCAAGTTAGAAGTACCTGAAAACAGATTAAACTAAAGGGTACGTTTTTGGGCGCTTACCACATGTTCACATAATAGGACAGACACAATTTGCATATAAATGCTTTGTTCTTTTGCAGAAGTGCACAAGTAAACCTACTTATGCACAGGTTAAAATTAAGCCAAATTCTGATATATCAAATATCATATTTTTTTTTATTTCCTGAAAATTGGTTGATTTGACACGGAATGACCCAATCGTGATTATTCCATTAACCGGGCATTCGCCTTAGTTTAACAATACAATAATCTCTCTGCTAAATCTCAGCAGAAAGACTAACGATCACCTCAAAATATAGGCCTACACGTGGCCCGCTGACATTTTCGACATCACTAATGTGACACTGCACTCAAAGAATTTGCTGCCTACTGGAGTAAACACTTCGATAAATCTACCATCACCCGCTGTTCCTGCCATAATGTCAACATTGCAGGCAACGAGAATTTGGTATTATAACAGTAGAGGTTGCGTGACAAACGAACTAATAACTGACATCACTGCAGCCGCATGAAACCTCGTAAACACAACCATTAATTTTCATCTATCTGTGTAATGCCGACGTGTTTGACATTTTTAGGTATTTGTACTGGCGTCATCTTAGATTGTCCATCATTATGCACACATAATTGTGAGATTTATTTAAGATGCGTCTATAAATAGTATTAATTTGCAACGCAATATCCACCTGGGAAATTCTACAGTGCGTGGGTAATTCCAGAAAGAGAGAGAGAGAGAGTTTGTGTGTGTGTGTGTGTGTGTGTGTGTGTGTGTGTGTGTGTGTGTGTGTGTGTGTGTGTGTGTGTGTGTGTGTGTGTGTGTAAGTGTGTGTGTGTGTGTGTGTGTGTGTGTGTGTGTGTGTGTGTGTGTGTGTGTGTGTGTAAGTGTGTGTAAGTGTGTGTAAGTGTGTGTGTGTGTTTATTACAAAATAAAACTACACAACAAAACAATGTCCCCATCTCCGGGAAACGGAGATGGGGACATTCTGATCCAAGACCACAAAGGAAGCTGTGGAACAAGCATATCACACCATGCATTACAGTAGGTGGAGTTACTAATCCACCAAAACCATGTCCTAAGTACGAAACACTTCAGAGGGTACACAACAGCTGAAGTGAGGAAAAACACAAGAATATTTCGACCAAACGGGAGACGTGTCGTAGCTACTGATACATCAGAGAAAACTGAATTGGAAATGAAAGTGGCCATAAAGGCAAAAAGGATCTAATAGAAAGTTATCCAGTAATTTTTTTTATGAAACTGATGTGTCTGACGAAGAAAGTTATCCTTGTATTGAACGTAATGAAGACTTAGACAGTGAACCAGCGGAGGTTGACTAAGTCCTCGTTGAGTTATGTGACACAAAGAACAGTTAACATAACAACACTGGCAAAGTACTGACAGAAAAGGATGAGGATAATGAGTATGCACTCAGCTTCTTGTAGGCTTGCAGAAAAATGTCAGGTAAATTTCTAATGCCAAGAATTTCAGATAACTAAGTTGAGTTTGGAAGCATTGACATGTGCTAAACACAGTGAAGGGGCGGCATATACAGCCATTCAACTGTCAGCATTTATCTTAGTTAATTTTGTCAACTGCTCTATGTTTAATAAATTGTGTTAATGCAAATAAAACTGATGGCGTCCTGTTTAATCAATAATATATATCTGGGTCTCTCACACATAATGATTCACTCTGCCACATGTACTGTCTCAAACAACCCCACTAGTGGGGCACATTGAGACAATTTGTTTTCACTCATTTCGATAGCCGTAGTTTCTTTGTTTTCCATCTGATATGTTTAATAAATTATGTTAATGCAAATAAAACTGATGGCGTCATGTTTAATCAATAATATATATATCTGGGTCTCTCACACATGATGACTCACTCTGCCACATGTACTGTCTCAAACAACCCCACTAGTGGGGCACATTGAGACAATTTGTTTTCATTCATTTCGATAGCCGTAGTTTATTTGTTTTCCATCTGATAAACCTAATATCTTTGTTACATATACATAGCACTTCACAGTCTACAACCTTATTCTGTTTTGTGTGTTTTTTAATCTCTCAGCATTACAGATATGTGCCCATTCCAAACTGATGTGTCTCACTGTGCCCCACTTTCCCCTAATTCCCACGTTTGGGGGTAATTCCAGATTGTATGGATAATTCCCGATGGTGACCTGTCTGATTAGGAAGAGTGGATGGTTCTTCCCAGTCGAAGCAACATACTTCCTGGTAAGACATCAAACGAAACTCAATACTGCTGGAGGCTTTCTCTCAGCCAAATGTTTCCATTTGGAGACATGTTTGGAAATCGCTGGGGCTTTTATTATTAGGAAGTATTTGGGGATGTGCCAAAAGTGTACGTCACATATGTCATTGTGTTTCATGGTCATGCAATATTTTCGTACAACAGTAGGTAAAAGTTACGTGCATTTTGCAATTGTAAGATTGTTTGATCTTAGTCGCATGCCCACAAATGAATTGGCTAAATTGAATTACTGTGCCGTAAAGCGGGTTGTTTTCTTTTATATTTCGATCGTAAATTTCGACCAAACTGCAGTCGACAAAACGGCCACACTTGTGGAATTATTTATTTTGCGTAGGTGCGTGATTTGTTTGCAATTCAATGATAATTACCTATGTTTTGGAGCCCTCTGCCAAGTATTTAAATTATTAGCTGAAGTCCTGCTGTTGGTTGCATTTGTGGACGTGTGTATAAACTGGGTTAGTTGCATTAATAGACCAGGTTATAAATTGGGTGAATTAATGTTTGTGTTGCATGTAGAAACGTCATGTCGTATGCCTGCTTCACTCCGCAAACTCCTCGATAGGGGCGCCACTCAGCATATCTCCACTGCCACACCTTGATTAGAAATTCAAAATGGACTGTGCGGAGTGGTATGAACCGCCTGGTTGGCTGAACAACGTGATTACTGTCTACGAGTTGTTACGCGACTGACGTCATTGCAATTGTGCACATGTATACGCAACATAGTTTAAAAAAAAAATGGATGTTATTTTGTTCTTATACACATTTCCAACGCAAACACTATCTACAATTGTATGTAATTGAAAATGAAAGACATTGCTAAACATTAGGAGTTTACCAAATGAAATGACGATTTGCTGCGTCTGCACCTCAGATGTAAGTTGTAGCAGTGGTGAAATCATGACATATTACATTCACTATGTGGCGCCACTGGTGGAGAGTTAGCAGTCGCCGTTTCTGTACTGCGAAATGTACGTGACCTGTCAGGTGGAGTCACTCTTGTTGATTCACGGAGAATCTGTCAAGGGTCAATGGAAATTGTATAAACCAGTTTGATGACATCGTCCTTTATAAGTAATAACACATTGAGATTCTACTCAGCTATTTAATTACTTACCACTCACGTATTTACCTTTTACCAGAATGCCATCTGAATATGACTGTTGTCTTAACTGACAACCCGGAAAATATTCAGCCAAAGTTCATATTTGATAGAATCATATGAACATTTTAATGACAGAAAATAGTCGTTTTATATAATGTTGATAAATATGCTAACAGTGATAGATGGTGGTTTCAAGTTGTATTTCATGATGTATAACAGGCCAATATTCATATTATTTCCCGTGGTATCAAACGTAACGCATCGGGTCATATGGAACATGATCAAATGTCCGCAACACGTCACTGGTTTAGAAGAATTTCCTATATTACATGTGACACTTAATATTCGAAGCAATCTCAGTGAAGGCGTCAGCGCATTGTAACTCAATGATTCAATACATGCCGTCTCATGGTAGATAGGTCGATAAGCACGTCCTTATTTTGACATTTCTTTGGTCTGATAAGTTTAGTACCTTTGGTGACCGTTGCTACATTTTGAAGACCTCAACGAAAAAGTCACGAGCTGGGCGGAAGCACACTTTTTAATAATCGCTCGCAAAATCAGTGACACCAATGCAACGGTTCTTTACTTGACATAGTCAATAGGTGGCAGCACCTTACGGTATAACGCCAATGTGTAACACTGACCGATTCCAGCACATTCGGGATGACCCGCACTGTATTCTCAGATACAGACCGATAAGAATCACTTTCAGCAATTAGCCTCAAGTGATCTAAGTGCACACAGCGACGCTGTCAATAAGTGAGCGGTCCCAACCGCCGTCTTACCCAGGATCCATTTTCTTGACCACCATTATATCCATAAATGTCTTGAATTCATGCGCCGTGAACTGAGGTCCATTGTTAGATACAACTTCCCCCGGAAGACCATAAGAGACAAACAACCCCCTCAGAACATCAATGGTTTTGCTCGCTGAAGTAGACCTCATTGGTACAACTTCTAACAACTTGGAATATCTGTCAACAGCGATCAGGTAGTTCACACCGTCTTTTTCGGTAAAGTCAATGTGGATCTCTGCCATACATGTGTGGGCCATGGCCTTGGGTGCAGTGGGGCCACAGCTGGTTGATTCTTCACTGATTGACATGCTGCACATTTCTACGCCATACTCTCGATAGCAGCATCCATTCCATGCCACCAGATGTAGCTTCTTCACACGCATTGGTCTGGCTGATGACACTGTGTTCTGCGTGTAGTTCCCCTAATATCACTTGATGATAAGTCGATGGAATTACAACGCGTGACCCCCACAGCATACATCATTGTTCTGTAGACAACTAATCCCACTTGGTGAAATTAACTAGTAAATCTTCATTCACATGAACTGTCCATCCAGTGAGCACATACTCTAGTACTCGCGACAGCACTGGATCTCGGCGTTTTTTCTCTGGAATGTCCGAAGGGTCGTCAAGTAAATCGTGAAAATACGACATTTGGAAGATTCCAGGCTCCCCTGTGATACTCTCCCCAAGCGGTGGCGCGCGCGACAATGCGTCGGCGTTCTCGTGATCCTCTGACTTCCGGTACTCTATCTCGTAGTTGGACGCTTGTAACATGAGCGCCCAACACTGCATCCGTAGTGCTGCTAATATTGGCTCAATTGTCTTGGGGCCGATAATCATCACCAACTGCTTATGATCCGTGATCAATGTGAACGCTCTTCCGTACAGGTACTGATGGAATTTCGTAATTCCATAGATGATTGACAACGCCTCCGTCTCTAGTGCGCTTAGTTACAGTCGCTCGACGATAGCGTTCTTGACGCAAACGCGATCGGCTTTCGTGTCCGTTGTAGGTACATAGCATGACGTCACTTTTGTTTACTGTTCGATGTACCAAATGATCCTGGTATAAGCAACTTTGCTGATCCTGTATTCAGTTGCACTAATACAGGTTTTCCACAAAGTTCCACAGTGACATATATGGGCTTCGCTCCACCAGCATTACAGGTGTACAATGTGTAAACCCCGATTTCCGGTTCTGCGCTTACAACTGTTACCCGTTGTTTTCGCTGATATGGATGGTTCTTCTTCCGCTAAGACATGCCAAATGTCCCGCTTTGATGCACTTGTGGCACACGCTCTTCTTGTCAGGACAACTTTGTGCTTCGTAGTCTTTAACACAACGATAACATTCGCCTTTTTTGGAAGATTCTCTTCTCTCCATCTTGTGGAATCTCTTCCGTCCACCACACTTCGATGAAGAAGTGACTATGTGTACTGAGTCACCGGTGATGACCGTGGCTGTGATAGGAGGGGCGCGAAATGCCAATTCACTTTGACAGGCCATCTTCATGGCAACGGCCGTTTCACTGGCAACTTGAAACGTTAGTTTTTTTCACGGAGAGCAATCTGCGCTGACTGTTCTCTTCGGCGTATCCTTCGGTTTCTCTTGTGTAAGAATGTCTGTCAACAGTCTATATGCATTTACCCCTACAATTGATAGTAACATACCCGCTTTCCTTTCTTCCTCGACGCCACTTAAATCCGCCCATTGCCATTGCCCATTGGCATTGATCCATTCGTTCGACATAACTTTTGAAGTTGTCTGCGTTTTCGTTAAACTCCCCTATAATTATGTCAGATGTATGTAGCCAGGATTCGTGTCCCAAACTGCCTATCCCCGTCGTCAATTGTAGTATCTTTGGTGGACTTTACTACATTTTGAAGACCTCAACACACAAGTCACGAATTGGGTGTTGCATGACAGTATTATAGCGACACCGATGCAACGGTTCATTACTCGACGTTAGTCAATAGGTGGCAGCACCTTGCGGTATAACGCCAATATGTAACAGTAGATGGGGAAGGCAGTGTTAGTTGAACCATTTTTCATTATTTTTGATGTCTATGGACGCATTCATAGTCATAAGTCGAAACTATAATTTTTAGTAGATCATTTTATACAAAGATAATATATCTAGCATGCACAGATAATTATATATAGCTTTATATAGCAAATAGGGTTATTAAGCTGGCTCAACTAACACTTGGTGTGGGGTTTCTTGAATCACAGTGTAGTGTAAGTTGCGTAAATGCTATATTTGTATAATTTACATACACTTTATAAAAAAAAGTTATAACAACCCAGCCAACACATCTACCCAATGGGAATAACATGTCTCTGACAAGTTTACGCGCTTAATTAATAAGTCAACGCACTTAATTAAAATAGACTTATAGGCCAATCGCAACCAGCGTAACTAACTGCTAACATATTGCCTTGTAGCTATCCAATGTCCCAATTTGCTCGGAAAAAGTAACTCCTTTATGAATTTTAGGATAAAAAAACACTTGTCTTCGTTCTGTAGCCACTACTCAACTAACCCTCCTTTGGGTCATGGGTGGCTCAACAAACCCCGTTTCAATAATTAAGCTTAATTACCTTCTCATTAATGCGCGAAATAATGTAAATAATCTTCTTCTCTGTACATAGTTAAGCCATTTGTAAGTATACAAACAATAAAGTCTGGTCACGTCCGTTGATAGTTTACACGCCAGCAGATATTAATCACACTTACCAAACGTTTCGAAAACATCAAAAAACATCTTTTCACTATTGTAGTTTCACACAAAACATGGGTGGCTCAACTAACCCAGTGGCTCAACTAACACTGCCTTCCCCTACATCATCTGTGGTAACTCCTGCTATTACGATAATACTAATACTGACCGCACAAATGCTGCATTTACGTACGTTTGGAAAAAACTATAAAGCCATCTTACACGTTTGGAAGAAGCCATAAAGCCACCATATACGTTTGGAAGAAACCGTAAAGCCACCGTATACGTTTGGAAGAAACCATAAAGCGACCTTATACGTTTGGAAGAAACAAAAATGCAACCTTATAAACTTATACGTTTGGAAGAAATCATAAAGCCACCTTAAACGAAACTTAATTACGTTTGCTTGTTGGGTATTTGTGTCTATCGTAATTTTACGTTAATGACAAATATGGGGCTCGTTTGACAAATGATGAACACTACTATAAAATAAGAGCTCCAAGATGATCGCTGCATGCAATAAAACAGAATCCAGCTCTTTGGTGGGAACTTACAGAACATTCCTACTACAGAGATAGGCCATGTGATGTAAAAAGGTAACGGTGTGTTCTTATATAGCGCGGTATCCAGTTCGTAGGACATCGCAAAGCGCTTTCCGCTTCTTCCCCTGGCAGATCTGTTCACTCTAGCACCAATTCGATTTCTCCGGGAAGCCATGCTGCAATTACAGCACGAAGACTATTCGTGCACAAACGGATACACGGACGAACGCACGCACTCACGCATGTGCACGCGTGCACGCACATTCATTTATGCCTTCAAGATCTAGCGTAGCCCTGCATTGGCTTACCACTACCAGAAAAAAAAGTATATATATATATATATATATACGTATATATATATATATATATATATATATATATATATATATATATATATATATATATATATATATATATATATATATATATATATATATATATATATACATATATATATATACATATATATATATATATATATATATATATATATATATATATATATACATATATATATATATATATATATATATATATATATATATATATATATATACATATATATATATATATATATATATATATATATATATATATATATATATATATATATATATATACAAGGGAGAAAAGGTAGACACTGCAAGAATTTATGACTCCACTAAAAAAAAAGTATATATATATATATATATATATATATATATACATATATATATATATATATATATATATATATATATATACATATATATATATATATATATATATATATATATATATATATATATATATATATATATATATATATATATATATATATATATATATACAAGGGAGAAAAGGTAGACACTGCAAGAATTTATGACTCCACTAAAAAATAAATAACAGTTATGCCTTTTCTAATAATCTGGGATGTCAAAGTATGTATAACTATATTTGACAATTCATGGAAATAATTCATACGCTGTCACGGTGATTTGAATTATCTATGAATCTTTGCACTACCCAATCAAGTTTTGGTATTGCAATGCCTACTTCGTGTCCTAAAATGATTTACAACTGCCGGTTTCACGAAGCGTTGGTACCATTTGATAATAATAATAATTAACTCCTATGGCGCCTATTTCCTCGGGAATCTGAGCCGAGAGGCGCAGCAAAGCAAAATAATTAAGCATAATCGTGAACAGGGAAGCGCAAAAGTCATTATCAGAACGAGGGACAACCGAATATTTATGGTGGAAATGCAACTGAAATAAATATTTTTTTTCGGAAGATAGCTATAATTTCAGACGTTTTTCAAAGTGATGGGGAGTTCATTTTGGACCAACAGACTAACAGACTGGACACCAAGATACGTTTAAGGAGAAGGGAATTCGTCCCATATGTTGACAATAGAGATGGACGAGGAACCTAACTAGTTATCCCGTCCTGGGGATATAGTTACATACTTGCTTACTTCGGACATTTTTAATCCACAGAACACTACATGCATACATATAGTTGTAATACCCTTTGGATACGCAACACGTGTGCGTGTTTGTGTGCGTGCGTGTGTGTGTAATTAGTTGGATAGCATTGTAAGTGCCACTTTGGCGTGAACCATGAACTACGTGAAAACAATCACTGCTACCAGAAAAGTTAACTTGGAGCCACATGTTGTCGTCCGACAGACACCAGTGAAGCCTCCACAGCCTCCGGTAGCCCAGCTTGACTCCTGAAATTACCAGTGTACGAGCAATGACCAATGTGGCCCATAAGCTATTCCACGAGTCAGCACGCAGCATATTGTATTTGAATGGTTGCGGCTCTTCGTGTTGTCCTTATTTTGCCTCCGTGAACAGTTACATAACTACGCAAAATAATAGCAAGTATTTCCAAAATATATATTTTGTAGTGTCCGCAGTGGGCAATTGTCATAGTTTATGAGGCATTAGCTTCAGAGCAGTCGGCGTCACCATCTACGATGGAGGGTTCGATTTGGTGGCAAAGGTAAAAAACTGGTCCAGGTAACATGGCTACAAAGCCACAAACGAAACGGACCTATATAGAAAAGACTCCAAACGGAAGCAGATCACGCATTAACACTATCAGTTTCTGCGGTAGCTATTTTAGTTCTAACGTTATCCGATTGGTGCACTAGTTTAGTTCAAATGCCATATGATGGGACGCAACACTAGTTCCAATATAATATGAGAGGGGCGCTCCATAGTTTATAGGTCAAAGTATTAACTGTGTCACTTTATTTCAATGTCAAATGCCGTAGCTTCCGGTCATGTGGCACCACGCAACGACAACCTATTGGGTATTACTATTCATGTATAATAATCTGGCACACATAATTCACAATAAACACAATGTCACACATACAACGTTTTATTTGCATGATTTTTATAATGTACGTTTCAAAAGCAGTGCTAGGATATAATGCAAGAATTAAAATGTAAGTAAAATATAGTTCTACTAACTACTATTGTCATTGCTATCTTCTGTTGATACATATACCTGTAGAGAAATTGGACAAATGTGTTCCATTAAGCTGTTTATTTATATCTTCACATGGTATGATAAAAGCGTATATGCATAACTTTCAAGAATCCCGATCTGGCTGGCGTTATTCCATTTCTTAAAACATCATCCTGATTTCAAATAAAAAAGCTCCCGCTTCTACAGTATTTGTTTTAACGATTTATTGATTTTCAGGTTTTTTGGCATTATTGAATTTGTATACAATTGTATGACAATTAGCTTATTTACAATTAGCTTATTGACACACTTGTCAAATCTACCAATTCAGGCGGTAGTCACCAACCGATGTTAACATCAATCATACAGCTATCACCAAATATCAGCAAAGTTGTCATACAGGTTCGAAATGTATATAACCATTAAATCTTGGCCTACATCATGACATATCACCAACATACATACAACTTCTAGATATTTAGGGACACATAATGCAAATCAAACGATATAATTATCAGAAAATATCCTCTGGAGGAACGGGGAAGTTCCCCTCTTAAATTGTCCATATATATATATATATATATATATATATATATATATATATATATATATATATATATATATATATATATATATATATATATATATATATATATATATATATATATACTAATATTAAAACAGGCTTTATGGTTGACAGTTTCAATTGATGCCGTTGAAGTCATATTGTACAAAACAATGGCACAACACTTGCGATAATAACATACACCACTTTTGTTTAAGCAAGTCTAGGATATATAATAATATATAGTAATAATCACATTTATATACGTAAAGTTCGTGTTCCGTGGCGGGCGTCTGACGTTGGTTGGAGGGGCGCGCATTGAACGCGCGTACACAACCTCGAGTCGTTGATACCAATTGTCGCGTGTATGGACCGACAGACTGGAGATCGAGAACACACTGATCAAAGCTGAGACAACGCGGCAAGAGCTGATAAATATAATCGTCGGACGCCGTGATTGAGCTAAAGTCTAAATTTGCAAAATCGTCTACATTCAATATCCTGTTTTACGGTTACAAGTCGTCGAGAAGAAGAAGAAGAAGAAGAAGAAGAAGAAGAAGGAGGAGGAGGAGGAGGAGAAGGAGAAGGAGAAGGAGAAGGAGAAGCGCTGGCAAAGAAGATCCGTCACTTCGGTAGACGATGTATCGTCGGAGTGGTCGGCAAGACAACTGCAATATCTTCGACTAAGACCAGGCTATGCCGAAGGCCTGGCGATAGCCGACTAATGATGGGAAAGTCTACGTCGATCGTGGCGTTGGCACAGTCACTGTCAACAACTTGGAAATGTTAGTTGTCAAATGTTGATAACATGAAACGTCATTAGTTAAAAGACAGTTCTTTGATATTTGCATAATGACACATACTGTTGTATATAGGGTCCATGCAGGCGGAACAGAAATGTGGTGGTAGACACTATATAATTATATACTTCGTTATTTACGTAGCGCTGATAACATAGTAGTTCACATTGTCAACCATATTAGTTTAGATGGGCTCACCTAATAACAACATATAGTACATTGTCGTGCTGGTTAAACATCACATTGTCAACCATATTAGTTTAGATGGGCTCACCTAATAACAACATATAGTACATTGTCGTGCTGGTTAAACATCACATTGTCAACCATATTAGTTTAGATGGGCTCACCTAATAACAACATATAGTACATTGTCGTGCTGGTTAAACATCACATTGTCAACCATATTAGTTTAGATGGGCTCACCTAATAACAACCTATAGTACATTGTCGTACTGGTTAAACATCACATTGTCAACCATATTAGTTTAGATGGGCTCATCTAATAACAACCTATAGTACATCGTCATGCTGGTTAAACATCACATTGTCAACCATGTTAGTTTAGATGTGCTCACCAAATAACGACCCATAGTACATCGTCATGCTGGTTAAACATCACATTGTCAACCATGTTAGTTTAGATGTGCTCACCAAATAACGACCCATAGTACATCGTCATGCTGGTTAAACATCACATTGTCAACCATGTTAGTTTAGATGTGCTCACCTAATAACAACCCATAGTACATCGTTGTGCTTATTAAAAATCACGCTGTCAACCATGTTAGTTTATATGTGCTCACCTAATAATAACCCATAGTACATCTTTGTGCTGGTTAAAAATCACATTGTCAACCATGTTAGTTTAGATGTGCTCACCTAATAATAACCCATAGTACATCTTTGTGCTGGTTAAAAATCACATTGTCAACCATGTTAGTTTAGATGTGCTCACCTAATAATAACCCATAGTACATCGTTGTGCTGGTTAAACATCACATTTTCAACCATGTTAATTTATATGTGCTCACCTAATAACAACCCATAGTACATCGTTGTGCTGGTGAAACATCACATTGTCAACCATGTTACTTTATGTGTGTTCACCTAATAATAACCCATAGTACATCTTTGTGCTGGTTAAAAATCACATTGTCAACCATGTTAGTTTAGATGTGCTCACCTAATAATAACCCATAGTACATCGTTGTGCTGGTTAAACATCACATTTTCAACCATGTTAATTTATATGTGCTCACCTAATAACAACCCATAGTACATCGTTGTGCTGGTGAAACATCACATTGTCAACCATGTTACTTTATGTGTGTTCACCTAATAATAACCCATATTACATCGTCGTGCTGGTTAAACATCACATTGTCAACCATATTAGTTTGGATGTGCTCACCTAATAAAAACCCATAGTATATTGTCGTGTTGGTTCAACTATGCTATTCATTTTGAATTAAAGTTGTATTCCAACATAACATACTATTATCTACATAAAGAGTTTATTGCAATCATGCGCAAACTTATTATTAAAATAGCTAAACTTTAGAAAGAACGTGTTATGTTAATAAGTATCAATACGCACAATTAACGATCGCGATATCGAGATATATGAAAAAGTAAAAAAAAATACATTGAAGTTATTTAACAAAACTGAATAAGTAGATAACATGGCGAGTGAAATTATTGCATTAATGCTTATTAGGAGTGTGCATGTTGTTCTCGTTGTCTTTCGGCTAACAAGAAAAGGGTCATCTTCAGTCGTAGTCTGGCAGCGGATGCACAGTTGGTCGTCGGCCAATCGGTCGGAAGAGAGCCTTCTTTGGCCTTAAGAATCGTGAACCGGGCTGAAAAACAAAACTTTTATTTAATGTTAATCTTTATGGAAAAACGCCCACTGTATCTGTCCAAAGAATGCAAAATAGTATATAATACTATTATCATTCCATAAAGGCTACAGTTTTCCTTAATTTTTCTTCCATTAAATTACTACATATCCTATATATTTAATAATTTTGAGAAATGGTTAACACAACTCGCCCATTAAATATTATAATAAAGACCACACCTGTCGTTGCTGTCTTGGTTCATTTGACCGAGAGTCAGTTCGTTCTTCGCTTCGGCGATCGATGGTTTGAGCACCGTCGTAAGCCGCGTTGGCCTGCTGCATACCGTATGCAGCTGGCATTCGGTGGTCCAAGGCATGAGCCCCATAGTTGGCCTGTTGACGTTGTGGACTCTGGAAGCCGTACAACCAGCGACTGCGGAACGGGCCGTGACGAATCGTTGAAGATGTCGACGAGGTATGCGCACTATGTTTATGTAGTGGTACCTTTGCTCTGTGGAGTGGCCAGAAACGTGTCGTCAACAAGGTTTTATTATGTATTAACTGCGCTATGCTAGAGCTAATCTGCGCAGTGCCGGAGCAATTAAGCGCGACTTCATTACATTACGTAATGATGTGTTAACGTTTGTATAAGCGAGAAATATTTACGAGGAGGCTTCCGGTTACGATGTCTGTTTACGTATGAGCTCCGCTGTTTAGTTAATGTTTGGCTGTTTACAGTGAAGAAAGGGCGTTTTTCAACCTAATCGTATTATTTTAGTAGCATACTGATTACCATACCGTGATGCTTAGATGTAAATTCTGAGCCGATGCGATGTGATTCCAATCTTAAACTGTAAATCGACCCATTCGGAATTTCCCGCCAAAATTTTCATTCTTCCGGTTAGGTGCAAAATGTAAACAACACAGGTAAGGCTAGACAAAATTCAGTAATTTAGTAAAAACGTAGGTGGAGCTACACACCCAACCTGAGTAATCTGTATACTAACATGCAAACGTTTTTCTCGTCGAGCACTGTATACTATAGTCACAACGCCTTGAAAGCCCTTGCACATACTCTCAGTACAACAGTACGCATAGGGTAAGTGTTACATACATGGAACATGATTTTTTTTCTGGAATTATGGAAATGAGTGAAAACGATCAACACACAGGTCCAAACCAAGATACTGGCGAAAATGTAGCAATCTCTAGCGCTCCAATCATAAAACGAAAAAATAAGGGGACACGGAGGCGTAGGAAAAACTCTGAATCGGGAAGCGATGGAAGAGAAGCTTATAAATGCGAAGACTACGAGAACATTTTTTAAAGTGAGAAAGACAGAATGCTCGAGTACGAGTACTGTGGAAACCGATACTGCATTAAATGCTTGAAATTAAAACCTGGCGAATATGAGGCAATGGGGAAACCCGGATGCATGTGGTTTAGCTTAAAATGCAAACCAAAAATTAAAAAAAAATATTCTCAAAGAGAAATTTTTCGAAGAGAGATGCGAGATGTATTTACAAACTATGAACACGAGATTTGAGGCTACAGAGAAAAAAACTGGATGCTAAATGCAATAGCAAAGAAGTCGTAGAGCATTCCAATGGAAAGTTGAAGATCTGACCACCGAGGCCACCGCTTACAGTCAGGAAGAACCTAAGGCCGTGTTCACATACAAAGTTGATCCGCATTAGGATGCGGATCCCAATTCGGGTAGCACAATGTTAGCACCCTTAATCCGCATTAAGCTAACAGAATTAGGATGCGGACTAGCCAATGTGAACGCTCCGTTTGCCTTGATTCGGCGATGGCGGCGCTGCTGCATGACAGAGGGCCGTAGTCTCGCGATGTATGAGTGCATATGACCCGCACACCACGCCCTCTGGTGCACTAATTCGGTTGGCAGTTTAATCCGGCCTTAACTCGGTGTATGTGAACAGAGCCGAATTAATTCATCCGCATCGTAATTCGGCTAAAAATTAGATGTGAACACGGCCTAAGTAAATCTAAGGCCGTGTTCACATACAACGTTAATCGGCATTAGGATGCGGATCCCAATTCGGGTAGCGCAATGTGAACACCCTTAATCCGCATTAAGTTACCCGAATTCTAATGCGGGAAAAAGGTGAAGTAGGATGCGGATTAGCCAATGTGAACGCTCCGTTTGCCTTGATTCGGCGATGGCGTCGCTGCTGCTTGACAGAGGGCCGTAGTCTCGCGATGTATGAGTGCAAATTTCCCGCACACCACGCCCTCTGGTGCACTAATTCGGTTGGCGGTTTAATCCGGCTTAACTCGGTGTATGTGAACAGAGCCGAATTAGTTGATTCGCATCGTAATTCGACTGAAAATTAGATGTGAACACGGCCTAAGTAAGTAAATATGCATAGGGAGAGAAAGCGACACGCATACAGCATATTAATCTAACCTATTTACTAATGCACACGAACTCACCGTTTCTTGACCAGACAGAGACACGTAGTCACTAGTCCCAGAAGGATGAACATGAGAACGCCTCCGACAGAGATCATCAAAACTTGCCATGACTCAAGGAGTGGTGGAGACACGTTACAAGGCCACTTCGGGTTACAGTAACATTCGTACATCCCGATACCATTAATGCACGTGTAGTTGGCTGGACACGGAGACAACAGGCACTCGTCTACTTCTGTCTCGCAAAGGTCTCCGGTGTAGCCCTGGGGACATCGACAACTGTAGCCGTCGAAACCTGTAGACAGAAATTAAAACACAATAAGTAGTTGGATATCGTTTTATATATTTGTATATTGTTATATATATATATATATATATATATATATATATATATATATATATCAATCATCAATATACTATTAATTTGTCAAATGCCTATAGTATTGCTATCCAGATAAATATGTTTCAACTTGATCTAAATCATAACTGTCACGTAAATAGGAACAACTCAGTCGAATGACAAAACGTTGGTAGGAGGTCTAAAAAAGTAGTTTTCTAGCTACTGAGTAAATTAACAAGAACAAACCTCCAAATATGGCAATATTCACTATTATATAATAGCAAACAATGATACAAAGATTTTTCTTTGGACAAACACTGAAATGATGGCCCGAACATTTTCTCACCTGTGCTTCTGTTAGTCGAAGCACATTCTGGATCACTCTCTGGTCCCTCGCAGACACCCTGGTTGACGCACGGATTATTCAGAACTCTCAAATCAATTGTCAACAAATCTTGAGATGTCAGATCTGTGGCCGTCACCTGGAAAATATGTGTAATGTGTAATACCACATATCAGGCGCATTCAGGAAGCAAATATCCGGACAAGAACGTAGAATTAGCTTGCACCTAGTATCACCACTTTAATATCGCTGATGCATAGTCTTATTTTGTATACCATTTTTATACCGAAACATACACAAGGAAATGTACATGTACGTGCCACTAAATGTACATGTACGTGCCACTAAATGTACATGTACGTGCCACTAAATATATAAAATGTATAAAGCGCCAGGCATCATATCTTACCTTGATGACATCATCACCGAAATACCCCTCAAACGGTCTGTATCTCAACACAGTGACCACCCACGCCAGATGTAGGTTAATTAAGTCTGTGTCGCACGGATTTGGTAGTAGTCCTTTCTGGATTGACGTCGTACTAGAAATGTCATCGACCAGCTTATCCCAGGCGTGACGCCTGGCCTCCCATGTGTGTGCGCAGTCCTGCTGTATGACATCGACGTTGTTCACCTGGCTGTAAACTGTTAGATTGCCGTGTGTCGGTGGCTCGAAAGCCAATTTCACGTCATCGTCGTAGTCAGGATCGTAAGCCGCAACCACGACAACCATGTCCCGATAAGCAGAATTCGTCCTACTGTTTTCCTCCACGGTCATCGTTACAACAGACGATGGCTGGTTTATATCACGGCCCTTTCTGAAGATGAGTAGATTTGGGAAGTCGTTTGAACCTACTATGTCCACCAAAAGTTTTCCGTCGACGGACAAAGGCGGTTCGTCGTCTACTCTTTTCTCCCACACCGTGAAGTACACAGTGTCTGTCCCGTAGCAGTTGGCACATGGTACGTACGATAATGTTCCGTCACTGGTCAATGTCGCGTTACCCATAGGCGATGGTGCCGTTGTGTTCAGTAGAAATGACACGTCGTCATCGTCCGGGTCTTTTGCCGTAAGACTGAACCTGAATTGGACATCTTCGAAAATTGTCACCTTTGAATCCGAAGTAATGTACGGCGGCGAGTTGGAGAACGCATTTGCTGTGTTGGCAGCACTGTACATAGCGACCCCTTGGGTGTTCGCACTGGGTATGTCTCGCTTGCTCCTGCCTTTCCTACTTCCATTCCCACAGACGGCGTCGTTGTGGCATACCTGTCACATTACAACAGATTATGATAAACAAACGTGATGTCGTGAAGTACATAAAAATGGGCAATATGTGCCAAATATCAAGTTCTTGTGATTGTTTTATGTTGCGGAAAACACTTAATAAATAATGCATGTAATTACAATAATAATGATAATAATGATAATAAACTGATACAGCGCCTACATCGGGAACCCGAGCTCAGAACACACCAGAATGTTTAAGCATGATACGAACAGGACAGGAAAAACTCCAATACAAATGTATTGTAGTTAGTGCATTTAGGAACGAATCTACACTCACTCACTCGTACTTGGCATGATGAAGGATGATAAATACACTATAGGGGTGTGTGGAAGGGATTTCAACCTCAGTCCCACCTGTTTGGGGACCACCCTCCCACCTCCCAATAATTTTGAGAGGCCACCTCCCACCAATCCCACCTCCCACCTATTTTGTTAGGCCAACCTCCCACATACCACCAATTGTTAGGACCAACCTCCCACTGTTCACTACCTGCCACCCCCTTGCGCTTAATGGCAAGTTCACATATAGCTGATTCGGCATTACAGCTACGTATGAAGTAAGTTCAACTTATCAGCTAAACGTTACGTGTCGAGATACGTCGGGAGCGAAAATCTTACAGTTTAATTTGTCTAGTGTTGCAAATAAGACTTACCGTAACAGTGACGAGACCTTTCTTCCAGTCTATGCGTCTGTTGCCTTCGTCAGTGTTGCAAGTCCGCCCAGCATCAATCCACATCTCTTCGTCTGCGCAAAGTAGTAATATTACATTTATCAATCGTTCAGCACAAACCCTAATTTTCCAAATAACAAGGCATTGTGTATTTGAGTAAGTTGTTCATCAAACGTTGTGTCCATTACCATTAACAAGCTGCATTTCAACAAATGCACATACAAAGACAATGCGTTCAGCTTAGATCAAACATTATTTGGCTTACTAAACAGGTTTTTCTTCATGGTTGATAATCAACAAGTAACTGTTTCATATCTAGATAAATTCAAATAACCAGTGGCATATCATGGCTATGCTCAATGACAGTATATCGAAAGTAACTAATTTAATGCACGTATTATTTAAGATTGCACAGCATTGTGCATGTGTCCTTATCTCCTGGAATAAGCATATACTAATAAGTATTATGTTGACCGTAAATGAATACAAAACATATTGTAATGTGCTGGTGCCATGACCATGGGTAGCGCAACGGTAAAAATGCTTAAACGAGCATTATCCAAATGATTAACCCGTGCGATGGGGCATGGACGTATTTCACGGAACTTAGTTGTTGGCTGGATTGAAGTTGCGTGATGTTCATATGTTTAAACATACACCATTAGCCGCTTGATTGGTTACTGGATCGATACATGTATAACAGTTGCACCGAATAGGGGGCTGGGAACCAATAAAATAAAACATCACTAAATGTGTCAACTTTCCATCCCAAGACACACAACACATACACACAAATACAATTACCTGCACACCAGCGCAGTATGCGAGGAAGAATGTCGTGCATGAAGTCTTGTAGCTGTGTCTTGTCAAACGGCATAGTGATAGTAAGTGGCCCGTCGACGATCTGATCTGGCAGCGTCGAAACGAACAACGGTTTCCCATTCCAACGATGTATCCTGCATATACAATTAATTTGGACTACATGTGTTAAGAGAAAGTCGATACGACATGCAATGTACGACAACAATACATTTTTCTTTCGGGCTACTGCAGATACAATCGCTACAGAATCTCTTCAGAAACCAATGTGGCCAAAATAATAACCACTGTAAGTTAACATGTTATTCACATAAACCACACACCGTGAAGTAAATGAAAAAATGTGCCGTAAACGTTTATGACCGTTGCAATGTTTTTTCACTACCAAACCTGTTGCACTGTTGCAATAATGCTATCAACAAGAATACTTATCATGGTAAATCGTATACGGTCACCAGAATACCAACATTAAATAACTTCTCGGACAGTGATTATATGATGTGTGTTACGTTTAACAGTAATAATCTATTGTTACCCACCACAGCTCGAGCAACAGTTATGTGTAGATTCCCATGTGCGTGTACCTGTTCCTCAAGTATCGGTCAGTCTGCTTCCTCGTCGAAGCAGGATCGACAACGAATGACTTGAATGTGTTGGATGATACTGACATGTACTGCGCATTAACATCCGCGTCGGACAGAAGACCCCCAACCAACATCTTGTCATTCGACTGAGCTGTGACGAAAGAAGGAGGGGAAATTCTTACACAATTGCAAATTACACACACACGCACGCACGCACACACAATAATGCATATTAATATCACATTTAATGCTATTAAGTATTACACCGTGAAAGTCAATGTTCAACTCACGTTTGGTCGCTTCGACGGTTATTGCCATTGATGAGGGTGCAGTGTTCGCCAGCGTCAGCATCAATTTGCCTGCTTTGGTTTTTGCAACGGTGTCTGCGTCCCCTTAAAAGCCAGCCAGTGTTCGCGATATGACAGTAAGTAATAATACATTGAATATATCGATAGTAAACTATCCCGACTATTGAAGTATTCTTACATAATATGTTGTTCATAATAAACGTGTAAGCGCTCACTGTTGTCAAATGTAGCGATTACATGACGTTTACGTTGTTTGTTTTACTATGTATTACGTATGGCAGTGAGTCATGGACACTCAAAATTGAGATGTGGGTATTTGCAGAATGCTCAGGATAAGCTGGAGACAGAAAAACACTAATATCTGGGTCAAATATAAAGTATGGGTTAAGGAAGAAGAAGATTTGCGTTGTTGCGTCAAGAGATGTGGATGGATTGACAATACCAAGCATTGACCAGATGGTAGACTAGAAGTGGCTAGAGAGACAGCAAGAAGAGGTCAACGGCCTGATTAAGGCTATGCCTACGCTATAAACTACATAGCTACTTACGGACAATTAGAATCGGTTTGACTGGCACCTGGCTGCATTTGTGCGCTTTAGTGCAAGCCCGGAGATGGACTCGCAGTGTCCTACAAATAATGCATGTCAAATCACAACATATAATATGAGTGGTGCAACCGATAAGCCACACGTTGAAAGTGTATGATTTTGATACGTTGTAATAATACAATTATAAGTAATATAAAATAATTAATGTTATTCAAATTTGGATTGTGTTAATATCATAAAAATAGCTATTGCATTGAAACTTTACATATTTAGATAATATTCGTTATCTATGTAAATAGAACCAGTCCGAATTCTCAGCTAGTGATTTGTGTACACCGACACTGATTATATACACATGTGTGGATAAGACTTAGCATGCTTATGTATCAATCATATGTTTATTTTGTCACAAGTGATAGTGTCAGGATATTCTCTTTCTGGCTGCGTGTTAACGATGATATTTACACATTACGACCACTAAGGTGTAAAATTCAACAATATCTCTCCTCCCTCTAAGCACTAGTCACTCACTTTCCTGGCTCCATGTAGAAAGCGCCACCCACGTCTCTCTTCTTGCGTTGGTTGAATGTGTCATTAGCCGTTGAGTCATTGCCAGGGGCCAGTTTAATTCCATCCGATGATAGACTGACTTGTCCCCCGTACTCGCCGATACCAACCTGCTGCTCTGGGAAAATGTCGACTTTCCCTTCCTCACTGCCGACACTGAAGTCTGCACAGACGAGAGTGTGGTGTGATTATTAAATATATTCGTTTGTGATCTACGGGCGTACGCACATATGTTTTGGAAAGTGTGCGTGTGCGTGCGTGCGTGCGTGCGTGCGTGTGTGTGTGTGTGTATGTGGTACATGTGTGAGTGTGTGTGTGCGTGTGCGTGAGAGAGAGAGAGAGAGAGAGAGAGAGAGAGAGAGAGAGGGAGGAGAGAGAGAGAGAAATTGTTAAAACAAAACTGTTAAGCTCAAAATAGTATGAAATGTGCTAGGTCGTCAATGATTTAGGTCCTCTCAAAATGAAATACTATGCGGTGCAGTGAATACGTACATTAGACATTCATTGACAAACATCTTTGAAAAACATCGATAAATTTGTGAACATAAATTAAAGATCCAGTAAATTTTTTTGCGAGAACTAGATACGCAGAATTACAGGAACACGGATAAAAGAAGATTGAATGACACGAGGGAAGAGATTGGGATGTCGTTTACCTTAACGGGAAGAATAGTAAGACACCGGAAGATGGGGGCAGGTCATTTGTTGCGGATGGAGGAGGACCGATTACCCATGAAAGCAGATGTAATGAAACAGCCAGGCCGTAGCAAAAAGGGAAGACCACAACTGAAATGGGAGAACTACAAAAAGAGAGATTATAAGAAAGGCAGAGAAGGATTACGTCGAGCAAACAGTTTGAGGACGCGAAGGACGTAACAACGACTCACAAATTCCATCGATATGTTCTTCCTCCGAAGGCTTTTCCCAGCCTACACCTACAGAGTCCTGCCGGGATGTCTTCACCGCTGGTACACTCTCTACATTATCAAACGGCTCCGTGTCCGTCTCTGACGTCGTCATACTGTCTGTACTGGGTGACACTGTCATGACGGTGACACCTAGAAGGATGATGTCAAACGTGTTGTTCATTTTCGTCTTAGTTTTGCATATTCGTGTGTGTGATACTCAATAACAAAACTGGCAATTAGCTGGTTATTAATACAATAAACATATATGACACAAACACACAAGAAAACCAGAATACAAAACAATGTGCTACCGGACATGATTATGTACTACG
>OY759269.1:50610022-50702522 GCA_963662155.1 Lamellibrachia columna | reverse complement strand
GAATGTTGGAAAGTAATATCTGCTTTGAAATCATTTCCATGTTTCACGGAACCTGCTTCAGGCGAAGCCGAGTCGAGTAAAATAGGCTGACTGAAGACTGAACGTGTCAGGTCGGCGCCATTCGTCACTTGTAGCTCAACGAAATACACGACTGATTCCTTCATGAGAGCATACCAAATACAAACAAGACAGCTAGTCAATATCAATATGATGTTAAACAACACAACGACAACATTTTATTATTCCGCTCTAAAATGTAATACCACAACCACCAAAGTTGGCACCAACATAGTTGTTTTAAATATTTAGTAATACTATTTTAATTATTAATGATGTATAAATGGTGCATTAGTTGCGTTCATCGAGTGCGCACTTATAGCCGTGTTACTACATAACCCTTGGTTGTGTGTTTCAAATGAGTAATATGTAAATTCAGTTCCAATGTTGTAACCAGGATCAGCGCTAAATATTTACATTACTCTATGCACATCGGTCGTTGACAGTCATTTGCTAATCGCTACCATGTCCACAGTTCCAACAAATCAACAACACTATTCGATTATAAAATGCAATATATACCTGAAGACTGAGATGCGTAAACTCATAAGAAGATGAGTTTGCCGACAGTTCTGTAAAGTCAACAAGTATCGTCATGTTGTCGACATTTGGGGCAGTGCACGACTCTCCACCACTTGAAAGGCGGATTTGGGACCTCTTCACTCCGCTCTCTGGATCACTGAAGCCTGTCCACCATGTTGTCATGGCGTCACTGGCTGACGAATATAACACATTCTGCAATGCAAGACGGGACAAGGTGAATATAACAATGAACATTCACGATATATGAACTAGGTGGTGCTTGTTAACTAAATATCCGCACCAGGAACTTGATAAATGTTATCATATATATATATATATATATATATATATATATATATATATATATATATATATATATATATATATATATATATATATATATATATATATATATATATATATATATATATATATTGGGTGTCTACGTTGTCTTTTGCAGTGACACTATTTTCCGGAGTAATATGCTATGTTTTGCATATATAATATGTTATGCAACCGTATATAGGATGTTGGTGAGGAGCCGGCTAAGGTGGGCTGGACATGTCGAAAGAATGGAAGGGGTACGATTAACGAAGAGAGCGGATGCGCTTGGAGTGGAGGGTAGAAGGGGAAAAGGAAGACCGAGACTGAGATGGAAGGACTGCGTGAAGAAATATTTTTTGGGAGTGGGAGAGGAATGGAGAATGAGGGTGAATGATAGAGGTGAGTGGAGAGGAATGGAGAATGAGGGTGAATGATAGAGGGGAGTGGAGAGGAATGGAGAATGAGGGTGAATGACAGAGGGGAGTGGGAGAGGAATGGAGAATGAGGGTGAATGATAGAGGGGAGTGGAGAGGTTTGGTGGAGACGTAAAACAGAACTAGTTATGAAGAAAGGGAAACATAAATCGACGACCGGTATCAGTGCCAGTATCACCCCGGGCTACAGGGAAAAGGAGGTGAGCAACAACATATTGTTATTTTGTAAAATAAGAAGAGTCAATATATACAATATTATAGATAAAATACCAAACGAGTTTCCGGTCCGACGCCGATATGGCCAGCAAGTGGAGGTGTAGTGTCAACGGTAAAGGCACTTGATGTTTCAACACATTCACCACTCTCATCAGTGGCTACTACGTGCACGTAGTACGTTTGACCTTGCACCAAGGTCAGACCACGGTGTGTGACGTAAGTGTCCAGACCAACCCTCGTCAGAGGCTGAACGTCAAACAAGTTGGTGAAGTTGGCGTCACGGATGGCCGACTTCTTATCACCTTTATCCAACTGCGCGATACATATTAAACTAGTGGTCAACAAATATGCACTCGAGGAGTTTGCGTGTGTGTGTGTGTGTGTGTGTGTGTGTGTGTGTGTGTGTGTGTGTGTGTGTGTGTGTGTGTGTGTGTGTGTGTGTACGTGCGTATGTTTGTGCGTGCGTGTGTGTGTGAGCGTGCGTGTCTGCCTGTGTGTATTTGCAAATATGCATACATTATGTGTGTGTATATATATATATATATATATATATACCATACTTTTTCTTTTATAAGTTATTTTGTTACGAATAATAAATTTGTATTACAATACCAGTTGTGTTGATGTACTCCCAAGCTGGTGTCATTTATTCTTTGCATAACGCATATTTAATATACCCACCAACATATCGCATGTCCTCGATATCTGTGCGGGGTCCAATGTGCCCATTCCCCACTCATAAAACTTGACAGGCAGCAGGAACTTGAACCCGCTCCACGAAAACGACAACGTCGTTGCTGACGAAATGTATCTGAAAAAATAGCAGTGGTGATGATACTAATAATGCTACTAATATCCCGAATTACAGCTCGAAAAAGACACCTAGCCAATTATCTCATAATCCTGCTCTGCATCGAAATATCCCCTGCAATAAGCTAACTGCAGGAGAAAGTTAAGTTTGCCATCAGATCTTAACAATATGCCTTGTTTTATGGATAAAAACTCAACTGTAGGATTCTAAAATTTAGCACCAAGCCAGACGTTACAATCTAGGCTCAGGGGTACTTACTTAGCAACTTCTAGCGTCCCTGAAGAAATAATGTGGCTTCCGTATCCGACACTGATCCCGTTAGAGGTCACCTCGACCATTGCGGACGAAACACTGTACGCACGAACAGTCACGTAGTAGATGGCCTTGCGAGGAATGAGCTTCAAGTCAAAGATTGCCCATGTGACATTGAGGCCAACGTTGGTGAAAGGCCAGATATTGGTTCTTGTGTTTGGATATCTACGGTCGGTGCCGATTGCCATCTCGTAGTGGTCGATCTCATGATGCTTCCCGATTGACGCGTCGACATTACTCACCCCTGGAACAAGCGATGCCCCTGTTGTGTATGTGACAATGTTATTAAATACGCACACACTTATGTTGCTGTTTGAAATTTCATTACCTGACTTTTAACATTGTCAAGTAATCATATGACATGGTTCGTGACGACTAGTTGTCAATGTCCAACATAATGATAACATGTATAGGTGTTATATAATAAATCATATCGTGCACAATATGACTAGCCTGATAACTTTACGTCAGTATTGGATATGTATGATAAATCCGGCGTAACTTAGCAAACTCTTTAGTGGACTAAACTGATGGCAACACGGTACGTATACTTGAAACACGTACGACTGATCAGTAAACCTTTGCCATCGACCTTTGGCTGACCGAATCCATCCCAGTTGGCAGAGAGAGTTGTGACTGACAGCTGGTAGTTCAGGTCCACTCCTACAATGTCGCCGTCACGTACGTTGCCTGGCAACATCGGTTCAAGCTGCACAGTCAATCCATCCGAATGCATTGTGTAGGCAAACCCAAGTTTGTTTGTAGCTCGGACAATCACGAAGTAAGCTTCTCCGTCTTTCAGATTCAATTCGTCAGCTTCCGCTTTTGTCACAACTACAATGTAAATTTCAGCTACGTCACGGCTAGTGAATTACCACGACCTAGATATTAAATCGGTACCCATTGTTCGTCATCAAATAGGAATACAAAGGTAATGTCAACATCTAGAGTTTTGTTCCAGGGAGTTAATATCAAACTAAACTTGTTCTGTGAATACTGTACATTGGACGCCGCTCAACAGAACCACTGAAACATAATCAGCCATTTAACCATTTAATAATAATAATTACACGATTACCTTCAGGAAGTTCAGTCATGGGAAGTACGACAGTGCCGTCAAATTTGTGGATGGCCCACTCATATTTCTCTATGGGACACGGATCTCCACTGAAGTCCCAATGGGCCGACAATCCTTCGTTGTCGTCCTGGAAGTCTCTATAATTGAAAGCAACAAACATATGTTATTTATTTTTGGCAGTTGCAATTGTTTGTGCGTCGTGTTATGTATCATTCACTGAACACGGTTTTGTCTGCATAGTTTGTCAATAACATAACGCACTGGGTAACATTGTGCATGACTTCAATGAATGGCATCCTCTCTCAATAAGTTAAACGTAAACCGTTATTAAAATTATTATTATATGTAACGAATATGAATAAAATAGTGGTTGGTACCATAAACGGAATAAACACTGGTGCACGTCCAAAGTTTGAACCCAAACGTGCACGGCGGCGTACTTGAATGCATGCATACACACTTAGACACACGCACGCAAGCACACGCGCAAGCACACACATACAGTGGACTGCAAATGCGACACTATTTGATTTCATCAAAAGAAACACATCACTTACCTATCTTTGTTAACATCGCTGCCGTCATAAACATAGGACCTTCCGAGTGGTGCCTTGCCTGAACTGACGAGGCTGACATACACTCCATTGGAGGTGGATGTGCTGTAGAGTCCAGCCGCATTAAACCCCTTCACCGTGACAAATACACGACGTTCTCGGGTCAAGTCTAGGTGACGTATGATGACAGACAACTGGCCAGGTTTGACGTCTTCGAAGTGGCGGATCTGGATTCCCCCAGGTGTGGAGCCAAGTGCTACTTGATACCTTCACATGTTAAAACAAATATACGATCATATATATCATATATTTTAAATGTATTGTTCGAAAAAAAAATTATTTGAAAACAAACACCAGTAGTAAGCAGCTTAAATTAAAAGTCGACTAATATAGATAAGTGGTTTGGAAAGAATTTTGTAATAATACAATGATTTTATAAGGAATCGATAAGGAATTGTTTTGATGCAGATGTAATACCAATTTGTGTAGCTATATAGCCTATTTATACCGTATCATTTCTTTCAATATGTTAATACAATGAATAAATAAGACACAAAATGTAAATTATGCACCTGATGATTTTTGTTTCAGGATCTTCAAACGGTTGCCACGATGCCGATACTTGAGTCAATTCACGTTGGCAAACAACATCATTTTGCAACAACGTAGACTCTGTAAAAACAACGTTCGCAATATTAATCGTGTATGTCCATGCGTGCATATTTTGCTTTGCTGCAAAACATACATCAAATATTAAAAAATTATAAATGCACTTCAAAAACATTGCCATCATAAAAAAGACACATCGTTATGCTAATATAATTGAAATTATATATATATATATATATATATATATATATATATATATATATATATATATATATATATATATATATATATAATTTAGCGAAAACAGCACAACAGCACAAACATACTTATATCATGTTCTGTTCCATTTGGCTCCAAGTTGGCAAATCCATCTGCTGACATGATACATATGTCTGGCATTTCAACCACGACTCCCACCTGGAACAGCTCAAACAACTCAAACATATATTGTATCAACAACTCGTTGTACAAGTACAGAAAATCTGGAAAAGTATTAATGTAATTTTAAAAGAATAGTCCGCAATATATTTTGTAATATCACTCTCTTCTGTGTTTGATGTTATGTCATCAAGGCGTGTGAGATGGTACACACAATAGTATTAGAAACAAATAGATATAACAAGCAACAGTTAAATATACATGTAGCATATACACCACTGTATTTGTTTATAATAATTGTTGTATTAATCAAAACAGCAAATTCGAACAGTCCTATTGTAATAATTTGATTTACGTGTTATCGTAATATATAATCTATGATTAAGAGGTACGCTGCACATGGCTATGTTCACTGAATAATTTTTTTGTTTTTGTGGTAAGTATATTATAACAGTGTGTAAAACGTCCATGTTGTATAATTATGGTGGATGTTCATGTTAAAGTGGTACATTATGTTATGCATTGCAGCAACAAGGTGTTGTACCATTGCTGGCGCGTCTGTCATACAAACATACCTGAGGAGGTGTGTTGTCTACAATCAGTGGCTTTGAATAAGCAGATGTCTCAAGACCAACTATGTTGACGGCAGTGACCGTTACGTAATAGGTTTCTGTGTGTTTTAGGCCGCCGTTCATCATGTCTAAATAAAGCAAACAACGTAATTGTTGTCAGGATCCATATTCAGAATATACCAACTATTCCAACCACTTCATCTATGCATAACACACATGTATGAACATTTTGAATTGTACTATTCCAGTTACTCACATGCAGGCGACACGTATACTACCTCTTGACACATGTTTGTATCTACGCGTTCTCTATTAATATATTTACCCTTGGCCCGATGCGTGGTAATGCCAGCTCCAATGTGTGTAGAAGCGTATACGCTGTCGTCACCTTCGATCTTTCCCACGCCAAACGTATAGTATGACACTTCACTTTCCTTCTCGATGAAACCACTCCAACTGCACGCAAGCGAATTTCCTCCTGAAGAGAAATCGATATTGTTAGAATGGTAACTACATTTCCTTGTTACACGCCACAGTTATGATAATATTACGTATTCGTCCATTGATTGTGCTACTTCAGAGTAACGTAAATACGTAACGATGCACATTAAACAATATACAGTTTTATAACAATTTAAATCATGATACTAGTATCATGATATGCGTAGTTGAAGTCTCGATTTTGTTTTATGCGCAATAATCTAAAAAATCATTTTGCAATAGCATATCCTGATTCTGCCCTTGATTAATGCATTAATGATATTAATGTCATAGTATAACATTTTAACCTGTTATGTTATATTATAACCTAATCGTAGAGAAATTGCGACATACGGGTAACACATTTGATACTAATATGTCATAAGCACCAGTTATTGTGCTTTCTCGATAATAGTGAAATATGTCAGATTATATATAAATATATATATATATATATATATATATATATATATATATATATATATATATATATATATATATATATTGTGAACATTATGGTATTTCACATTATAAAGTGTTCCCTGTATGGATATATTTGACACGTCCTTAGGGAACATGTTACAGGGTTGCTCTGGCTGGGACATAACATAATTACTCAGGTATGTTATGCTCAAGCTCGCACATTTGTAGGTAAATAACGCCTTTGTCGCAAAACTCTAGTCTTAAATGCCACTTGAAATTGACATGTTTGAGTCAATAAAACAAACACTGCAGAATGATCATTGCAGCTAAGGTTGACAAACAAAGAACTTTGAAATGTGCCTTTTAACATAAGCAAACGCCCGACCAACAATTTATGCGAAATTGTCATACCTTGTACGAATTCTGGACAGTTGACAGAACCTAGAAGTGGTGCAGTAGTATCCACTACCAGAACCGGTGACACTATTGTTGTTACCAAATCCACCTGAACAACAACATTTGCTAAGATAAGTATGTCATCATCGCCATCTGGTGTCATGTCTGTTGCTTGCACAAGCGATCACTTCCAATTCCCAAGATAACTGGTATATTTCAACATGTATGTTATTATCTTTCTTAGCTAGGCTAATAATTGTAACTTGGTGTCAATCTCTGCTTAAATCCCACTCAATATGTCCCTTTGTCATTAGATGGTCTAGTATTTTCTTTCTAAACATAACATAAACATGAAATGTGACACAATATATCTGAACAGTGTATATGATTCGTTTGAAACAAACTTAAGATGTATTTATGCTCAATTATAGCAAACCTAAGATGTAAATTTGTTGTACTTACAAGAAGGTAAAGTACGTACGATTACCTTGTCCCCGAGCATTGCATACATGCATATATTCGACCCAGTAACTCTAACAAGTAGATATCTTACAAAGACCAAGTACTTATATCAACATACGCCATTTGTAGCATCTAAAGTGAATATATGTGGCAGTCCATCCTCATGGGGTATCACAAGTCCATTTGCTAAACTAGTGGTATTGCCAATCCGTGACGTTGGGCGAATATTTCCGGCACCTGAGGACAAATTATGTTTTTAGTTTTGCGATTTGCCACAACCAATATGTGCACATTATTACACACCGCTAAATGTAGCCTTACAGTCAGCACAGAAAGACAACCGTAACATTGTGTACCTATATAAATCAACACGATGAACTCTTGAAGAAAAGGGATGTACGATTCGGGATACTTACATAGAAGTGTCACATACATTCTTGGTGTGAAGATAAATAATTAATATACATAAAACATACAATTCATGATATACATGTTTCCACTACACCGGAAACTTGAACTTACCTGGGTGGGTACCAATCCGAAACCACAAGTCTGTCATTCCACTCTCCGGGTCATCGACAGTCCAGGCCACTGTGTATGAGTCAGACTCCCTCTGGTACACCTCTGACGTCACAGCCATTCCGTCAGTTGTATTCAACAGTATGCCTCCCAGCGACTTGATCGCCGCAACTGGTGACGTCACGTCAACAAGTATTCCGTCTGTGGCAGACTCGAGCACATTTCCGGCTCCGGTCACAGCACGCACTGTTGTGTAATACTTCACTGCGGCTGACAGACTCATTTGGCCCTGACCTTTACCACTGCCACCAATACCTGGAAAATATAATTGTTGGTTTTGAGAGATATAAAAGTTTTAAAATATGCAAGCTTTCCAAACCAAATGGATCAATATCTGGACTGGCACATCGGCAATGTAAAACATTACACTGATATTCTTGTCAACTAACTCCCCTGCTTACTACGTGAGTAGCAAATAGTGCCCGGTCATGCCTTCCATGTAAGGTTATGAATCTCATGCAGTATATTTATTCATAACAACATGTTTTAAAGATTTGTAGCTAGAGCTGAGATCACAAATATTAAATACGTCGAATTGTCGATGAACCCAAAGCATTGTACACAGGCCATATAAAAATGTGAATGGTAATATTGTAAAAGTTTGTTTGGCAAACATTCTCAACTTAAACATTATTCGCTCAATGCCATAAATAACTACTATATTGCGATATTGGATTATGTGAACTTGACTAAAACAAGCTAGGGTCAGGCAGATGTGTTGCATGGTTCAGTCCCATAAAACATGTGTCCGGAAGAGTTGTCATATGGCCGACTAAGTGTATGATCACCGTTATGCATACGTTTATCAGGTAGTTATGAATTACAAACACCATGGCCAGGTAAAATTGAACCAACTGTCAATCTTATTCAACATAGCATTGATACAAGGTTTCAATATGCATTGTTCAAGTTGGTATTATGTGCCCGATAACACGGTGTTTGTTCCACTGCATATATTGGTTATGGTAGCCTTATGTTATCTTATGCATTTTGTCCATTATCAATTTGGTGTCACACTTAGGCTTTGACCCTTTCAGAGTTGTCTTACCCAGCATGCCACTCGCCCCACCGTCGTCCGTGACCAGGTTGACGTAGGAGTACGGCATGACGTCGTCGAGTCTGGGCGCCGAACCAACCGCCCACTCGTAGCGTGTCACTCCGTCTCGCTCACTCTCATAACCGCTGAAGGTCACCGTCACAGTTGACAGGTCCAGCTGGTAGTCGATGTCAACTAGAGTGTCCGGCCCGTCCCTCACAACACCAGCCACGTCTCCCGACACCACTTTGATGGGGCTGAAATTATCAGTTATTACATGAGTTGTTAATTTTGGTATGATATCTACAATAGACGGATCCATTGTGGAAGTGTGGTAGTTCGCTATATTTATAATACATAATGGTAATGGTCTCTTGCGACCTTGACTTATGGTGGGACACCGTAAATATTCGCTAAGCGATATGTTAGTCCCGACCTCAAATCCAATCGGCGGCATAACCTGGTGTTGTCGAGCATGTGTTGTCGATCACGGAAAAGGTAAAGAACATGCTTAACGAAAATATGTTAGTTGACATAGACGGGGTTGTTAGCCAAACGCGCATATCAAATAGCACACAACTAGTAATTTCATTAGTTAAAACAACTACATTAGCATCTGATTTTCATGAATGTACGTAATATTCGTGGTGAGGTGTTTAACAGGTTGTATGTTAATCGAGGTCCTACCTGGAAGACAGAACGGCACTTTCTTTTCCAGCACCGTTCAGTGCTTTCACTGTGATGTAGTAGATAGGATTATTCGTCAATACGTTTGTCAAAGCCAAGTTCACGCTACTGATGTACCCATCCTTTGACAGACCCATGCTTCGGAAATCCAGCAAATCTGTCTTTCCTATAATATATAAAAAGTGATTAATACGAATGGTAATAAAGCTAGTGATGGATCTGCCACATGTAGACATTTCCGAAAGCAAACAGGCGTTTGACAAGCTACAATCATCATCTCATATAGTACAATGAAACCCAACAATATAATACAAAATATATAATAAAGACAAATAATGGTGAACAGTAAAATAAACACTTATTGCAGATTGTATGTTAATTATATTCTTCCAAATATCAGTTTCGCCTCTGCACCTCTAAAGACAGTGTACTCATTATGTATCCCTCTTCATTGCGTTTTACCTTGCCCTCTCCCGATGCCAACCAAGTACTCCTTGACGCCGCTTTCCACATCTGAGCCTCCCCACGACGCCTGGATACCGTTCTCGTCGTTGTGAATGACGTAACCGTCAACGAGTTCCTCCGATTCTCCCGAGAGGACGCCAGCATGCACAAAGATCATCTAAAGAGGCGAGTAAAATATCAGAGCATATCCTCAAATTTCCAAATGTCACAAATTGATATATTATTATTTTGTTTGATTAGTTTATGCTTGTGATAAGCGGACATTTGTTAGAAGCTAACAATTTGGATTTGGTTTGAATTAGTGTCGCTGTGCCTATATCAATGTGTACACTTCGTATAGTGACATGGCCATATCACAAGAGGGAGTACGAGATAGGCGTATGTTACATATAGGGGTTCAAGGTGCATAATATGAAGCGCCTAAAGTATATAATGTGGCCAACATGATAATAATTAATAATAACGTCATTGTATTAGGCAACATTGTGAAAGACTGATAGGTAAATATACCTCCGGTGGTGTAGGATCAACCAGGATACCATTGGTATAATGGGCTGCGGTCAATCCTGCACCATTCACCGCGGACACACGCATCTTGTAGTGGGCACCGATCTTCAGTGTCAGAACTTCGTCCGTTGTCCACATGGTTTCGTTGCCGGGTATCGTCTTCCATGGTGTCCTACATAATTACGTTGACATTAAATAACGTGTTCATGTAAACATGATTTGAAAACATTTGCTTAATTTGCATTATTTAGTTTTGGTTGTGAAATTTATCGTTGTTTAAACACACTAGCTACACTGCGAAACGACTGTATAACAATTTCACTGTTTGCAAATGATAGGATTAATGTTACTTTTTAACTATTTATTAGACGGTCATTATGTGTGCACCTGAACGATGATTTATAACAAACATTAAAATGTTGTCAGTATACAGGCACTATACAGGTATAGCAGATAGTACATCAAAACACAATCACCCCAGCAATATATACATAGCTGTCAACCCCTGGAAGGTTCTTTGGCGTGAGATTTTTTTCCAGCCAGGGTCCAGGGGTCGCAGGTCGCGAAGTCCCCCCGCCCATCGAATGTCAAGAGCACATGGAGATCTGTGACGACACTTTTTATTCCAAAAGTAAAGTCAAGCTCATCTTCAACACGTGCTTACCTACTTTCGAACAGGATATATCATTGGTTGATGTTTATCTGTTGACCAATCACTGATCGTGTTTCACACGTTATTCGGTATAATACCGCTAAAATTAACTGAGGTCTTCGATGCTTCGCTTGCGACGCACACACATTTTTTAAAATACTTTTAGAAAAACCCCGGATACTGTGCTTCATAATTTTAATTACTAAAGACATGTGATATTTCATACCGTTGCAGTGAGACTGACATTTAATGCAAAACCGTCTCGCGGCTCATGCGTGACCGTTGACAGGTATGTATTTAACAGTTATGACAATTCGTTACATACGACGTTGGGTAAATTCGTGTCCTCTTTCCACCGTGCAGTTCGTATGCCGATATTTTGAAATGGTCAATCCCAGACTCGGGGTCAACGAATGACCAGGAAGCAGTCAATGCTGTTGTTGAATCCTTTGAAAAGAACAAATGGTCAGTCGTACACAAATAATGCGTGAATGTGTATACACTTTCATTAAATTGCATTGGAAACTAAAATAATGTGTTGTCATAAGTCGATTAACTTAACTTAATTATTACCTCGCAAAAGCGACATTAAGTTAATATAAATAGGTATATTTCAAAAGATTAAATTAACTTATTTGAAAAACAAAAACTTGACTCCTTAATCTACTGAATTAATCACCCCATGTCACTGAGTGATTATATAAATATATTCATATTTTGTGTAATAATTTTGAGTAACTTAAATGAACACCGGCTAATGATATGGATTTGCATGTAGCAGGAATGTCTTGTCACACATTGCTGTGGATACAAAGTTTGAGTTATTTTATTAGCACTGGGCGAAGATACATATTTACATGTATAGTCTTATGACGCGGTCCTTTGTATTTATTGTGTTATGGCTTCCGGCTGTTCACGGCACATACGCTAGAAGGATTATAAAAAAATTAAACTATTTATTTGTTGCACAACAAACGTTAACGATTAACTTAACTAGTTAAATTTACTAATTAACTTAGCTTAACGATATGGCTTTCATAATACTAGCTAGCTTAACTTTATTGAAACTAGTGAAAACTTTACTTAACTTAACCAGTCTATCTAGCATATTTTTCATCCAATACCTATAGGGAGATTGCAATATTGAACATGTTATGTCTGGGCGATAGTGACTGAACAACAGTTTATATACATCACAATTATAAATACCGTATATTGCATGTCGTTGGCCAGGTCTCTTCCATCGACGAGCTCCGACATCTTGGGTTCTGTCAGGTCGATCTTGAGTCCGTCAGATGTAACAGAAGTGGTAGAGTCAGCTTTGTTGGTCGATGTCACATCGACACGTACGAAGTCGCCGTGGTGCAGGTGGAAGTGATGGCGAACCATTGAACTGATGGACGGGTCAATGTTCTCTTCCGTGTGTATGACGATTTCGTTACCGCCACTGACTGAAATATGTGTTAATTTATGTAAATATGCAATGTTGCTGCCAATGTGTTCCATACTGTTATCATGATTACACATATTGCAATGATTGAAGCTGGTGTGAACTGTATTTCGCTACCGATCAATGTGTATAACTGTATGTGTAAGTACGTGCATGAAAGCTCATATACGAATGAAGTGTGCCCCACCTGCAGGCTTTCTGTATACATCAACTTGATAGCTTTTAATGCCGGATTCAGGATCTGAAAACTGCTTCCACGTGCTAGCAACTGTTGCAGCTTCAGAAGAGTACTTTTCATCAACATTAGGGTCCTTGCCATCTTTCACAAGGCCTTTCAGTGGCGGTGTCAAGTCAACGTACACTGAAATAAAGAGTAAGACTCATGGAAGAACAATAAACCTATGGAAAAACATCACTGTAAGAAAGCCCCTACCTATATATATTTCTCTCTCTCGCGCGCGCGCGTACAAACACACACACACACACACACACACACACACACACACACACACACACACACACACACACACACACACACACACACACACACACACACACACCCACAACCACCCACACACACATACATATACACACAAACATACGCAGGAACGCACGCAGGAACGCACGCACGCACGCACGCACGCACAAAAGCATACGGACGCCTGCCAGCTTAGACACAGGCATATAAAACATTGACGCTAAAATGCTTGTTTTCACAAATCCTTATTGTAATTATCCATACCTCCATCCGAGTGAGCAATGACGTTCTTCTCGACGAGTCCACCATTGAAAGCAGTTATGCTGCTGTAATAGACACGCTTGTGTTGAAGCTGTAGACCGTCTACACAGTGACTCGTGACGTTGTAGGACAGTCTGGTATTCGCGACGACGTCGTCAGAGCCAGGACTAGTTCCCAATTCGAACATATATTTTGCTGAAAGTAAAATGCCTACTTGTTGAACACATTTTTGATAATGTACCACATGCATATAATATAGCAATCATTGAAACACTGTGTAATGCACAATTCTTAGCTAAGTTGAATAGATACCTTACACCAAAACAAAGTATAATTGCATTAATATTAAAACATGTTATTATTTTGTAATTTGAGTTGTAAGTAATAACAGCTGGGAAAATTGTACGGCTTCAACAAATGATGCAATAAGGCAACAATAAGCTAAATACTTACATATTCCACTTTCTGGGTCTCGAAATCCATGCCAATAGGCACAGTATCTGATGGAAGAAGACTGGAAGGCGATATCCCTGTGTAACTTGTTAATATCGTAGACCACACCAGGAATGGGTGGAGACATGTCTACTATAATGGCTTTGTCAGAGTGGCCAATGGCCCTCAGGTCAACTGCAACGCAAACATGGCAAGTCAAGGGTCGTTTTGAATTATAAGATGTCAATTTTATCTAGCCTTTTGTGCCATCTGCAATTAAGTTAGCATATCGCGAATCAGGTTAGATGGTATTAAAATATGCAGTGTGTTAATAATCTATGTAACGTGCATAGTCGGCTTAATACAATAATTACGTACTTTTGTTGTAAAAGAAAACTAATCAAACAAATAGATTTTGTTCGGATATCAAATCATAGCGACGTGAGAACACCCAATACGTTCGGCTACGGGTGATTTGAGTGATACTTGAAAACAACAACGTTGTATATGTTATTATTGTCGACGTACATACATATCATGATACACGTGTAAATGCAACAATAACATGATACAGGAAATTCACCGTTGTTTGTTACCCGCGCCTTCACCCACGCAGGCACGCCGTCGGGGATGCGGAACTTGTACTCGACGTGGGAATAGTTCTGTACTGTCCTCCATGACAGTAGATACGTGTCCCTTCTGCTTCGACCGAAACCCACTTCTCCGCCACTGATGCCAGACACCGGGTCCCTGTGGACGCACAATAAACAAACGCAGTGTCGTATTGCTACGCATGGACATGTGAACACATCCCCCCCATCTTTTAATGTGTAGCGATCATTAAGAACATACTCCCGCAAAAGTCGTCATACTCGCATATTTGTTCACGTTGTGCAAAATACAGCACATACTCGATATTATATTACATTTAGTTATTAGTTATTAGGTAGGTCCCTGAATTTCATATATACTCATCTTGAACAGTCCCGCATGAAATAATGTAGATATATTGTGCAATATATCACTGTTGCTTATCGATGTTACCATTGCGCTGTATGTCGCTACACAAGTTACCATTCAAACACACAGTTGTGTCAGTGTATTTGTGCCATCTTCAACAATGGTTGAAATGCTATTCAATGATGAATGGTGGTGATAGTAATTCAAAAATTCTTAATACGAGAATATCGAAAATTATAAACGTACGTGGCGTTCACGCGAAAGGAAATATAGAAGCTCTCTTCGTTATATTTGATGTCGTAGATGGCATAGATGATCGGTGGTGTGGAGTCAATGGCGTACGACTGGGCGTGACATACAGACAGTACAAGAGGACCAAATTCAACATCATTGATGGCTCGCACGGTCACGTAATACTTATTATCTGAAACACACACACATATGCGTATGTATGTATGTATGTATGTATGTATGTATGTATGTATGTATGTATGTATGTATGTATGTATGTATGTATGTATGTATGCATATATGTATGCAAGCATGCATGCATATATGTATGTATGTATATGTATGCATGTATGTGTATGTATGTGTATATATGTGTATGCCTATATGCATGCGTGTATGTGTGTATGTATATATGTATGAGTGTATGTGAGTGTATGTGTATGTGCGTGCATGTGTGCATACGTGTACATACGTCCCCAGCTGTTTATGCCAATATGTGTGTGTGTGTGTGTGTGTGTGTGTGTGTGTGTGTGTGTGTGTGTGTGTGTTGTGTGTGTGTGTGTGTGTGTGTGTGTGTGTGTGTGTGTGTGTGTGTGTGTGTGTGTGTGTGTGTGTGTGTGTGTGTGTGTATTCCCACTTAACACTTAACAGAATGACAGTTGTATTTATTTTACTTGAGTGTTGCATACATTTTGTTTCGTTTCGTGAATACCGTTGACCAACGAACATTAACCCAGAAACATTTGCAAATTATTTAAGAATTTTGTGTAGGATCACATCTGGATATGTGGCTTGATACATGTCAGAATAGCATGACAACGGAAGGAAAGTTTGACGCCATGTTAACTGTTTACATACAGTTAACCACCTAGAACACAGTTGCATGTGTATGTGTGTGACATGAAGAAACCAAAATACTTCCATGTTTAGTGATTGTGACAGTTACTGGCGGTTTGTATGAACGTTGACTGGGTGAGGAAAGGTTATTACCAGGCAGGTTAAGTGGGAACGCTAGACCAACATTCGTCCACTCTGAGGCGGAAGCAATGTGTTCGTGCGGGTCGTTGTGCGTAACGATGTTGTCTCCGCACGGCGAGGTTCCCACGGCCCACGTGTACATCAGAATCCCCGTCTCGTTGTCGTAGAAGCCGTCCCAGTTGGCTGCGCGGAATCAAGATATTACAAAGAAGAATACATGCACACGAATATCGTGATGGTGGTTTGCCCTTTCATTATTCAATGCTTTGCTAAGCTACAGTATCTGAATGGACTGGCCGCAATAATGATTACCAGTTAGATTATAACGATGTCCGTTCATCAAACTTTCCAAGCAGCAAACCTTAACGAAGAATAATAGTAATAACCTCACTGATCATTATTCGAAATATATATATTTGTTGCTCAAATATGTATTGACTCAGCTGGCCACCAAGACAGGCATTGCCACCTGGACTTGCTTTTTACTATTCATAATAGATCAGACAGTCTTGGCAAAACAGATAGGTAGAACAATTGGAGACTAGGGTATGTCACTAAAGGTCGGTTTACACGAGCGACTTGTGCCCCAATTCGTTGCGGGTACGGTGTCTCGAGGGTGTTTGCAAGATCGATTCTTGAAGGTGACCCGAGATTTCGCTACCCAGGACAACATTGGCAATGTCGACATGTCTATGTGTAAATATTTATATTTGCATGTTATTGCACTACATGGCATACTCAACACAAAATCTGGTACGTTACCCGTAAACATGCGATTCGCCCGAGTGTACTTTTGGTCCACAGCCGGCTCATGTCCGTTGAAGACGGTGAGAGATCCTTCGCCGTCAACAATGGTTCTGCAGAAAACAAGTAGCATTAGTCCACCAACGATAATTAATAGCGCTATCAGTTGTAAAAACAAATATGGCTAATAACTAAATATTTAGTAGTTATGTGATACATAAAATTATATGTGCAGTTATGATGTCTGCTATTTAGTTGTAGTTGTAGTAGTTGTTATATTTTGCATTGTTCGTTTTAAGTAGTTTAGCTTTAGCAAGAAAATGTGTAATTTCATTGAAACTGGAAAGTTATGTTACACTGAACTAGTAAGGTATGATTTTGCAGAAACAGGAAGTTTATGTTACTCTAAGACTGGTTGATCATCCTACTGAATCTTTTTCCGAAATTCATAAGTTATATTGCACCGTAATTGGAATATATTGAACCTGAAGGTTAGTTTACATTGAAACCGGAAGGTCAATTTACACTGAATACAGATATGATTAGATGGGAACTAGCAGGTCCGATTACGTCCAAACTGGAAGGTCAGAACACTAAAATTGGATAGTCAGGATATTACACTGAAATGTAATTTATGTAGAGCAAGGAAATGATAGGTCCTAAACTTGACCCATGTGGGTCCAATGGTGTGCTTCTCAAGTGTTTATTTACCAAGTTTGTTTACTCAGAAAGCGTTTGTGATGGATTTAATTAAAGGCTTTGGGAATGTCATGTTATCAAGCTTTTTTGTATCAATCATCCATACAGGGCAGTCTCAATGAGTTCACTCACAAGAGAGTCCTGACTGGAAACCATGTTGAACGTGGACGTCATGCTCGTGTATATGGTTCCTCATTTTGCTAACAGTAATGTGCTCCTTTATTTTAATTTTACCGAGCACACATATGAATGACATGGGTATATAGTTTGTAAGGCAGTATTTTTGTTCTAGTTGGGAGTTCATCTCATGCTACACGGTTCAATTAACACACATATATGTATATTTACCTATGTGCTGGATACGTTGTCTCAGGGCCACATCTGTGTTGCCACAGTTTAGGTACATAGTTCTTGCACGAGTCTTGTGTGAAGTTGTCTGCAGCTTCATTCTTGATAACTCCCGGAGACGGCGGAGTGAGGTCGACCAGCACGCCGCTCGACGATATGATGTTCTTGTATTCTGTGGAACCACATATTGTCATGGGTTTATAATAGTGATAGTGGTTGCTACAACAACCGCAATCTCACCCACTACCGCTACCCCTACCGCAACGGCAACATCATCATCATCATCATCAGCAGCAGCAGCAGCAGCAGCAGCAGCAGCAGCAGCAGCAGCAGCAGCAGCAGCAGCAGCAGCAGCAGCAGCAGCAGCAGCAGCAGCAGCAGCAGCAGCAGCAGCAGCAGCAGCAGCAGCAACAACAGCAACAACAGCAACAACAGCAACAGAAGCGCGCGCACACGCACAGCATTAATCAAATATGATTATTTTCAATTTGTCTTCAATAATCAATGGTAGAGAAAAATTCAGGCAAATGCGTGATTCATGTTAACCTATACAAGTTAATTCAATAAATAAAAATACAGTAACGCACGATGTTTCCCAATTAAAATTCCTTCCTCAAAAACGTTATGACGACATATTTTGTCATAATAATTGTGCGGTCCTCCCTCGAAGTGAACATCATACAAATTAATACATTGATGACATCTTCGATACTCACACGGATTTTGTTATAACACACTTATTTATATCCGTAACTATTTTTGCTTAATGAATATATTTTATATGAATGTAAATTGTCAGCGTGACTTACCAAGCACATTGCGCAGATAGTAATTTAGATAAACCCTTGTGTTGTGGGCAAGGTTCAACCGGGTAAATTGTACGGATGTGACGTGGCCGATACCTCGCCTTTCAAAATGGTGGAAACGGCCACTCTGAAAAAGAAACAAATTCCATTGTTCTCTATCCGTCTCTGTCTACCACCATCTATCTGTCTACATATATTAATACATTTGTATATGTTACGTTTCGATCTCTCTTTCTCATAACCGTGTATTTATTACTCATCCGTTACGATACTCCTCAGTATCCCGAAAATAACATAATGGTAACGCATACTCACTAGTCTCACATATGTGGTGTGTCCTTCAACGTGGTTCATCAATTCACACAGTCCACCTTCGTCGTAGTCGTAGTTGAAGCTGAGACACACAGTGGCCGGGTGACTGAGACAGTCCCGGGCACACGCCTCGGCGTACTGGTAGTGCGTCGTCTTGAGCGGCGTCACTACCAGACGACCTTCTCTAGGGGCTACACAAAGTAACGTTCACATTAGGCATAGAGTAACTTCTCTACCGGCTACACAAAGGAACGTTCATCTTTGACACGCAAGACCTTTTTTAGGGGTTGCAAAATGGAACGTTCACATTAGGCACATACGACCGCTGCACAAAAGAACGCTCACATTAGTCATAGACGAATTTCTATAGGGACTGCACGAAAAAACGTTCACATTAGTCATAGACGACCTTCTCTAGGGGCTGCACAAAAGAACGTTCACATTAGTCATAGACGACCTTCTCTAGGGGCTACACGAAAGAACGTTCACATTAGTCATAGACGACCTTCTCTAGGGGATGCACAAAAGAACGTTCACATTAGTCATAGACGACCTTCTCTAGGGGCTACACGAAAGAACGTTCACATTAGTCACAGACGACCTTCTCTAGAGGCTACACGAAAGAACGTTCACATTAGTCACAGACGACCGTCTCTAGGGGCTGCACAAAAGAACGCTCACATTAGTCACAGACGACCTTCTCTAGGGGCTGCACAAAAGAACGTTCACATTAGTCATAGACGATCTTCTCTAGGGGCTGCACAAAAGAACGTTCACATTAGTCACAGACGACCTTCTCTAGGGGCTGCACAAAAGAACGTTCACATTAGTCACAGACGACCTTATCTAGGGGCTGCACAAAATAACGTTCACATTAGTCACAGACGACCTTCTCTAGGGGCTGCACAAAAGAACGTTCACATTAGTCACAGACGACCGTCTCTAGGGGCTGCACAAAAGAACGTTCACATTAGTCATAGACGACCTTCTCTAGGGGCTGCACAAAAGAACGTTCACATTAGTCATAGACGACCTTCTCTAGGGGCTGCACAAAAGAACGTTCACATTAGTCATAGACGACCTTCTCTAGGGGCTGCACAAAAGAACGTTCACATTAGTCATAGACGATCTTCTCTAGGGGCTGCACAAAAGAACGTTCACATTAGTTATAGACGACCTTCTCTAAGGGCTGCACAAAAGAACGTTCACATTAGTTACAGACGACCTTCTCTATGGTCTGCACAAAAGAACGTTCACATTAGCCCTAGACGATTTTCTCTAGGGGCTACACAAAAGAACGTTCACGTTAGTCATAGACGATCTTCTCTAGGGGCTACACAAAAGAACGTTCACGTTAGTCATAGACGATCTTCTCTAGGGGCTGCACAAAAGAACGTTCACGTTAGTCATAGACGATCTTCTCTAGGGGCTACTCAAAAGAATGTTCACGTTAGTCATAGACGATCTTCTCTAGGGGCTGCACAAAAGAACGTTCACATTAGTCATAGACGATCTTCTCTAGGGGCTGCACAAAAGAACGTTAACTTTAGTCACAGACGACCTTCTCTAGGGGCTTCACAAAAGAACGTTCACATTTGTCACAGACGATCTTCTCTAGGGGCTGCACAAAAGAACGTTCACATTAGTCATAGACGATCTTCTCTAGGGGCTGCACAAAAGAACGTTCACATTAGTCACAGACGACCTTCTCTAGGGGCTGCACAAAAGAACGTTCACATTAGTCATAGACGATCTTCTGTAGGGGCTGCACAAAAGAACGTTCACATTAGTCACAGACGATCTTCTCTAGGAGCTGCACAAAAGAACGTTCACATTAGTCATAGACGATCTTCTCTAGGGGCTGCACAAAAGAACGTTCACATTAGTCACAGACGATCTTCTCTAGGGGCTGCACAAAAGAACGTTCACATTAGTCACAGACGACCTTCTCTAGGGGCTGCACAAAAGAACGTTCACATTAGTCACAGACGACCGTCTCTAGGGGCTGCACAAAAGAACGTTCACATTAGTCACAGACGACCTTCTCTAGGGGCTGCACAAAAGAACGTTCACATTAGTCATAGACGATCTTCTCTAGGGGCTGCACAAAAGAACGTTCACATTAGTCATAGACGATCTTCTCTAGGGGCTGCACAAAAGAACGTTCACATTAGTCACAGACGATCTTCTCTAGGGGCTGCACAAAAGAACGTTCACATTAGTCACAGACGACCTTCTCTAGGGGCTGCACAAAATAACGTTCACATTAGTCACAGACGACCTTCTCTAGGGGCTGCACAAAAGAACGTTCACATTAGTCACAGACGACCTTCTCTAGGGGCTGCACAAAAGAACGTTCACATTAGTCATTGACGACCTTATCTAGGAGCTGCACAAAAGAACGTTCACATTAGTCATAGACGATCTTCTCTAGGGGCTGCACAAAAGAACGTTCACATTAGTTATAGACGACCTTCTCTAGGGGCTGCACAAAAGAACGTTCACATTAGTCATAGACGACCTTCTCTAAGGGCTGCACAAAAGAACGTTCACATTAGTCACAGACGACCTTCTCTATGGTCTGCACAAAAGAACGTTCACATTAGTCATAGATGATTTTATCTAGGGGCTACACAAAAGAACGTTCATGTTAGTCATAGACGATCTTCTCTAGGGGCTACACAAAAGAACGTTCACGTTAGTCATAGACGATCTTCTCTAGGGGCTGCACAAAAGAACGTTCACGTTAGTCATAGACGATCTTCTCTAGGGGCTACACAAAAGAATGTTCACGTTAGTCATAGACGATCTTCTCTAGGGGCTGCACAAAAGAACGTTCACATTAGTCATAGACGATCTTCTCTAGGGGCTGCACAAAAGAACGTTAACTTTAGTCACAGACGACCTTCTCTAGGGGCTGCACAAAATAACGTTCACATTAGTCACATACGATCTTCTCTAGGGGCTGCACAAAAGAACGTTCACATTAGTCATAGACGATCTTCTCTAGGGGCTACACAAAAGAACGTTCACGTTAGTCATAGACGATCTTCTCTAGGGGCTGCACAAAAGAACGTTCACGTTAGTCATATACGATCTTCTCTAGGGGCTACTCAAAAGAATGTTCACGTTAGTCATAGACGATCTTCTCTAGGGGCTGCACAAAAGAACGTTCACATTAGTCATAGGCGATCTTCTCTAGGGGCTGCACAAAAGAACGTTAACTTTAGTCACAGACGACCTTCTCTAGGGGCTGCACAAAAGAACGTTCACATTTGTCACAGACGATCTTCTCTAGGGGCTGCACAAAAGAACGTTCACATTAGTCATAGACGATCTTCTCTAGGGGCTGCACAAAAGAACGTTCACATTAGTCACAGACGACCTTCTCTAGGGGCTGCACAAAAGAACGTTCACATTAGTCATAGACGATCTTCTGTAGGGGCTGCACAAAAGAACGTTCACATTAGTCACAGACGATCTTCTCTAGGAGATGCACAAAAGAACGTTCACATTAGTCATAGACGATCTTCTCTAGGGGCTGCACAAAAGAACGTTCACATTTGTCACAGACGATCTTCTCTAGGGGCTGCACAAAAGAACGTTCACATTAGTCACAGACGACCTTCTCTAGGGGCTGCACTAAAGAACGTTCACATTAGTCACAGACGACCTTCTCTAGGGGCTGCACAAAAGAACGTTCACATTAGTCACAGACGACCTTCTCTAGGGGCTGCACAAAAGAACGTTCACATTAGTCACAGACGATCTTCTCTAGGGGCTGCACAAAAGAACGTTCACATTAGTCACAGACGACCTTCTCTAGGGGCTGCACAAAATAACGTTCACATTAGTCACAGACGACCTTCTCTAGGGGCTGCACAAAAGAACGTTCACATTAGTCACAGACGACCTTCTCTAGGGGCTGCACAAAAGAACGTTCACATTAGTCATAGACGACCTTCTCTAGGGGCTGCACAAAAGAACGTTCACATTAGTCATTGCCGACCTTATCTAGGGGCTGCACAAAAGAACGTTCACATTAGTCATAGAGGATCTTCTCTAGGGGCTGCACAAAAGAACGTTCACATTAGTTATAGACGACCTTCTCTAGGGGCTGCACAAAAGAACGTTCACATTAGTCATAGACGACCTTCTCTAAGGGCTGCACAAAAGAACGTTCACATTAGTCACAGACGACCTTCTCTATGGTCTGCACAAAAGAACGTTCACATTAGTCATAGACGATTTTCTCTAGGGGCTACACAAAAGAACGTTCACGTTAGTCATAGACGATCTTCTCTAGGGGCTACACAAAAGAACGTTCACGTTAGTCATAGACGATCTTCTCTAGGGGCTGCACAAAAGAACGTTCACGTTAGTCATAGACGATCTTCTCTAGGGGCTACACAAAAGAATGTTCACGTTAGTCATAGACGATCTTCTCTAGGGGCTGCACAAAAGAACGTTCACATTAGTCATAGACGATCTTCTGTAGGGGCTGCACAAAAGAACGTTCACATTAGTCACAGACGATCTTCTCTAGGGGCTGCACAAAAGAACGTTCACATTAGTCATAGACGATCTTCTCTAGGGGCTGCACAAAAGAACGTTCACATTAGTCATAGACGATCTTCTGTAGGGGCTGCACAAAAGAACGTTCACATTAGTCACAGACGATCTTCTCTAGGAGCTGCACAAAAGAACGTTCACATTAGTCATAGACGATCTTCTCTAGGGGCTGCACAAAAGAACGTTCACATTAGTCATAAACGATCTTCTCTAGGGGCTGCACAAAAGAAAGCTCACATTAGGCACAGAAGACCTTCTCTAGGGGCTGCACAAAACGAAAGTCCACATTAGATGTATCGTTTGTTGAATACACTAATTCAAATTAATATAAAAATTTTCACTAGCACATTTCGTTTAGTTGGTCGATAATGAAATAAGGTTACCGTAATGAATCACACCAAAATAGTTGTTTCGACTGATTACATTATTCACAGTATCATCACAATACACCTGGTGTAATGTGTGCTTATACCATTATTGTGTATGTTTAGAAATGAAGAGACCACTTATAGCGTTAGAGGTGTTGTATATGCTGCGCTGTTTAAATACTGTTTGATTATGCTTTCAGCACTTGCACCGTTCACTTGCATAGCCAATCGTGCTTTCATTGATACAATATCACTTTGAAACGACTTGAGAACTAAGAACAAATAATATAACTTTGAAACTTTGAAACGACTTGGTCTAGTTAGGAACAAACAGTATAACTTTGAATTTTGACTTGATCGAGCTAACAACAAACAATATCAGTTTGATACGACTTGATCGAGCTAAGAACACTATGTGGCATGTTGTCATTCTTTTCTAATTAAATCGCAATTACCTGTAAAATGTTCGAGCAGTCGCAGCCCCAGAGGGTCATCTCCTGTGGCCACTCTACTGGCAGCTTTGACGCTGGCCACGCTCTTCCAGTTGACTATCTGCGAGCCGTGAGAACCCTTGCCGTAACCTGCACCGATCTGGGAAACAAAGTTTCAATAATTTCGTAACCGACTTTAAGGTCCGATTGGCCTCCCATTTCACAACATAGTGCGTCTGGAAAACGCGTGAGATGCGCTTCGCTAAATAAGGATTGCCGGCAAATAAGGATTGCCGGCAAACTGTACAGCCGGACCGCCCAGTTATATGAACATTCGAGTTTTCGAAGTCAGATGTATATGGTGACATTTCACATTGTAATAATATGGACTCAAGATTTTATATCGCCAATTTGTTTAAGTTAGTTGCATAAACATATATGTATATGTAAATCCATAGTGACTAAGTTACATATAGAAGCATTATTATTAATTACTTGATTCAGTCCATATAAATGATCATACTTTCTGGGTGACCATGACGGAGTCGTCAAGAGCTAGCGCGGATCCTTGTAGCAGCTCGGGGTGGCCAGTACTGCTGAAGTCCGGGGTGATGCGTCCCACAGGCAGTGTCATGTCGTAAGTTGGCAGTTCACAAGACGCCGTTGAAGACAATCCCATAGAGTTGTTTGCCATCACGCGGAAGTACAAACGTATACTATGGATCATTCTCTGAAGGAGCACAAATCAAAAAGTGCATTACATGAAAGGAGCGACTTTTCTCATTTCTAAATAAAGCGGTTGCTAAACGATTGCAGACTGGCTGCGTATGCATAGTTTGCATACTTGGACGATTGACCGGATGACTGACATTATGTAAGTATTAACTAAGCGACTTCATTACTTATGTAATGTGTGCAATCAATGATGTACTGAAGGTGAAGGATAAAATAAATATGAACGGATATAAGGAATGTGAATGAATAGACGACAACCCGACTGACCCAGACTGAGTTGTACACTGACTGACCAGGAGACTCACGTGTAGACTGTCTGACCCAGTGACTGATATGTAGACGGACTAACTCAGTGAATTATTTGTAGATGACCGACTTGTGGACTGACACAACTGTAGATTGACCAGTTTAGTGACTGCCTTGTAGACAGCTAATATTGTATAGTGACCAACATGTAGACTGGCCGAATCAGTGATTTAATTGCACGCTCAATGACTCACTGGCTGACTTGTAGACTGACATGACAGTAAGCTGGCGAACTTGTTGACTGAATGACTCAATGACTGGCATTACATCTTTGTTATAAAATACTAATATTATTAGTATAATATTATTATAATGTTCGTATACTACACTTCTGAGTATATGCCCACGCATTCGTTCGCCAATGCTGACGCTGGAACATCCACCCACCCGCACAACAACAGTCGATCCTGCACCCAGAGGCTCGTTGTCGATTACGTCACACCCCCCGCTGAATGTGCCGACGCAGTAGGAGAGCTCCACCTCACTGCGGTCATCAGCCACATCAAACTCGATGTTGAAGGCGGGCTCCGTGTAGTCACGCCCCTCGATCTGGGTCACGTGACAGCCGGTACTCGAGGGGCCAATGGCGCGTCGTCTGCGTCGTGACCCGGAAGTATCACTATCGCTGCCGCTACTTGGACCTTTACAATTGTAACACTTCTGAAATGCCAAGTTGCAGTTATTTTAACAGTGTGATTTTGCAATTACATACAACCGGTGTGCAATTCGAAAATGTCATATGTCAAAATAAACTATACTGGTTAAGCTGTGGCTAGTTTATTCTCTCCGCTAAGTCTTTCTCTTCTCACGTCCTTATACTGCCAAAAACATCGGACGTGCGTTGATGCTGTTGATTCACCTGGACGTCGTCTTGATTCGTTGTCCAGTTGAAATGGTGACATAGTTAATGTAAATGTCTATACAAAAAACAAAACGATAATAGTTTTTTTACCCATTTAACTTCCTCACACTTATATTCAAGTCAGACATATCCGCCATGTCGGGAAATTTGATAACCAGTTTAGCAATTGTCAAATATATGTGAACGTTAAAACATTCACATTGTGACTTAATTAAAGTCAGTGTTGTAACAATAATACAAACTGAAGTAAAATAGTAACACTAATGATCGAACACCGCAGCACTAAGCTTAGTAACTCTTTGAATAAGACAAACAACGACACACGCTTTATCAGTAGTGACCGCTGTATGGCGATTGTTTTGGTAAAGTACGGGTCTTTTACCGCTTCCTTGTACAATCCGAAGTCTGGCGCAGTCAAGTCGGGTTCTGCGTCGTTGTAGTTCCACATCTTCTTGTTGACAGCCGCCGTCTGGTATTCCCAAAGCAACGTTGTAAGTTTCGTGTTCCAGCATTTCCGTCCTTTCCATGGGATGTAGATACAAAATCGAGCAATGAGTAATGCGCGGAGTTCGATGCGCAGCGGGATCAGATTGAGGTCCATGCTAGCCCTAAAACAACAACGGGTAAATTTATTGATGGCGTTATTGGCGAATATAACTATAATTTATAGATAGTGTTCTGACAATGTCGTATGCGTGTATGCGTTCATGTTTACATGCGAGCGAGCGTGCGTACGTGTGTACGTGTACGATGCTTACATATGGGTTGGCAAAAAGCAACTCTTCAATAAAATGCAGAAACAGAAACACAAGCTAATATGTTTTGGTCACGTCATCAGACAAGAAGGAATTAAACGGAAATATTTGAGAGAATGGTGGAGAGTAAAAGTGGTAGGCCAAGAGCCGCCTGGAGGGCAACCTCAAAGCATGGTGATGATGATGATGATGTATACGCACGCACGCATGCACGCACGCTCGCACGCACGCACGTTTCTAGGCTGATAACACAACACAACGCTGATATCACTATTGGAAGAAAAAAACTATTTCACCCATGCGGGTCATGCTCCGAAAGTACTTCAACACATAACGTATAACCTATGCGATAAAACTTATCATTTAAAACTTATCTCATATGTAGTTGTAATGCAGTTTCAGCTATAAGTTTGAAGCAGTGAACTTGCCCATTAATAATAATAATACAATAATTAATTAACTTCTATGGTGCCTATATCCTCAGGAACCTGAGCCCATATGTGCAACAAAACGGAATCATTAAGCATAATCGTGAACAGGGACGCGCAAAAGTCATTATCAGAACGAGGGACAACCGCAGATTTATGGAAATGAAACTAATTAAGCATATTTCTTCGCTTGCAACCGTACCATGCCAGAGTGATTTCCCACCAGGCTGGAGCCGCTAGTGTGACGATGCGTTCTTAAACGTATAATTACAGTAAGACTACTAGTGCTTTCTATGTCCATGTTCTTGGATATCTAGACTACATAGCATGTAAAACTGTAGCACGTCTTCTTTGAAACAAACTTTAAAAAACAATAAGTAGCGTATTCGCCAATCTACCCGTATTTATGTATGCCTAAATCGGCTCAAAACTTATGGAGTACCTGACCGGCAAATTCGGCTGACGTCAGTACGTTAATACATATACGTTACGTAACTAACGACATGTACAGCGAAATTAGCATGGAAAACTGCCTACGATCTTGTATACCTGACTTCCAAGGGAAATTTGTTGAATTCCACCGTAACGGTCGTGGGGAAAGATGTCGTGAGGAGGAATCCTGTCAAACGAAGCTCGGCTCTCACCAGGATCCACGAGACCCCGACTGAACCCCACACGGAGCTTCCAATGCTAGGTACGACTGTCGCCTAAAGTTAACCTCAAATGAGTTCAGTAGTTGTTTTATTGTGAAAATATATATGACGGCGAAATGTGAGTGTGTTTTCTGTTAGTCAAAGGTTAACATGGACATAGTTCCAACGAGTTGATGCGACGACAGAGAAAGCCCCAGAAGCGTAATAATAATAATAATAATAATATACTTTATTTATTCACTATCAAAGCCGGGACTAGTGCCCCGTTCACGGGTAATTACAAAATCGGCAAACTTCTAAGATACATAAAGATGCTTTTAAGAGAAATAAATAAAAAGTATAAAGTAAAATACAAAATGCTAGTATGTATACATACATACATACATACATACATACATACATACATATATATATATATATATATATATATATAAATAAACCTATGTATGGTAAAATTACAGGTAAGTGCAATTGCAATGATAAAGCAAACAATTTGCAAAAGTGCTGAACAGCTGATCATATTGGATAACCAACTTAAAGACTTCACCTATTTTCATGTTCAACGTATATTAGAACTAGATGATTTACACAACATTCTTTATGCGATTACAAGTCATTGCACCAAGTTAGTTAACTCAATATGCAAATAAGCGTCCCAGTGCTTACAACGAGATACTGAACATTAACAAGCGACATCTTACCGACGCCTTCATTGACATCAAGCACAGTCTGCAGTAGAACGTAGCCCCATAATTTCCATCAATGCCGAACACTGGAGCAACGAAACCATACTAATTTATCTAAAGTATATAACCCTTTTGAATGGAACGTGTGATTGATTACTTTGCACCAAGGAATATTACTGTGGTACGAATGTTAATATATTATGTTTTCGTCCATCAAGTGTCCCTCATAAGTAAACGTTACCAGCCATGTTAAAAAAATTACGGCTCAACAAGTACTATCGTGTTGTTATACACACCATATAATGTGAATATGTATATAGAACATAGTTAATTAAAATCAGAAAATAACTATACTTACTAAAATACAACGGAATTGGCCCGACCGGGATGACAATTGGTGGTGCCCGGTAGATCGGGGTGTAGTACGGGCCGAAGTTCATCCTTAGACCGGTCGTGCAGATATCGAAACGCTCAAATTCATTGTCAAAGATCTTCACAACGAGGTTTTCAATCTGTTCCCTTAGCTGAAGACGTTATTGCAACGATGCAATAAAAACGTATATTCACATTATAACAATTATGTACGTACTGTCCCATAGTGAAAAAATATTACAATTAATATTTGGAAGATGCTTTGATCAAAGTAAAATTTGCTTAAACACAATTTCATTGTTAACACCTTGAGAATGTACAATTGGATATATTGGAAATCGGGAAGGTTCCCAACTTTCCACTAATCTCTGCTATTGTGCAGTTCGAGTGTTCGTATTATTGACCCCATATATTGTACCGTGCACTACACTGACCATGACGTGCACTGTCTACTATAGGCGTGTTCCTACCCATTGAAAAACATTACAAAGCATCGATGTCAATCTACATTACCCATTGCTGGAATGCCTCCCGAAGATCTTCGACCAGTTCGACCATCTGCTTTTCATCGACACCACTCACGTCAACCAACTTAATGACATCACCTATTTTCATGCTCAACATCGTGTCTACATCTGAAAGTAAGCAAATGTGGATATTAGTCCCTCCTCAAATCGATTTTTGTTAGTCTAATTTCAAATCAATTTTGCAGAATGTCAAACCTACTTATTATCCACTGCAACATGCTAGCTCGGCTGTGTAACTTTTGTATGCATTTGTGTATGTGAAATCATCAGACAAACTATTAAATTTGTCAATTATTTCGATGATTTGTAAAAAATGCACATTTTTATATTAAATCGAATTACTAAAACTATTCACACACTACATATTTGGACATCAACGATTCGCGATATGCTATATCAGTTGAGGGTGGTGTTCTAAGGTGGTTTAAACTTTCAATTTGCCGATGTAATCCCTCATTCACGGACTCTCACTCACGTACACGCACACTTGTAACCATGCACGCATGCTCGCACACCCGCGCGCAAACAAGCACGCATACACACGTGTCATTCCTACGTCATGATATATGTCTCTAACCCACTGTTTTGTTTTGTTATCTATGAATCTAGCTCTCAGTCTTTTTAATATATCTGTCTACCTCCGAATTAATTTTGAAAAGACCGACGTAACGTGGATAGGTGAACAGGAGGTGGACCTGCATGTAGTACTTAATGGAAACCATACTAAACAAGTGGATAGCTTTGGCGTACTTGGGCTGATATATGATGCTGGAGGAAGTAGCAACGAGGTACAGAGGAGGTTTAGCAAGAAGAATCGGTAACGTGGAGGAGGGTGGAAGGTATTATGTGGGAAAGAAAGTTGACGAAACAGATAAAATGAAAATTATTGGAACCCTGCCTAGTATCAGCTAATGTATATGGGTTGGGAACACTTGCACTAACAGAGAGAGAGAGAGAGAGAGAGAGAGAGAGAGAGAGAGAGAGAGAGAGAGAGAGAGAGAGAGAGAGAGAGAGAGAGAGAGAGATAGAGAGAGAGAGAGAGAGAGAGAGAGAGAGTGAGAGAGAGAGAGGAGGATATGCAGGCAGCAGATAACAACTGGGTTTGGCGAAAATGAAGGTAGTGTGGAGCAGACTGTGATGGGAAGGAAACCGCCAGAGAATAAGCGAGGATATATTGAAAAAAAGCAGTGAAAACAGAAGAGGGTTGTAGAAGGAGAAGAAGATGTAAATTAAGATGGAGGGATACTGTTAAGATAAATGTCGAAAATGTAAGTTGAACAGCCATCGAGAGGGCGGATACAATGTAGCCCCCAACAGCACGTGACCGGGATGAGAGGAATACAAAGCATATATGTATACGTATACGTCTGTCTCTCTCAACCTATACGTATACGTCTGTCTCTCCCAACCTATACGTATACGTATGTCTATCCCAACCTATACGTATACGTCTGTCTCTCCCAACCTATACGTATACGTCTGTCTCTCCCAACCTATACGTATACGGCTGTCTCTCACAACCTATACTTTTATCTTTCTTACACTCTCTCTTGTTTCTAATGTTACTGGCCTCCTTGTTTATAGAAGGCATATTTTGGCTCAACATTGCTGTAACATTATCCTTTATTCTGTAACACACTAGCATATCAAGAGCGCATTGGTTCCCTGTAATAGTTGACAGTAAAATATGTATTGAAGTATAATGTAATTATCATTACAGGAATGTCGTATTCATAATGCATAGGCACAAACAACTCATACGGACTGGTCGAATTACGACATATTTTTGCTCCTATTTTCGAATGGCAAATGTAGACATAAACGATGACTGTATTCATATTCACTGTCAAATTCATGTTGGTTTATCATTATCTCATGGGATCAATAGAACACCAACATTTTCAAACATAGTTCATTTAAATACCTACTTGGTGTGTCGGCCGGGCGAGTCAAGACGGGCAATATCACGTTGGAGACACACGGTCCTATTTCAATCTTGGCATCCGCCATTATGACCACGTGACTCATACACTCCTCCGAACGAGTCGAACACCATGCCACTCCAAGCGATATCTGTAGATTGGATCAAACAGGCATGAACGTCAACAAAATGTCCGTTAATTAAGCTGTCCACGACTTTGGGAAATACATATAGCACAATATAATGTGGTTTAGACCAGGAGAGAGGATATCAAATATCAGAGTTTAAAACATTGAATATTGAACATTGTAGATTCAATATGAGAACTTACTCATTATCGCTGATGAATACATTAATGAAATACATTATCCCCTGATTGAGCGATAAGTCCTGACTAGTATGTTATGGTTACATATTGTTGGACTTTCGGCATGGTTTCCTTGTCCACGTGCCATCCCGGGCTTATCTCGTTAAATTTTACTAAGAGGTGCGTTAGCATTACGTAATGCAACTGTAGTCGACGAATTTTGCGTTACGGCGTAAGGCTATGAGTACTTGCTGGTGTGTCTAAGGAGCTCTATTAACTCCTAGGTAAGCGATATATATATATATATATATATATATATATATATATATATATATATATATATATATATATTATTTTATTGTGATAGATACACCAACAAATGACCACAAGAAGAAGTGTTGCTTGACGAGAAATGTGTTTTATGTTAATAAATGTAATGTTAATAAAAATAAAACAAATACAATAACTGGTTTCAATATACTATATTTGTTTCTGAATACATGTACTGTAGAACTAGTCTGTTCTAATGACACCTACATCAATCGAGTGTAAGGTTCAGCATACGATGTTTCATGTGCCGCTATGTGCCGTTGAATAGGCGACACATCAACAAAAATGTTTCATGTGCCGCTATGTGCCGTTGAATAGGCGACACATCAACAAAAATGCATTTGTTCTAATGAGTTACCTTCAGTTCATTGCCTGGCCTTTTAATCTTGAAGTTCAACATCAGTTGAATTACATTTAGCATGTTTATATCGTTAGATAGTTCGATATCGTCTTCCGTTGCTGAAAATGAAATATGGATTATTGTAGCGTATTAATCAATACATGTAATGAAGAAACAAATCGAACTATACATCACGATGTTTGATCAGACACGATTATTTATTTCATAGATAACTACATTGTGCATATGTAACCCTGGTGGATTTAGCTGCTCTATGTATTTGGTAGGCCACTCACTAGAGGGCGCTATGCCCTGTGTCACTCCCAGCTTAACGATCTGAGCTAGTTTTATTTTTAGTAGTCACTGCAGTTCGCTATGGGCCGGAGATGACGATAGACGTTGTTCTATGCAGGCAACCTTCTCCCGGCTCAGTATACATCTTGACAATTTTTCTCTGGTGAGACACTTTTATGATATTTATATAGTTAGACTTTATTTATAAATTATTAGAAGAACTTGTGAAACTTTATGCTAAGTTGAATGTTTTGGAAGTCGCCACTTTACAATTCAGTTAAGGGCACGGCGGCAATAAGTGTGCTGGGCGTGGCAGTATTGGGTAACTTTATATTGTCGTTATACTTTGCCATTCGTTTATACACTAGATAAAACTAATTGTTACTGATGTGTGAATATATATATATATATATATATATATATATATATATATATATATATATATATATATATATATATATGTATTCAGTAATAGAGTCGTTCGACTTGGTTACATATATACATGTGTGTGTATGTGTGTGTGTGTGTGTGTGTGTGTGTGTGTGTGTGTGTGTGCGTGCGTGCGTGCGTGCGTGCGTGCGTGCGTGCGTGCGTGTGTGTGTGTGTGTGTGTGTATACACATGCATTTATACATACATACATACATACATACATACATACATACATATATACATACATGCATACGTACGTATGTACGTACGTACGAACATACACACCAACTCCTATAGCAAAGTAAGGTCCACGCGCTATACTACCTGGTGGACAACTGCAGAATATACACAGCACGCCCCTGGATGAGTTTACCACATAGCATTCAGTCAGCCTATTCTACCGCCTTAAGATCGACCAGAGCTTCTTGGCGGATGACCCCCCCCCCCCGTTGCAATTCTGCAGCTTACATTGGGGCAACAAGACAGACAAACAGATCTCGTCCATCTTCATTATACAATCATGTTTAACACATTTACTCACTGAAGTCTTCCTTGAGGACCTTGAAGCTGGCTGTCCACTTGTTGAATCCGAGGGTCAGTTCCAGGTCGCACGGGTCGTACCGGACGAAGGCAGTGAACGTGTGTCGGTAGATGAACAGTTTCAAGTCGACGCAACAACTGACGCTGGTGCACGTCTCGTCGAAGCGACAGTAGACGTTCTCTCCCACTCTGCTGCCGATGTCGAAACATTCTGCAAATGAGACACGTAACACCATGCGTCCATGCTTGCATTAGCACAAAACTGTGGGTCAGACCGTAACTAGCAATGGCAATATGTTGACTATGTATCGTTCACGTTAAAATTGAGAACAATGACTTGTACATCACGGAATTGTCCTAGATTGCCACAAAGCTAATTTTATGTCCCTTTTACAAAATTGAAACAATTCCACGACGTAACAACTAGTATATGTTTAGTTTAATCAAATCAAAGTATGCTTATTTGCGGCGTTAATTTGGCTATGTGTCTAGTTATTTTATATATGTCCAAGTACGCAATGTCTTCGTACGTGGATCCGAGGTGAGGTAGCGGTTTACGAGAGTCTGACGAGCACCGCTGGCCGATTGGCCACGCATGACGAGAGCTTGCTTCAACTCAGCATCGTCCATCGTTTCCGGATTGATACAGCTTTGGTGATTCGTCCGCTTCTGAAAAGAATCAAGTATATTAAGTACTAATATTGCAAAACATTGTTCTTAGTTTCATAATATGTGAGATTAACAGATAAACGAACGCGACTGTCGATATTATATATGACGGCTTATGTTAAACGTCCGAGATGAACAAACGTCATGTTATGGTCAAATATGTGAAGCATTCGTTTTATTTTATTGTTATATACTGCACGACTCACACATGCTTATTCCAATTACTATGCTCTAATGTGTATGCTTCGATAACATCGGGACACAACTTACCTCCACTTCCATTAGTATCTTCACGATGTTTGTCTTGAGTTTAGACAGGCCAACTTTATCGAGATAACCCAACACTTTTTTCAGAGTGATAGTGTTCATATTGAAATTGAAAACTTCCTTCAACTTCGTCATATCTGGTAGGCCTATACTCTTGGCAAAGTCTGTAATATACAAACGACGGCGATGAATAATTAAACAGTATGTGGCGATATAGCATAATTTATTCAAAATAATATCTACATAAGTCGTCGTATGAAGGTATCACCCCCTAACATTGTCATATGTGATGCGCAAATAGTTACACAACAATGTTGGCTTGACCGGAGAGTGTTTAGAGGTGTCATGTGGAGGTTGAAGTGTAACCTTATTCATAAACCAAATATTAACAAAACTTGTTTGTTCATGGAATTTGTCGCTGTGCTGATTGGCTTAATTGTTTTAATATATTGATTTTCATTTGCAAAAAGTGTAAGATTTATCAGAGTCCACTGGGTATGGCCCGGCATCGAGCCCCCTAGCGCCTCAATAACTGTTGGAGTGAGATCGTAACGAATCGCTTCAATCCTTTCAATGAGGAGGCGGATGTCGAGCCCATCCACTCTGTTCGAGACGTGATAGTTATTTTCTATGAGCAGAAGATGCAGAACATTTAGCCTCCTTGGGCGGCAACCCGCAGCATGTCCTCTTCAAACTCAGCATCTACGTCCTTGTCTACTTCGGTGCACCTATGACGTCGTCCGGTCCATCTTACAATCGCACGTTCCTAAAAAGGCTGGTGACTTACCTGGACGAAGTCGTCTCTAAGGCCGGGGCACCGACTTCTGCCGTCACCTGTGGTACCTCAACTATGAGTTTGTCTCCCTCACTTTCCTCGAACTGGGCACCACGTTACAAGTCAAGAAGAAGATGGCGGAGGTCATCAAAGAGTAGGGTTTGGAGGATGCCTAAAACGGATCACCGTTGAGGCGACCATGGCTGCTCTGCCCGGGAAGACGTCACCCAAGCGTCCCGGTGCCTCCCTCATCCAACTCATCCACCTCCCCTCTGCCTGTATGGTGGTTGACACAGCTGAGTGGGAGAGCAAGGCCACCGTTCGCCACGTCCATGGGCTGACATTCGTCAATGACTTTGCTAAATGTAACGTCGTACTCATGCAAACTTCAACTTCATCATCACCAAACATGAGGAACTGAAGCAGTTACAACTACAGATTGTGGAGGCGCACCAACGGCTGTTCCCTGACTCAAGGAAGTCAACACAAAACTAGGTATCGCTCCAATCTACATTATGAGTTTAAAATCCTTATTTGCTCTTCTGTATAATATGTGATGCACATAACTTCACAATTATAATTCATGTTGTGTTGTTTGAAATATTGTAATTACTACTGAATTTTTACTATTTATTTTAATAGTAAAAACGTCATATATATATATATATATATATATATATATATATATATATATATATATATATATATATATATATATATATATATATATATATATATATATATATATATATATATATATATCAACCTTCATATGACACCTTTGAATATTCTCCGATGAAGCTGATTTTCTTATAGCATATAACGATTTTATGGTGTTAAACCATTCGATTTCCAACTTTTCATGTTCCTTCACGACTGGAGGGGAACATCAGGTCAACCAGAGTTTTCACATCACGACCAAAAACGCGACAGTGATTGCCAGAGAGGACAACTTCTGGCGGAGAACGATAGGTGAGGCTTTTGAAATCGAGAGAACGTCGGCTACAACATTCCCGCGATCTTCGCTGTCATGTGATAACCAACAACCAGGTCACATGACACCGGACAGCAGCTCATTCTAACGCTGACGAAGGGACTACAAAGGTCCTGAAAGCTCCGTTGGGCACAGCAAATGTTCTGCTTATGTTTTAATATGAATGTAGCAGAATGCGGAATCAACCAACACGCTGATATCACATTTCTGTTTACACAATCTACCAATACCAAACCGAACCTGTATACCGTCGGTATTTTTGAATTCAGCAAACTTATTTACCATAATATACACAGCGCTGTCAGCGATTCTGTCATTTACGTATTACGCATTAATGTTATCTACGTATAATGATAACATTAAGACAAGCTTGTTCCTCGTCTTACCGTTTAATTTGTCGACCAACTCGCTCGTTCCTCGTTTCTTCCTGTCGCTCTCCTCAATGGCACCAACGTCCAAATCTTCTATCATCCCATTTAAAGCGGGGGTCGTGTTGTCTCGCATCAGCAATCCAAGAACAGTACCTTGACTAACAGCATCACCCTTAATGGGAGACATAAAACATTGTTAGTAATTGCCAGTGATAAATAATGTTTATCTTAATTAAATTGGTATATATGTAACTGGGAAAATGCCCATATGTTGCAGCAAGTGATATTCATGTATTACTTTATCGAACAACATATATATGCATGACAACGTGGCAATCCACGAGGAACCATGTAAACTAACCATCCAGCGAAGTACGTAATGATCACACTCCTGTACCCAGCGAGGTGGAGGCATCTTTCTCTTGCGGAGGTAACCAGTCGGGTCGATAGTATTGCCAGTGGCTCTCTTTACCATGGATACGTGTATGTGAGGTTCGACACACCAGGACGGTTTGACTGCTAGTCCCACCACTTCTCCAGCTGCCACCTGCGTGAATGCAAAACGTACAACCGTAATTTACGTACAGTGCAAATATTACAAAATTGTACGCATACTAGGCATCAGACAGTAATCATGCAGTAGGTTGATGCGGAAACATTGCACGCGTTTAGAAAGAATGCTACAAAGAAAGCCGTTGTATGTGTAACTTTTCAACATTAAGTTGCACGAAATGTCCTTAAGAGAATACTCTAATAGGCATGCCTGCTCGCACGCACACACGCTCACCTACGAATAGACACATTCTATGAAGATATTATACATAGACTTGCCTCTTTCTCGACAACGTTGAAATCAACGTTGTCGATGACAATTGTAACGTTCGTCATGTCGTTGACAGCAATGCTGATTCGACGCGATCCTGTCTTCTTTAGTTGACCGCCGTAAGGAGCGACAACCTGCGTTATGATGACAGACAGTTCCAACGGTAAAGTTCAATGTCACACACGATAGTGGTTTTCATGCGGTGCTAGTGATACATCATCAGGCAAGGTATTACATTCATGTGCTACTGAAATACAAGTTTACACTGTTTCAGTAGATAACCTTAGCAACCAGGTGTCAGCTGTATTGATTATTCGTAGGTGTTGGTAAATACATGAACATACAAACCCACACATGCACACGCATATGCTCGCACGCACACGCATGTTCAAGCTCATGCGCACGCACGCACGCACGCACGCACACACACACACACACACTCATGCATGCATGGATACAATTATTAAATTACTTGTTGTCAATGTGTACTTCCGTAGCAAACGAGCTCAGGGTTATATATATTATATATATATATATATATATATATATATATATATATATATATATACGTATATATATGTATATATATATATATATATATATATATATATATATATATATATATATCTTATATATGCATAACCCTGAGCTCGTTTGTTACGGAAGTACACATTGACAACAAGTAATTTAATAATTGTGTCTACATAAGATAGACATGCATATCGATGAAAGCCCATAGCTTAGAGGTCTGATGGTTTTTGTCATGTTATATAGTATTAACTGTGTCTGAGCATATTGACCGCTCAAATGTGTTTTAGTGAACTACAGTGTGTAAAGGTAATCTGACCGTTATTTGATTAATTTGAATGTTTCGACTCGACATAACAAATGCATAGTTGTTACTCAAATAAAACGAATTCCTGCACACGCACACACACACACACACACACACACACACACACACACACACACACACACACACACACACACACACACACACACACACACACACACACACACACACACACACACACACACACACACACACACACACACACACACACACACACACACACACACACACACACACACACACACACACACACACACACACACACACACATGTGTATAGGAAATCGTTTTGTTTGAGTAACAACTATGCATTTGCTGTGCGTACATATTAACTTGTTACTACACAACATTTGACTGAATAACGTCTGGTGAATTACTTAGATTATTAAAAGAATGTTCGGCAAATGTAAATACTTCTTCATTGTAAAACACGTACCTTCTGCCCAGCTGTGACTTCGAGCATGACGCCTTTGTGGCTGTAATGTCCCTCGCCGTCAGTCTCCCAGAATCCATCGCCACATGATCGCGATTCTAGCAGCTTTCGCGGGAAGTCCTCGTGAATCTTCGGGCCGAAGATTTCTTCTAGCAGAGTACGTGTTTCCTGGTAACTGCGTGGTTGAGAGAGCATAAAGAAATAGCTACATTATATTATTTAGTTTTAACAGTGTTACTTTTGTACGTCATGCATCTATATAAGGCCTGTCTAGTTCAAACATACACTACACATGCAGTCAATTATATAACATTTATTGTTCAAACATACACTGCACATGCCATCAATGGTCTAACATTTATTGTTCAAGCATACACTGCACATGCCATCAATGATATAACATTTATTGTTCAAACATACACTGCACATGCCATCAATGGTCTAACATTTATTGTTCAAGCATACACTGCACATGCCATCAATGATATAACATTTATTGTTCAAACATACACTGCACATGCCATCAATGATATAACATTTATTGTTCAAACATACACTGCACATGCCACCAATGATATAACATTTATTGTTCAAGCATACACTGCACATACCACCAATGATATAACATTTATTGTTCAAACATACACTGCACATGCCACCAATGATATAACATTTATTGCTGCTGCCGTTACCTACTTTTGCTGTTTTTTTTTTTATTCTGCCATTTGCGTATATATTATATATTAGTAGTGTTGTTGCATTAGCTAAAGAGCTATACTTTATGAAGGGTACTAATTCAATATCCAAGTCTCACCCGTTCTTGATGACGCGCCACGCTTCTTTGATGTTCTTTACTGTCTGTGTGAATACGTCGTAGGCCTGTTGGAAAGGTTCGAGCAGTTGTCTGAGATAGCCAAGTGGTTCCTCCAGTTCTTCTTCCAACACCTTCTTGATTTCATCTAATGCAATGCTCTTCATCTTTGCCTGTGGACATCAAGCAAGCTCTGCTACGCGTTTCCCCTTAAGTCGCGAACTTGCTTTAGACACTATTCAGTCATGGTATACCACTATTAAACACGCGATTACCCCGCCTTGTTGGTGCTTCAAAATCAGTCTGTATAAATATAGCTAATATGGGTCAGTATTTATTTTTACACAGCACGCAGCAACAACAGCGTCGACACGTGTCTGCTTCTAAAATCAACAAATGTTTGAATTAGTTGCAATGAACCGATACAATATTTAAATGCAACACGACAAAGACAAAGACGACATTAAAACAAGTAATGATCATTAACACCGCGTAGTATTACTTACGAGGTCAACTCCTGTGAACCTCTTCGCGACATCATCCATAGATGGACCACTCTTCAGCCAAGCCACGGTGTCCACAATAGACTTCTTGATGTTTTTTACGCGATTCCAGATGTCTTTTACTTCTGTCTTGGTGTCAAACCAATATGGCCGGTTTCCTATGGGAATAGTAGTAACATTTTGCAATTAATTTCTTTTAAAAATGTGTATTTATATATACGTATTTATATTATATATATATATATATATATATATATATATATATATATATATATATATATATATATATATATATATATATATATATATACATATATATATATATATATATATATACATATATAAATAAATAAATATATATATATATATATATCATATGAATATGTACACAACACCATATAAGTTATTATTAGTATTACAGATGGTGATGGTGGTTGTTGTGGCGGGGTCGATGGCGAAGGCGTTAACGGTGGTGATGGTTATGGTGATGGTGGTGGTGGTGGTGATGGTGGGTGGCGGTGGTGGTGGCGGTGGTGGCAGTGGCAGTGGCAATAACAAGGACAGTGGCAGTGACAGTTACAGTGGATGTGAAAATGAGAAACGCAGTGGCAGTGATAGTGGCATTAAAAGTGACAGTGGCAGTGGCAGCGGTAACAGTAGCAGTGGTAGTAGCTGAAGCAGTAGCACTAGCAGTGGCAGTAGCAATGATTGTAGCAGCAGCAGTAGCCGTGGTTGTAGCAGTGGCAGTAGCGGTGGTTGTGGCAGTAGCAGTGGTTGTAGCAGTAGCAGTGATTGTAACAGTAGCAGTAGCAGTGGTTGTAGAAGTAGCAGTGGTAGTAGCAGTAGCAGTGGTTGTAGCAGTAGCAGTAGCAGTAGTAGTGGTTGTAGCAGTAGCAGTGGTTGTAGCAGTAGCAGTGATAGTAGCAGTAGCAGTGGTTGTAGCAGTAGCAGTAGCAGTGGTTGTAGCAGTAGCAATAGTATAGTACACTTACCTTTTGCGAAGAAATTTGCCTCCTCGATTTTATGTTTTGCATCTATGACACCAGCAATAGCTGCGGTAATTCTGTTCATGAAACAGAACACAACGACGACTGACTGACAAGTCCACGTGTGCGTTATGTACATGTGCTTTTACGATATTATGCTACCCAATTATTTTAAATATCGGTTGTCGTCATCTGCGCTAATATGTGAATAGGAGTTTGAGGCCGCCTTCTATCGATCTTGATAGTAAATTGTGGCTTCGCCTTTTCCATTGTCCATAGGTTGCTATTATTCCCCGCTTCAGCTGTGCCACCAGTTCTGCGTCTTCAAGCACGCCAACAAGTTTTCGGACCCAGACATCTGTCTTAACGTCAACCCAGCTGACTACGGCGCCACACCACACCATACATTCCGTTGCAATAAGTCAGTCGTACATAATAATACACAATACCTTGCAATGGCTTCTCCTATCTCTTGTATGGCTGATTGCGGATTTTTCACCAACTTCTTTAAGGCTTTAGTAATGCCATTGAAGGAGACCTTGATTTCTTTCCACGCCCACGGGATCACCGTATTTATGGTGTCAGCAATAGCCTGTGGATAATTCCAACCATTAAACAAAACGCGTGTCACACCTTCATCATAAGAAAACATAACAAATACTATTGCAATTATTTCTAGTATTCCTTTCTCCATATGCGTTTACACACACACACACACACACACACACACACACACACACACACACACACACACACACACACACACACACACACACACACACACACACACACACACACACACACACACACACACACACACACACACACACACACACACACACACACACACACACACACACACACACACACACACACACACACACACACACACACACACACACACACACACACACACACACACACACACACACACACACACACACACACACACACACACACACACACATACGGTTGTTAAACCTAACCATATAGGTACATAAATATAGAAAGGTTGAATAAACATGCTTACATTATACAATTTCATAACATCCGTCTTGATGTCATTGAAGAGGGTCGTGACTTTGGTGACCAAGTCTTTGACATGTGTGACGACTGGCGGTAGTTCGACAAACTTCCCAATCGCTTTGTATATTCGCTTACCGATCCGTCGTAGATTGAATACTTTGCGCGGCAGTTGCTTCACCGATTCTATCAGATGTTTGATGATGTCGCTAAAATCCGTGTTCTTGAATGTTAACACAAGATTCTTGAATGACATCACGGCATCTTTGATTGTTTTGACGACTGTCTTCACAATTTTGTTGTATAGCTCAGCAAACTTTTGAATTTGTTCATAGCTGTATTCCTGCAATGACACGTTACGGCCGATATGAATTTCGTGTCAACCATGCATTTGAAGTTCACGGATAAGAGAATCAACCGTTCATAGTATCAAATTAATTTCTTTTTTCGAAAATTCTTAAGACAAGAGTATTGCTCTGGACCGAAGTGAATATATTTAGCGGAACCCATTGGAGCTCGGGGCTTCATTATTATAATTACAACGTAGATATCCGGTATACACAAGCCATACGCCGCACGCCATACGCCACGCGCCACGCGCCACAACGACACATACCACACAAAGTGCGACACATGGCACATGACACGCGCCACGCGCCACGCGCCACGCGCCACGCGCCACGCGCCACGCGCCACGCGCCACGCGCCACGCGCCACGCGCCACGCGCCACGCTCCACGCGCAATATGTCACGTGCCATGCACCACACGTCACCCGTGTGTGAGTGTGCGTATGCGTGTGTGTGTGTGTGTGTGTGTGTGTGTGTGTGTGTGTGTGTGTGTGTGTGTGTGTGTGTGTGTGTGTGTGTGTGTGTGTGAGTGAGTGAGTATGTGAGTGTATGTGTGTGCGCGCGCCTGCGCGCGTGTGTGCATATTGTCAACATATTCACTATATGCGGTACGAAAATTACTTTTAATTTCGTTTATATTGCTCACCTTCAGAATGTTCAATTCATACTCAATGCCACCCTTGAAACACAACTCTGCTCGTAATATTTCGAAGTCAGATCCAATTATTCCTACGTGTATTGTTGCCCAAGCTGTGTCCAGAACGTCCACTTTGAGATGTCCCTGAAGAGGCCCTGGAACATTACAGCAATGACTGGTTTCAGGAAAAAAATATTAAAACGACCTTCAACAACATCTCTGGGAATTATCTGGGAAGCATTCAGCCACGCTGCCCGAAGATATTCGATTACATATCCACCTCTGTCTTTAGCCTGCTACTCATTTATACAGCTGAGTGAACTGTGGCAATGTGGGGTGAACAAAATTGTCCGTTGGTTGTGGGGTGGTGATGGCGGCATAGGTGGTGGTGGTGGTGATGATGTTGGTGGTATAGTTGATGGTGGTGGTGTTGGTGATGGTGTTAGTGGATATGGTGGTGATTATGGTTGAGGTGGTAGTGCTCCTGTGTTCCTGTTGACATCTGACGATTTGACAATCGAACTATTTACGCACACCGATGACGCCACCTTTGATCGGATATCATGATATTTCTTTGCTTTTCAATTCCAAGAACAATTGTCAAAAGCGGGACACTCACTAATCTGAATATCCAGGAGATTTTTCACGATCACACCTATTGATGCTCCCAGCTTGCTTCCACCGACGCTTTTCACCCAGTGAACGGAAGGACTTTCCAGGTGAAACTTGAATCCTTTCCATATCCGAGAGAGTGAGTTCGAGAGACTCCTCTTCATTCGCCTATGCTCATCGCGTGTTATGTTGTGGGATCTTAATGGAAACGTACAATTATGTATATGTCCAGGTTATTTATATATATATATATATATATATATATATATATATATATATATATATATATATATATATATATATATATAAATATATGTATGTATATATATAACTATATATATATATATATATATATGTATATATATATATATATATATATATATATATATATATATATATATATATATATATATATATATATATATATATATATATATATATATATATATATGTGTGTGTGTGTGTTTATGTGTGGGTGTGTTTGTGTGTGTATTATATATATATATATATATATATATATATATATATATATATATAATACACACACAAACACACATCCACACATACATACACACACACAGTTTCAGGAAATTGCCTATGTTAATAGATGTTAAATGTTAAAAGATGGCGATGAAGTTTGTAGTTGTGCATTATACTCAAAACAAAATGTTGAATAATGTATGTTGTGGCCTGCCTTGTGTAATTTGGGTCCAGCAATGTCCGGATGTCGCCGCCGTAAGGATGTCTTTTGTAGCCGTTGATGGCCGCCAGGCGGACGTTCTCTTCCTGATCGGTCAAAGCCACTGACAGCAAGACGTCTGCAATCTGTTGGCGAAGTATATGTATATGTATGTATGCGAAATACAAAGTGTGCTATGGGAACCTGCGTAAATGAGCATAACGAAGACTCTGATAATGTACCGGTATGATACCTTATATCAGAAAACGCAGAAAAAGTACCGGTAAGAGACCTGATATCAGAAAATGTAGAGAAAGTACCGGTAGAAGACCTTATATCAGAATCAACAGCAACCCATATGACGCTTAAACGCACAAACCAGAAATCACGTACCACATCAAACCACAATACCACACCTCTTAAAATAACCATATAGGTGGCTGGGAGATTGCAGATATCGCAGATAAGGAGTCACCACGGCGAGCAAATGGAATCAAATAAGCCATGTGAACCTGTTAAAAGAATGAAACACGAAACGGGACGCGAGAACCGGTACAGTCTCTCCCACGTCTACGGTGACCACCGGAAGCCACGGCCGGAGGACCCACAGCATTGACATAACATATTTACGATGGTTACCGTGCCGCCATCTAGCAATAATCAATATAATTACAGTAGCCAGAAGCTTTCGAAACGTCATAAAGGAAAATGTAAAATCGACAGCGAACAACAACGTAAACATTAATATATTATAATATCCCGTCTGATGGATTTCTTCACAACAATTTCATAGTATCTATACTAAATTCGAACATAACGCAATAAACAACATAGTCACGAAACTAATATTTTGGTCACAGGATGAGCGAGTAATTGAACATTCTTCAATATATTTTTCATTGACTTACGTATTTATGGCTGTATTTAGCGAGAGCATCGACGGCGCTTGAGCGCAGTGTGATGTGGGTACTGGAGTCGTTCATGTAGGACATGAGGTGACCGAGAGACGAGTCGCTCGCTGCATTGCCGAGTGCGTGGATGTGAAGTGTCTTCCAGTTCAGATGGTTGAAAAGTTCTTTCTCTGTCATCGTTGACCGCAACTGGCGATGATGGTACGGATCTGGAATCGTGCATTCGTTGATTAACTAATACAACACCTTCATCATCATCATCGTATATGCGTGACATATGACAACACACACGCACACGCACACGCACACGCACACGCAAACGCACACGCACACGCACACGCACACGCACACGCACACGAACACACACACACACACACACACACACACACACACACACACACACACACACACACACACACACACACATAGTACGAACCAGGCGAACCAACTGCAAACGTATGTGGCCAGGTATGCAGCTGTAGATGTTACCTATGTTTATGGTATCCCCAACATATAGCGCGATTCATCAATATGTATAACCAGCAGTTGGTTACTGTGATGTACTGTGATGTATTTTCAAATTGGATGAGAAACATTGTGGTCATAGCCGCTTAAACATGTAACATAACCATTTCCGAGGCACATTTTTACATACAAGATTGATAATGTTGTAACATGACTGAACACTTCTATATGTTAGCATTTTGTAGCTTAAGACGTGTAGTTTATATATATTTTAGTTACACACCGTGAACACCAACTCGCTGTTCTAGTCGCTGTACGACACTGCTGGCCCATTTAGACCGGGAATGCTGCACTTTCTTGGCAACGGACGCCAACACTAGCGTCGCCCGGTCGTTCACCTGTTGTGTCTCGTCCTCGTCTGCAAATTGAGGAACATTCAGGGACTACCTGCTGAGTGCAGACATACTTATTAAAAGCGTGATGCATATATATTCTGTTGATAATTAATATGAGAAGTGTGCTATTAATTTCTACAGTACAATGATATAGTTGATACATTAATAATGTCATTCTCTCACACAGTAAAATGACAACATATATGTTCATTCCTTGTGCGACAATGATCAATGCAACGTGGTTAAGTTAAAGTTCCCTCCTCAATTCGATGTTTATGGTCATCTTATTTCAGATTAATTTTGCACAAATACAAACCTACCTAGTATCCACTACGACATATTAGCTCGTTTGTGCAACTTTTGTATGTTGTTTTTGTGAAATCATCTGACAAACTATTACATTATTTAATGCTTGAACCAGCATTTATTGAAGTGAAATGAAAACGCTGAAAATTTCGCCCTTGGTGAAATTTCATAGCTTTGTCACGGGGATAGAAATCAGTCCTATGATCAGCATTGACCCCATAAAGTGTTTACCCTTTTGGATGTACACTATTTTGAGTATTACCAGATCTAACGACTAAAGTCAATTCTTCTGATGATTTGAAAAAATACGCACTTTTTTATTATTTATATTTACTTAAACTATTCACTCGCTACATATGAGGACCACGAACCGGATTCGCGATTGGCTGAATCAGTTGAGGATGGTGAGGATGAGTTTGAGCGGTACTCGTTACACCTCTGTATTTGATTGGCTGAATCAGTTGAGGATGGTGAGGATGAGTTTGAGCGGTACTCGTTACACCTCTGTATTTGATTGGCTGAATCAGTTGAGGATGGTGAGGATGAGTTTTAGCGGTACTCGTTACACCTCTGTATTTGATTGGCTGAATAAGTTGAGGATGGTGAGGATGAGTTTTAGCGGTACTCGTTACACCTCTGTATTTGATTGGCTGAATCAGTTGAGGATGGTGAGGATGAGTTTGAGCGGTACTCGTTACACCTCTGTATTTGATTGGCTGAATCAGTTGAGGATGGTGAGGATGAGTTTGAGCGGTACTCGTTACACCTCTGTATTTGATTGGCTGAATCAGTTGAGGATGGTGAGGATGAGTTTGAGCGGTACTCGTTACACCTCTGTATTTGATTGGCTGAATCAGTTGAGGATGGTGAGGATGAGTTTGAGCGGTACTCGTTACACCTCTGTATTTGATTGGCTGAATCAGTTGAGGATGGTGAGGATGAGTTTGAGCGGTACTCGTTACACCTCTGTATTTGTTGTGTTCGTCGTGGTAACATTTAATAGAACATCACTGACAGTCAACGAACAATAAGGCACGTCAATAAAAATAGCATATAAACACAATATAAGTAATGTATACAGAAACAATGCTGCTTCATATACATTGCATTATGCGTTGCATGACTAAGAATCAATGCAGTTAGTCTTGACCAGTTTCATTCAGTTTACTTTAACTACTAAAAAGAGAAAGTGCATACCCATCAATGTGTATGAGTGACGGAAAACGACATATTCCAAAGTGGAAAACACGATCTGGAAATAAATTAAACGTGCTTTGTCAAATAAACGATATTCTGAACGCGTAGTGTAACTAGACCGATATGTCAAATCGGCATTAGTCCACTGCAAATACATTGTACACACCAAATTAAATACGTTGCTCATTTTTGTTTATCTAAAGTTCCTATACAAATTATAATGAATTAATTTTAATCAATTTACTTTGAATGCTGCATGTGCACATACTGGCAGTGTACGTGCGTGCGTGCATGCGTGATTGTGATTTGCAAGGCAAAATAACGTCTGATATAAGTAGATTACAAAAGCAATTACATAATTCCGTACATCACGAATGTAGTGTAGTATTTAATTAGTTAATATTGATGATAGGTTTTTGTTTGATATTGTATCCCGTGCTGTACAACACATTTACAAGAATACGATTAAGTTCTACCTCCGGTGTTGGGGCTGATAGGTCGATCAACTGAAACAGAGCTCGCATCAACAACTCGGCCTCGGGACGCTTGGCGTGGAAGACATGTTGCATCATGACTGTGTAGCAGTCTGGAGTGTGTGCCGCTCCTAATGCATCAATCATCGTCTGGCGGACAACTTCCGACTGCCCATCCTGAAGGTACTTCACAGTCAGCGAGTCGATGTCCTCCCAACTCAGACGTTCCAACATCGTGACGAGTTGACGGAAGCATGGTAAGCCGATGTGCGCCTCTACATATAGGACAGAAAGAACAATTATAATTGTGATTATAATTGTTGTAGATTGATATAATTGCTTTCCATGCGACAATAATAGATGCAGTTAGTATTGACTTGGCATTCATTGTTGTTAACATTAGTCATACGTTAATCATAATCATGACAGCGTTGGTCAGTTTTGGACACGACTGTTTGTAACTCACCGGCTGCGCGGGCTTTTACGATGCAACTCATATTTCCGGTCATTTCCCTCTGTACATCTGCCAAACGGAGTTTCGTTGGCGGTACCTGTAACAGGTTATGGCAAGTAATAGCTGCAGCATCAGTTTATTGCAAAGTACATTTGACAAGGTATGTAAACCGTTACATTTTAGAAAATGAGTTCGATTATCTAGCACGACTTTATAATGGTCTCATCCAAATGGTGATAAAATGCATTGTTTCTGAGATGTAACCGGCGGCCCTTTCAGTGGAAATTAAGAAGAATTTGCCCAGTTTTCAATATCTCGTACCTGACGAACAACTGTGTCAATAGCAATGTTATTGTGGATATGTTCAACTACTGTTTCACGCACATTTGGAATGTGGGTATATAACTCGAGTTCATAGGTAATTCTAAAATAACTTAAACTGAATAACGAATTCACACGAGTCATGACTGAATGAGAGATAACTTAAACCGATCACATAGGTAAATGTCAAAATGAGTCCAGTTGTGTTGTTTTGGGTTTGACAAATAACAAGTTACATAATTTAGACAAATGTTTGATTACACATAGCATATTACAGCATATATCGGCTCGCACTGACCGGTTCCACTTTTAGAGTTCCGTTTTTCGTGTCATTCTGAGCTTCGGCGCCTGCATATTCTGTACGATTGAACGTCAACGGTACAGCTCTGATAAAAACCAGCACTGATGTGGCCGTTCCACCCATTTTAGGCAGGCCTGAAAATACAATCATTTAACAACGAAATTATTCCACCGAAAAAATGGGTGTTGAAATATCATTTATAGTTTCATTGTATAATAGCCACATTATCTTCAGCCTATGAGAACACGAATGTGATGACCTAGGACTTGAACACTAGCACATAATCCAAGAAAATATTATTTAAAACAAAATCAAGCAGCTGTGTCAAATACAGGTAAACTTATGTACTTTAATTATATACAAAATAAATTTGGCGCATGATACGCAACATGAAGTAAAATGACGCACATGTATGGCATGCCTTACTTTGTATACACTACACATGTATGACATGCCTTACTTTGTATACACTACACATGTATGGCATGCCTTACTTTGTATACACTACACATGTATGGCATCCCTTATTTTGTATACACTACACATGTATGGCATGCCTTACTTTGTATACACTACACATGTATGGCATGCCTTACTTTGTATACATTACACATGTATGGCATGCCTTACTTTGTATACACTACACATGTATGGCATGCCTTACTTTGTATACACTACACACGTATGACATGCCTTACTTTGTATACACTACACATGTATGGCATGCCTTACTTTGTATACACTACACATGTATGGCATGCCTTACTTTGTATACACTACACATGTATGGCATGCCTCACTTTGTATACAATACACATGTATGGCATGCCTTACTTTGTATACACTACACATGTATGGCATGCCTTACTTTGTATACACTACACATGTATGGCATGCCTTACTTTGTATACACTACACATGTATGGCATGCCTTACTTTGTATACACTACACACGTATGGCATGCCTTACTTTGTATACACTACACATGTATGGCATGCCTTACTTTGTATACACTACACATGTATGGCATGCCTCACTTTGTATACAATACACATGTATGGCATGCCTTACTTTGTATACACTACACATGTATGGCATGCCTTACTTTGTATACACTACACATGTATGGCATGCCTTACTTTGTATACACTACACATGTATGGCATGCCTCACTTTGTATACAATACACATGTATGGCATGCCTTACTTTGTATACACTACACATGTATGGCATGCCTTACTTTGTATACATTACACATGTATGGCATGCCTTACTTTGTATACACTACACATGTATGGCATGCCTTACTTTGTATACACTACACACGTATGGCATGCCTTACTTTGTATACACTACACATGTATGGCATGCCTTACTTTGTATACACTACACATGTATGGCATGCCTTACTTTGTATACACTACACATGTATGGCATGCCTTACTTTGTATACACTACACATGTATGGCATGCCTTACTTTGTATACACTACACATGTATGGCATGCCTTACTTTGTATACACTACACATGTATGGCATGCCTTACTTTGTATACACTACACATGTATGGCATGCCTCACTTTGTATACACTACACATGTATGGCATGCCTTACTTTGTATACACTACACATGTATGGCATGCCTTACTTTGTATACACTACACATGTATGGCATGCCTTACTTTGTATACACTACACATGTATGGCATGCCTCACTTTGTATACAATACACATGTATGGCTTGCCTTACTTTGTATACACTACACATGTATGGCATGCCTTACTTTGTATACATTACACATGTATGGCATGCCTTACTTTGTATACACTACACATGTATGGCATGCCTTACTTTGTATACACTACACACGTATGGCATGCCTTACTTTGTATACACTACACATGTATGGCATGCCTTACTTTGTATACACTACACATGTATGGCATGCCTTACTTTGTATACACTACACATGTATGGCATGCCTTACTTTGTATACACTACACATTTTGCTAAGAAGGATTACTTTAACAGTTATATATGTTGTCACAACCAAGTCCCTATTATGATGTTCGGAATAACAGCATGAACATACCAAGCAGATTATTTCCTTTCTCCAAAGATTCCCTAGACTCAGGATTCGTTGGTCGGTAGCTGCAATGTAATAATAAATATTATATATGCTATGTAATCAACAACACAGGGTAGCAGTAGGGGTGGTTGTGATTGTGGTGTTGATAGCGCAGTTGTTGTTGTTGTTGTTGGTGGTGGTGGTGGTTACCGTCGCTGTGTTGTTGTTGCTGTTGTTTTAGTGTTGTTGTTGGTAGATATGGTTGTGGTAGAGGTGGTGGTAGCGGTGGTGACGGTGATGGCGGTGGCTATGGTGGCGGCGGCGATGGCGGCGGTGACGGCGGGAATGTGGTGGCGGTGGTGAAGGCGGTAATGACAGTGGTATCGGTGATGGCGGTAACGGTGGTTGCAGCGTTGGTGGTTATGACAGTGGTGACGGCGGTGATGGCGACGATGGCGGGTGGCGATGGTGGTGATCGCGGAGATGGCGGTGACGGCGGTGACAGCGGTGATTTTGATCAAGGTGGTGATCGCGGTGATGGCTATGACGACGGTGACGGCGGTGACGGTGGTGACGGCGGTGACGGTGGTGACTGTTGTGGTAACGGTGATTACGGTGATGGCGATGATGATGGTGATGGCGATGTCCGTGGCAACAGCGGTCATGGCGGTGGTAGCGGGGACAGGGGTGACAGCGATAGCAACGATTACGGCTTTGATGGCGGTGATGGCGATGACAGCAGTGACGGCGGTGATGGCGATGATGGTTGTGTTCGCTGTGGCGGTGACGGCGGTGGCGCTTTGGCGATGGTAGCGGTGACGTGGTGGTAGTGATGATGGCGGTGTCGACGGTACCGAAGGAAGCGGTGGTGAAGGCCGAGATGACGGTGCCGGTGGTGGGGCCGGTGCTGGTGATTACAGCAGTAACGAATGCGACGGCAGTGACGACCCGCGATGAAGGCGGATATGGTGATGGCGGTGGTGATCGCGATGATGGCGGTGGCGGTGGCGGCGGCGGCGGCGGCGGCGGCGGCGGTGGCGGCGGTGGCGGCGGTGGCGGCGGTGGCGGCGGTGGCGGCGGTGGCGGCGGTGGCGGCGGTGGCGGCGGTGGCGGCGGCGGTGACGGCGGTGACGGCAGTGATAGTGGTGACGGCTGTGGTTACGGTAGTTAGGGCGGTTGTAGCGGTGACGGCGGTTGTAGTAGTGATGGCGATGATGGAAATGACGGCAGTGAAAGTGAAGGCGGTGAAGGCGGAGACGGTGCTGATCGCGGTGGTGGCGATGAAGGCAATGACAGTGGTGACTGCAGAGGGTGACAGCGATGGCGGTGGCGTTGGTGATGTCGGTGGCGGTGGTGTCGGCGGTGGCGGCGGCGGCGGCGGCGGCGGCTGCGGTATCGGCATTGGCGGAGGTTGCTGCGGAGGCAGCGGTGACGAAGGCGGTAGTAGTGGTGATGACGTTAATGGAGGTGACTGCGGTGATGGCGATGACGGTGGTGATCGAGGTGACGGCGGAGGTAATGATGATGGCGGTGTCGGCGATGGCGACGATAACGCTATTGAAGACCGTGACGGCGGTTGTAGTGGTGAGGGCTTTAATGGCGGTGAGGGCAGTGAATGTGTTGGTGGCGGCGACGGCGGCGACCACGGCGACCACGGCGGCGACGGCGGCGACGGCGGTGAATACGGTGACGACGGTGGTTGTAGTTGTGATGGTTACTGCTACCACCGCCATTACTGCCGTCACCGCAGTCACCGCCGTTACCATCGACACCGCTATCACCGCCATCACCACCGTCATCGGAATCACCGCTGTCACCGCCACTAACCCGCTACAATCGCCATCGCAGCCGTCACCGCCGTCACCGCCCTCTACACCATCACCGCGACAACTGCCTTCACCGCCGTCACGGTTTTCACCACTGTTACCGTCAGCACCACCGACACCGCCATCACTCTACAATTGCTGTCAGCGCTATCATCACAGTCATTCCCTTACCGCCGTCACCGCCATCACCAATGATACCGCCGTCACTATCACCATCGCCATCACAGCCATCTTCGCCGTCACCGCCGTCACTGCCGTCACCGCTCTCACTGCCGTGACCGTAGTCACCGCTTCCACCGCCATCACCACCGCCTCTATTGTCATTGCAATTGCCGTTACAGCGGTGATAGTGATGACGGCGGTGAGGGCGGTGATGATGAAGGCGGTGACATAGATGACGGATGTGATCGCGGTGACGGCGGTGACGGCATTGATAATGGTGACGGCGGTAGTTACGGTAGTGGCGGCGGTTGTAGTGGTGATGGTGATGATGGGGTTGAAGATGGTGATGACAGTGATAGCGGCGGTGGTGGCGGCGGCATTTTTGTGCCGCAGTGACGGCGATGACAATGGTGACAGCGGTAAATAAATTGATGACGTTGATGGCGGTGACGGCTGTTGTAAGGTGATGTCGGCGGCATCGGTTGTGGCGGCCTAGCGGTGACGCCGATGATAGAGGTGACGGCGGTTGTAGCGGTGATGGTATTGACGGCGGTGACGGCGGTGACGTCTTCGACGGCGATGACTGTGGTGATGATGATGATGGTGGTGGTCGCGGTGAAGGCGGTGACGGCGGTGAATAGTGTTAATACGGTTATTATAGTGACGTCGGTGACGGCGATGCCAGCGGTGACGGAGGTGACGGCTGTGACGGAGGTGACGGCGTGATAGCGATGACCGTTGTTGTTGCGGTGATGGCGATGACGGCGGTAATGGCGGTGAAGGCGGTGTCGGTGGTGTCGGCACTGACCGTGGTGACGGCGGTGTTGGCGGTGGTAGCGATGACGGCGGTTACGACCGTGACGGCGTTTGTAGCGGTGATAGTGATGACGACGTCGACGGCGGTGACGGCGGCGACGGCAGTTGTAGCGGTGATGGCGTGTATGGAGGTGACGGCGGTGAAGACGATGCCGGTGGTGATGGCGGTGGTAGCGTTGTCGGAGGTAAAAGGGGTGACGTTGGTGACTGCGATGTTGGCGGTTATAACGGTGAAAGCGGTGACTGCGGTGGTAGCGGTGACGGCAGTGATGGTGACGGCTGTGGTTTCGGTAGTGACGTTGGTTTTAGCGGCTATGGCGGTGATGTCGTTTTCCGCGGTGACGGCAGTGATGGCGATGACGGCTGTTAGGGCGATGACGATAGTGATCGCTGTGATGGCGGTGATTATGGTGAACGCGGTGACGCCGGTAGCGGCGGTGGCGGCGGTGACGGCGGTGGCGGCGGTGGCGGCTTTGCCAACGATGTTGGTGGCTGCGGTGGCGGCGGTGGCTGCGGTGGCGGCGGTGGCGGCGGTGGCGGCGGCGGCGGCGGCGGCGGCGGCGGCGGCGGCGGCGGCGGCGGCGGCGGCGGCGGCGGCGGCGGCGGCGGCGGCGGCGGCGGCGGCGGCGGCGGCGGCGGCGGCGGCGGCGGCGGCGGCGGCGGCGGCGGCGGCGGCGGCGGCGGCGGCGGCGGCGGCGGCGGCGGCGGCGGTGGCGGCGGTGGCGGCGGTGGCGGCGGTGGCGGCGGTGGCGGCGGTGGCGGCGGTGGCGGCGGTGGCGGCGGTGGCGGCGGTGGCGTCGGTGGCGGCGGCGTCGGTGGCGGCGGCGTCGGTGGCGGTGGCGGCGGTGGCGGCGGTGGCGGCGGTGGCGGCGGTGGCGGCGGTGGCGGCGGTGGCGGCGGTGGCGGCGGTGGCGGCGGTGGCGGCGGTGGCGGCGGTGGCGGCGGTGGCGGCGTTGGCGGCGGTGGCGGCGGTGGCGGCGGTGGCGGCGGTGATGACGGGGTCGGCAGAGGCGGTGGCGAAGGCGGTGGTAGCGATAATGCCTTTAATAGAAGTGATGGCGATGGCAGTGGTGACGGCGGTTAAGCTGTGGTAGCAGTGACCGTTGTTGCGGTGATGGCGATGAAGGCGGTGATGGGAATGGCGATGATTATCACGGAGACGGTGAAGATGGCGTTGATGGCGGTGAAGGCGGTGAGGGTGGTGACGGCATTGGCGGTGGTGACGGCGGTGGTAGCGATAACGGCGGTTACGACCGTGACGGCGGTTGTAGCGGTGATAGTGATGACGGCGGTGTCGGTGGTAACGGCTGTGACGTTGGTGACTGGCGGTATAGGTGTTGACGGCGGATGTAGCGATAATGGTGGTGACGTATTTTACGGCGGTGGCAGGGTTGACTGCGATGACCGTTGTAGCGGTGAACTTGATTGTAGCGATAATGGCGGTTACGGCCTTGACGGCGGTGACGGCGGTGGCGGTGGCGGTGGCGGTGGCGGTGGCGGCGGTGGCGGCGGTAGCGGCGGTGGCGGCGGTGATGGCGTTTAAGGAGGTGACGGCGATGATGGCGGTGACGCTGGTGAATGCGGTGTTGGCGGTTGTAACGGTTACGGCGGTGATGGTGACGGCTGTGGTTTCGGCAGTTACGGCGGTTGTAGAGGTGATGGCGGTGATGCCGGTTTCTGCGATGACGGCATTGATGGCGATGACGGCGGTGATGGCGATGAATCTGGCGATCGCTGTGATGGTGGTAACGGCATTGACTACGGTGAACGCCATGACGCCGGTGGCGGCGGTAACGGAGTTGGCGGCGGCGGTTCTGGTGGCGGCGGCGTCGGTGGCGGCGGCGTCGGTGGCGGCGGCGTCGGTGGCGGCGTCGTCGGTGGTGGCGGCGTCGGTGGCGGCGGCGTCGGTGGCGGCGGTGTCGGTGGCGGCGGTGGCGGCGTTGCCGACGATGTTGATGGCAGCAGTGGTGAAGGCGGTGGTACCGGTGATGGCTTTCAAGGTTATTACAGCAGTGATGGCGATGACAGTGGCGAGGAATGTGGTGGTGGCGGTGGCGGCGGTGGCGGCGGTGGCGGCGGTGGCGGCGGTGGCGGCGGTGACGGCGGTGTAGGCGTGACTGTTGTGGCTTTAGTGAAGGCGGTGGTAGCGGTGATGGCCTTAGTGACGGTGATGGGGATGACGTTAGTGAATGCGGTTTTAGCAGTTTCGGCAGTGAAGGTGGTGACGGCGGTGATGTCGATGGTATCGGTGACGGTAATTGCAGCGGTGTAACCGTGGTAGTTGTCGGCTGTGGCGACGGTAATGGTGGGGAAGGGCGTGACGGCGGTGACAGAGGTTGATGTGGTGAGGGTGATGACGCCGGTGACGGTGGTGACAGCGGTGATAGCTGTTACGGCGGTGACGGCTCTGACGACGGTTGTAGTAGTCATGACGATGTAGGCGTTGGTGTCGGTGGTGATCGCGGTGATGGCGATGACGGTGGTGTTGGTGACGGAGGTTGACGGTGGTGATATTGATGACGGTTGTAATCGCGGTGATGGCTGTGACGGCGATCACGAAGGTGACAGCAGTGACGGCTGTGACGGCGGTTGTAGCGGTGATGGCGATGATGGCGGTGACGGCGGTGATAGTCATAATGGTGGTGATGCCAACGGTACCGTTGGTGGAGATCGTGACCGTGGTGACGGCGGTTGTATGGCGATGATGGCAGTGACGGCGGTGACGGCGGTGACGGCGGTGACGGCGGCGACGGCGGTGATTGTGAGAACGATGTTGATGGCGGTGATGGAGGTGATTGCAGTGATGGCAATGGCGGCAGCAACGGCGGTGATGACGATGACGGTGGTGATGGCGGTGATGGCGGTGAAGGCGGTGATGGCGGTGAAGGCGGCGGTGACAGTGGTGACGGCGTTGACGACATGGTAGCGTTGGTTGTAGCGGTGATGGCGTTGATGGCGGTGAAAGGGGTGATGGCGGTGATTGCTGTGGTGGCGATGACAGCGATGGTGGCGGTGACGGCGGTGTCTGTGGTGCCTGCGAGGGCTGCGGTGGCAATGATAGTGGTGAAGGCGATGGTAGTGGTGATGGCGATGAAGGCGGTGGGAGGGGTGATGGCGATGAAAGCGACGGTATCTGTAGCATTAATAGTAGTGGCAGCAGAAGTTGTATTCCTCGCGATAAATACAATTATATGATTATTAAATGCTTCATTTGATGAACATAAAAACATTGTAATGGGGAGTTCTGAAACATTACATTGCAAAGTATCGACATTTAAATTATGTAATTAAGTGAACAGTAAAAACATTCATTATAATTATAAAGCATTCATGATTCATATCATGTTATACAATTCATACGTACTACATATTCTAAGACACCAAACTTAAAATTAAATAAGTGTATAATAATATTTAAATAGTCGCTACATTAGTTAAAATCTACCGCGTAGATACGTCAGGCAAGCATTAGTACATGCATTATACGCATGGTGTCGCTACTGTAAGCCATTTTCCAACAAGTAACTGTTTCAGATTGCCACCAAATGTTATATATATATATATATATATATATATATATATATATATATAAAAGTACGTTTCTGGATATATATATATATATATATATATATATATATATATATATATATATATATATATATATATATATATATATATATATATATATATATATATATATATATATATATATATATATATATATTCCAGAAACGTAGTTATTGTCGTAAGCTATGTACGTTTTGCAATATCTTGTATATAAATAACTAGTTTGTGTAATCGATTAAGCGGCATACATCACGTAAGTTATTGTGTACACACCTCGGAGCCGCCTTATTCGGTGAGTGAAATGATTCTTTTGTGACAACCTTCAAGGGAATGTGCTTCGACGTATCCAGACGGATGATCTGTAATGTAAATATAGATATCGTGACAATGACGCTGGCCGTATCTACATTCACAAGAAATGTGAAATATTCGCTTCCTGTGTTGGATGCAATATTGCTGGAAGTAAATAATGCTCAACTGAAGTTCATGCTAACAGATATAATGCATTTAATTTGAAACCACACACACACACACAAACACACACACACACACACACACACACACACACACACACACACACACACACACACACACACACACACACACACACACACACACACACACACACACACACACACACACACACACACACACACACACACACACACACACACACACACACACACACAAACACACACACACACACACACACACACACACACACCCACCCACCCACCCACCCACCCACCCCCACCCCACACACACACACCTGACAAAAAACCCACGGACGAAAAACCCTATATTCGGTTAGATATCACATGTTTCCCTGTTTCCGGGTGTATATATTTTATTGTTAATCTTGTATTTCTACAAGTCAAAGTTATTTGAATTGAGAATTAATTTGAAGGATATTCAATTATCTATCATTAGTGCTACATATGCCATTGAATGTCTCAATACATTCATGTCAACCGTCTTTCTCATTTTGAATATGTGTCACGATTTGTTATTGTCTGCAAGGTGTGTTTATTTGATTATATTATCTGCATATTGGTACCACATATGCCGTATGTATTGTTGCCACAAAATCGATGCATGCAGAACATTTATTCATGCCAGAGAAGGTATTTAATCCCCAACTGAAAAATCTGGAATGTCTGTTATTCCCTTTGGAACATGTTGTGAATTTAGTGTATTACCTGATCACCAGATGGACTTACGTGCGTCTCAATTTGCTGTAGTAACGTCTGAACCCGACGTCTACGACCAACCCCTAAGGTAGTCAGTGATTAAATAAAGCAGGACTTTTTTGAAACCTAAAAGGGGTGTTTGTGTTGGTAAGATGCATAGAAATTAGCTGTGAAGTCTTGGGTTGCCGATAAAAGCGGTGCACTGAAACCTTAACTGTAAGCACAATACACAGAACATGAGACGCCGGTTTAGTAATGTGAAAATATGTCTGGCCATTTTGAATGGCGTCTACTCTATTTATACGTACTAAGTGGGTTTGATTCCAAGAAAATACACTAAAAGTGGTATCATTTCAGTTAATAAAATCCACCAAGTGAGGATATGTATACATACAAATTTACATAGGTGAATTTGCCTATTATAGAAATGACTTGGGGCATAAAATAGAAATGACTTGGGGCATAAATGGTCATTGTTAAGGTAAACGCAGTGACGGTATTTGTTTCGTTTCACAAATAGTTCATGTACCTTAATGTGATCTTGATCAGCGTTCTCCAAACCTTTCGTCTGTTTCACCTTGGTGAAAATGATCTCTTCATCCATAGGTTTAGCATGGTACACCGCAGAGTGAGTTCCTACAAATATACATATTATTTGAAAATTATAATTAATTGCAACAACCGATCAATGCGATCGGCGCTGATTCATCACAATTATATTGTTTAAAACTGCTCATATACAACTGATAAAAACCCAATTCAAATGCAACGTTCGATTTGATCAGTACTGTGGTAGGATTTGCATACATGTTTGTTATAATTGTACTGAATTGTATGTAGCAAGTATACACCAAATTATGTAACTTAGAATAAATGTGACTAGGATAATTTTACTATTGCGATAGTATGCCGAAAGCTGTATCACTATTGAAGTACCATTGCAATAGTTTCATAACTATCGAGATAGCATTGCGATGCTATCACGGTATATCGAATAGCCCAAATAACAGTCCCAAGCCGTAATTGACGGGTGGCTCTAACGCGTAGCCTTGGTGGTAGTTGATTTAAACGGCTGAATCCGTGAACGACGCTGTTCTCATCACTACTGACTCTGCTCTAATCACTACTGACGCCGCTGCTGTAATTGTTGATGTTAGGTCAATATATAAATCAAAATTATCCAATATAGTTGAACAAACATGTTTATTTATACTAATGCAGTAACACAAGTACCCCTACTGAAACATTTTGTCAATTATCGCTACTATCGATAGTTCAGTGCAGTATCGATACTAATTATTGATAGTTCAATTTACTATCGAAAGTATTGCATCGTCACAGCAGTTATTGCGATGCATCGATAACTCGATGTATTCTTACACCCCTTTACCGTGACAGAGTTAGTCGGATAATGTTATAACTGCCACAAGGCGAACTTCATGGAAACGTGTAACACAGACTATATAATGTAACTTTGGCTACGGCATGGATTGAATACAACGAAGATCTCCGAGTATCTGTGTCGTGGGGCGGATCCAGGATTTGACCAACGGTGGTGGGGGGGGGGGCGCAGCCACCCATGCAAGAGGGTCGGTCCGATGAATGTATTTATTGTTCTTGAAATGGTGTATTCTGGGGCATTACGTAGTAAACGTATGTTCAGACCCCTGATGGATGATTTGTGAACCACCGTGAATAATGGTATCATCATATCATAGATATATAGTACTAATAAGAGTTGACTATTCACTCGCTGGTCATGGCAGGTCATGGCAGGTCATAGCAGGTCATGGCAGGTCATAACAGGTCATGGCAGTAGCATTCTTGGAAGACGGTTATGTTAGCATCTGCAGCTTGTTATTGGGTAGAAGCTTCAGGTCGAACACAGCTTTCCCCATGATCGCACTGAATCTCTCATCAAATTCCCGGAGAAGATGGTATAGAAATGGTAGGAATATTAAGCATCGCCAGTAAATTTCTAGAGAGTCTACCTCCACGTTCTTACTCGTGGTCTGCTTCTCACAGCGCCTTGGGGGTCGAGATCATTGTCCCAGCAATGTTGACCAACTCTTCAGTCATCTTGTAGATCTCACTGTATTCCGCATTCGCATTCTGTCTGATATCGATAAAGACGTCCTTTACAGAGCGCCGTCGTCGTATGTCTGGACAACGTCCAGCGTAGAATCCTGGAACAGCTTGCTGAGGCCTACGGTCTACTAAAACATGCACAGGTTCACTTGGAATGCAGCGATGAATGCAGTGCTTGAGAGCGCGCACGGTAAGCCAAAAGGTTCTCTTGGAATGCAGCGATGAATGCGGTGCTTGAGAGCGCGCACAGTAGGCCAAAAGCATCCGTCATTGTTTTGGACCTCCATTTGTTGCCCTCATTGTTCGAAATTGTAGTAAAACAATAAAGGATGTCTCTATACATTTCACACGAAACTCCTCCAGTGAAGTGTGTCGTTCCACCCACCTTGTTTCACATAGTAGTTTCACCTCTCCATCACCCACTTCCTTCAAACCTTCACGTTTCCTGCTCTAATCCTCGAGGTCTCTTTGGTGAGTATTTGAAGAAAATAGCGATGGTCTGCAGGGTGAACATCATGTTTTGTACTTCAGGAACCTTGTATGTCTTGGATTGTGCAAGATTCTGGCTGCGGCTATCACAATGTTACTAATGTGCTTGTGGCACATTCAGTTTTAACGATGGGTGAATTGGCATGACGATTGAAAAATTATTACCCGAAAACTATACTTTCGATTATCCTGCATTCGTGAGGAGGCGCCAGTAAAGCCAGCAATACAAACCTAGGTCATCCATGTCCGCCACGTTTGCTTCGGCTTTCCATAAAACAATCACTTTGGCTCTCAGACTAAGTCAGTTATCAGATAAGAATAAAACATTCCAAAACATTGCGCTCAAGCAGAACGGGGGGAGGCGTGCGCCCCAACGCACCCCGGGTCGGTGAATGGTGTATGTGGTTCTACGGAACAGCAGTTTTTATTGTACACCTAGCAAGTGTACTAGACTATATTCAACTGTTTTGTGTCCACCAGTTGTCACTAGCATGTTGACAATACAAATACACGTTGTAAGCATAAATGATTCTGATGTTTCGGTTTTTTGTCAATACCATCTAAGTGTATTTTTTCATTGCTTCGGTGTTGCATAAGAGCGTGCATTAGGGCGTTCCTGAGTTGTATTCAGTTGATGCATAAGAGCGTGCATTAGGGCGTTCCTGATTTGTATTCAGTTGACTATGTATTGAGAAAAAAAACAGCGGTTCTTTCTCCCGTGTTGTTCAAAGTAAAGTAAAACCTCGGCACGCACCCAAAACGTTTGCATTGTGTCTCACTGGATTACAGGTTTTAAGTGTCTAAGCACTGATCCAATTTCACGCGCCCGATCAGTATAATGACGAGGGGTCCATGACCCTGGAGCACTCGCCTGGTGTCTGTGTCAAGGGTGGTTACGGAACTAAACAATGTGCACGTGTGTTCACACCCGAACGCAGGCATGCATAAGTCACATTTATGCGAATGCACACCAATGTACACGTGCATATCCAGGTATACATTTACGTACAGACACACATTCATAAACAAACACAAGCACACATACACGCGCACGCGTACACCGCACACACGCACACACACGCGCACGCACACATGCACTCATTCTCTCACTCACTCACTAACTCACTCACTCACTCACTCACTCACGCACTCAGTCACTCACTCACTCACTCACTCACTCACTCATTCGCACTCACGCACACACCACGCACGTACGCATTTCTAAAAATAAACATTATATAAGTAATCCTTCCGAACAATCGCTGCGTAAAAGTTGAATAACACAAACGGGGTGTATGCTGAGATCTAACTATAGTCAGTTAACATATTAAGTGAAAACGGTGTGACAATAGACCCTTCACGCTTCCTGGTGGATCATAATGGACCATGAAGATTCGGGTAGCATCAAGCATTTCACCCGATTTACCCGAATCTTTAAAGACCTCGTTCGGTAATTTTTTAAACCGCTGGAAAATTTCAACAATCATAGGCTATGTTTTCGTCTACTTATTTTCCAAATTTGAAGTCAATAGAACGCTCGCCTGTGTCACCAAACCCAGACAAATGTGGGCATCTGTGTACACTCAGGCGATCAGCTGCGAGGCCGAGATCGCTGTGCGTGTGACGCCACAACAGTAAGCGCCCTCCACGATGTGAAGCGGCAGCCATTGTTGTTTATGTGGAAAGCGTTGATATTCGGATTGTTCACTGATATTTTCCGGCAATTTTGCTAGTGACAGTTCATTTAAAAACTAAAGTATCCACGTAAATGCGATGCTGAGAAGATGGTGAATCGTAGTGCGGTGGCTTGGTGCGATAACGTAAACAAGCACACATACACAAGCACGCGGTGGTTGGGTGCGATAACGTAAACAAGAACACATACACAAGCACGCGGAGGCTGGGTGCGATAACGTAAACAAGCACACATACACAAGCACGCGGTGGCTGGGTGCGATAACGTAAACAAGAACACATACACAAGCACGCGGTGGTTGGGTGCGATAACGTAAACAAGAACACATACACAAGCACGCGGTGGTTGGGTGCGATAACGTAAACAAGCAAACATGCACAAGCACGCGGTGGCTGGGTGCGATAACGTAAACAAGCACATATACACAAGCACGCGGTGGCTGGGTGCGATAACGTAAACAAGCACATATACACAAGCACGCGGTGGTTGGGTGCGATAACGTAAACAAGCACATATACACAAGCACGCGGTGGTTGGGTGCGATAACGTAAACAAGCACATATACACAAGCACGCGGTGGTTGGGTGCGATAACGTAAACAAGCACACATACGCAAGCACGCGGTGGTTGGGTGCGATAACGTAAACAAGCACACATACACAAGCACGCGGTGGTTGGGTGCGATAACGTAAACAAGCACACATGCACAAGCACGCGGTGGCTGGGTGCGATAACGTAAACAAGAACATATACACAAGCACGCGGTGGTTGGGTGCGATAACGTAAACAAGCACATATACACAAGCACGCGGTGGTTGGGTGCGATAACGTAAACAAGCACACATACGCAAGCACGCGGTGGTTGGGTGCGATAACGTAAACAAGCACACATACACAAGCACGCGGTGGTTGGGTGCGATAACGTAAACAAGCACACATGCACAAGCACGCGGTGGCTGGGTGCGATAACGTAAACAAGCACATATACACAAGCACGCGGTGGCTGGGTGCGATAACGTAAACAAGCACATATACACAAGCACGCGGTGGTTGGGTGCGATAACGTAAACAAGCACACATACACAAGCACGCGGTGGCTGGGTGCGATAACGTAAACAAGCACACATGCACAAGCACGCGGTGGTTGGGTGCGATAACGTAAACAAGAACACATACACAAGCACGCGGTGGTTGGGTGCGATAACGTAAACAAGCACACATACGCAAGCACGCGGTGGCTGGGTGCGATAACGTAAACAAGAACACATACACAAGCACGCGGTGGCTGGGTGCGATAACGTGCCAAGTAAAACGGTGAGTTTACACTTTTTTTTTCACCCTGCTACTAGATAATTACTGAGTGGCTGTATGTCCCATCCGACGAGGTCTTTAAGTCCCATTATAGTCCACCAGGCTGCGTGGTGGTAAGGGAAAAGGTATATTAATAAGGGTCTGGCAAAATGGGATACCTTCATGTCCTGATTCGTTGACGCGGTAGGCCCAGCGAGACCTGGCTGCCTTGTTGGTGCCGGACACGACCAGCTTCGACGACAATGTTCCCAGGATGATCTTCTTCAGTGTCAAACTCACAGCGTCCTCGTCTTTGGCATAAAACACCCGTCGAATCTCACCGCTCCCAGTCATGTCGAACGTTATGCTGTATCGTAGAAAATAATACTATCATAACATATTCCAACTGATACACAAATATACCTTGCGCCAGACTATCTGCTCATTTTAGTTGCTTTCGCTATTTACAAGATATTCTCAACCTTATTATTACAACAATTTGTATACATATTATTATTATTACTATTATTATTGTTGCTATTATTGCTATTATTATTAGTAGTAATATTATTGTTAGTATTACTTTTATTATTATTCTAAAATAATAATAATAACAATAATAATACTATTATTATTATTATTATCACTATTACTGTTACTGTTACAGTTGCTGTTGATGTTGTTATTATTGTTATTATTATTATTATTTAGAGTTATTACTAAGGTTACCCTAGTAAGATGTGTACATACCTTTTGTTTAAGCTGAGTACCGACATGTCTGGATTGTGCTCTGGATGTCAGAAAGCAACATTTTCCGTTACGCATTGCACAATGTTCAATGTTTTCCCTAAGATATTGTACATTTCAAAATCGAAAATTGTAGCAATATTTTGAAAGACATTTATATAATATATTTACGCCTATCTATGATGGGAGTTAAAATTCGTAGGACGTTGGCCCCAATACAGGTGGGAGATGGGAGGTTGAGACCCCTGCCTCACCCTCCTCATACATACCCGTGCCTTCCTGGTTCACCCGAATGTTGTATTTGGTAACCTTCAGCCGACATCTCTGCGACTGATTACCCGACACCAACTGCGCAATCAGCAGCTGAAAGTCGACCACGATAATGCATTTGCTATTGCTTTTGTTGTTGCTAAAGAATAAATACACATTCCCATGCTTAATTATACATGTCAGCGGCGGTTCACTGTTCGTAATCGTCTCACGGCATCGCAATGCATAATTGTGCTGTTTAGCGTTAAGCAAATGTGACGTCTTGGACATTTACAAAAGTATTGGTAGCCAATGATAATATTAAAACATGCCATATGACATAATTAGCTTGACCAAGTTCTACTAGGAAGCAGATATGTGTCCATGTCATTTTTTTTAAAATTTTCAACAACATGAATAACTGGTGGTCACGGGTTTTTAAAACAGCAATTGTTTTACGTTGTGGAATACAGTGCTTAAAACTAAAGTGATGGTGTCACATTTGAACAAAATACGAACACAATTGATTTGTGGTGAGCGGCCGTGGACAAAAAACACCAAGAAGAAACAATATAAAAATTATTATAATATGTAATATGTAATATATATTATATACACACACACACACACACACACACACACACACACACACACACACACACACACACACACACACACACACACACACACACACACACACACACACACACACACACACACACACACACACACACACACACACACACACACACACACACACACACACACACACACACACACACACACACACACACACACACACACACACACACACACACACACACACACACACACACACACACACACACACACACACACACACACACACACACACACACACACACACACACACACACACACACACACACACACACACACACACACACACACACACACACACACACACACACACACATTAGAGTGTTACAAATGATGAAAGAAAGAAACAACTGTGTTAACATAACCACTGACATGGCACAACGTTTATCATTATGCTAAATATATGCACATTTAACCCCGAAAATTATTGAAATGACTTTTTTAATTTTCACTGTGATCTATTAATCAGACGTTAGCTCAATCAACAGTTAAAGCTAAATGTTTCAGTGAATAAACACTGTTTCAGGAGTAGGAGAAACATGCGTTATTCACTGAAACAACCACAACCAATTTAAGCTATTGTTGAGTGATGACTAAATCACAGTGTAAACAATTCACGAAAATCGGTTAAGTATTTTTCGAGATAGTGCATTATATATATATATATATATATATATATATATATATATATATATATATATATATATATATATATAATATATATATATATATATATATATATATATATAATATATATATATATATATATATATATATATATATGTATTTATTTCCTCTTAATGTATTGCTGTGAAATTTTAACACTGTTGTTTTCTCAAAGCCTCACCTTTTTAGCCGATATGCCTGGTTGTTCGAAGATTTTGTTTCACACATTATATATATATATATATATATATACACACATATATATATACATATATATATATATATATATATATATATATATATATATATATATATATATACACACATATATATATACATATATATATATATATATATATATATATATATATATATATATATATATATATATATATATATATATATATATATATATATATATATATATATATATATATATATATATATATATATATATATATATATATATATATGTATGTAGTTTATAATTTGAAAATAATTTGCAACACCCTGTAAACAACACACGACCAACCTGTGCGGATACTTTGATGAGTGCGACGTCTTTGATGTGTGTGAAGCCCTCGTACTTGTACGTGTATTCGGTGTCCGGCTGGAACCACACGGTGTGCTGGGCTTCAGGACAGAAGACGGCGTTCAGCGACAACAGTAAAAACATGTAAAGACAGAACCGCCATACTACAGTGCCTTGCATGTCTAGATATTGGTATTAACTGTGGAATGGGCTGCCGTATTCTAGCGATATCAGCGTCGAGTCGGGCAGAGTAAACGTGCACAGCGACTAGACGACCGTCAGTGCTCGTGCCCCAGACAGTTATGTCGCGGTCCAGTGGTTCGCTCAGGTGACGGCTTGCTCTGACAGCTGACACTGGGTCGCTCGCGTCAATAACCGTAACCGTGTATCATAGACCGGTGCCAATTTCAGAAAACTGTAGGCATTTTTTTTCCGTAAAGTGTGACAAAAACGGTGTTAGCATTTTTTAGGGCGCTGAATCAAAAAAGTTATGTTGACAAACTTTGGAAGGGGTCATTGACCCCCAAAATAACAAAACAATCAAACAAGCAAATTTCCAATTACCATTGTAATGATGACATAATCATATAATAATACATTTCCCCTATATTGACCATAAGCCTTCTAAGGTGACATTTAATTTTTCATAAAATGACTTGGTGACCTAGCAACAGGACTGCTATGAAGGAGTTTCGTAGCACCGAGTGTAACGATGTCCATAGAGATAGTATAGTCATGATCACTCCCTTTGTTGACAATTCAAAAATATTCCATAGGGTTCACATTCGTAATCTACAGTCTTTTGTCACATCACTCTGTGGATGCAGGTATTGATTTCCTACCCAAACCATTTCCACACCCTGAAAAGTCGCGCGTGCTTTATTGTCAACAAGGTAAACTTATAACGCTTTAAACAACTTATACAGGGTATTGCCCTATTGTGACACCCAACGACATTACTCCTGCGATTGTGCACCTATCTGTGAATTTAAGTATTGATTTCCTGGCCAAACCATCACTTTGAGGTCGAAGATGAACCCCTGAAAGTTTGGAGACCGAGATGCAAAACGTCAAGGAATAGCATAATATACGAACATACGAACATACGAACACACAAACACATAAACACACAAACACAAAAAGTAAAAAAATAACTGAAAATACTTAAAGTTGTGCATGGTTGTGTGCGCGTGTGGATGCATATTTGTTTTAGTTTAGTTCGTGTAGTAGGTTTGTGTATTGTACGTAGGGTATGTACAGTGTTACTTGTGTGTAGTGCGTGGTTTGTGTGAGGTATGTGTGATTTGCGTGATGTATGTGTTAGCCAGAATGTAGATGGAGCAACCAAGCACAACAACTAACGATACAAAATAAAATGGCTGGGACATAAACTAGAATGTCGGTGAACTGTACGGAAAGGATTTGTGGGAAATATGTAAATGAAGTTAGTGAAAAGGAAGGGAGAACATTATATATCAACTATGGAAATATAGTGCCGCGCAAGTAACATGTTTTAAGTGCTAGTAAGACCACGCAGTAAAGAGTATTTATTTTACAATGCGTGTCAGTAGGACAATTATACCTACCTATTGAACGTGTGATTGTCTGTCGTTATCAGAATATCAGACTTGCAACTCATGTGGTAGATAGATTAATAGTTCTGGTAAATTTGTATATATGACATGGCCGTAAATTAGGCCACGATGTTGTATAAAAGAAATAACAGAAAAGAAATAACAGGCATTATTATATGATAATTATCTAAATTGATTGTGTACGCAGGTTTTGATACTTAGTGAGTCAAACAAAAATGCAGTGGACAAAATTATGAAAAAGCTGAACTGATTCAGGGTAAAAACGTCCACAAATATAGATTTATTGGAACACATAATCAGACGGTTTTAATGCAATCAGCTGAACATATTAGATAGATAACAAACGCATATATGTCAAGGGGCCACAGTTGAACAACGTATTCACTACCTAATGCACCGGCAACTTTGTCGGCTAGTCATCGATAATTGCGTTCATAGTGCATGAACAGGTAATATTTGAATGAACTCCAGCATTCACATAAACATGTTATGCAGACCATCTCCAACGATGAGGTGAAAACATCAGCACATAGTACTGATTACACGTGGGCCGCGATGGCGTATGGCTAAAACGTCCGACTCTCAGTCGATAGAAGCCGGGTTCGAATCACACTGCTGTCTTTTCGAAGCTTTTTTCGTTTCGTTTATTTCACCTTGCACCGGTTCACTTTTCTGTACAAATGTTTACCTGGCAATAGACAGTGATGAATATTTGAACGACGAATAGTTTTTGCACAGTAATTAATGCCTGACTGAATGCGTTCCACAGAACTTGAATTAGTGCTGGAATGAACAAGTCTGCCAGTCTGTGAAGGGGAAAGCGTGTTTAGCAGTCCCAAAGACAGGATAACCGCAATATGAAAACGTCCATGTTTATGTTCAACGTAATGAAGCGGTGGTCTTAAATACTTGAATGGCTGACTAATGTTCTTGTTTGGTAAATATTGTCTGGACATTCGACGGCCAGCAGTGTTCACAACGATGCATTTAGTCATCATGCTAATATGTTACAAATAATGCAATAAATAATCAATGTCTCTTCCATTTGTTTTATAGGTGAGTAGTGCATCAAACTGTCTACACCTCCCTCTAAACAGTCGGACTGTTTTTTAGTCACAACAGTTGCTGTGATTCTAGTGTCACCCATGGCGCAGTGCCATCATCTTTCGAGATAGACAGATACCAACAACGACGGGAGTACTGAATATACATTATCGTCTAGATTATCAGATTAACAATGGAAACATTGTTAAATGGGCTGTTAAATGTATTTTATTATCTGGAATATAAAATATAACAGTAACCGATAAAAAACATAGTATAATTATTATGTGAAACAAAATATAATTAGTGTGCTCAACTATCTTAATAACGTTGACTCCTTTTTTATTTTACATCAGCAACTTTTAATAGAGTTTATACTGATAAATTGTTGATGAAATAACTGTGGCATCAGTCGTTGCGTAACGCTTGGTTCAATTAAAAAACACTTATACCTTACATTTAAACGTACACCACATCACATATACCTAAATATTTAATCAAGTCCCATGTAATGAAAGCTTAGTTTAATTACGTATACACGCGGTGTTTACAGTTCGACACCACGTGTTGTTCCACACAAGAGACCCACGCGCTCGATGATCGGTGGTTATACGTCGATGCCGCCCCGTTCGGTACTTGTCCTGGCAGTCAGCTGCCTGATAAAGGGCGTATTGTTCCAGAGGCGAGGTACTGCGTGTAAGAAATACAAATCATGTTTATTAAAATCGTTGGGGTCGACTGTGCAAGCATCTATAATTATAATAAAGTAAGTCGGCACCGTTGGAATCTTTGGTTTCAACTTTGGGCCTATTTCTTTGTTTTAAGTAATTAACTTAACCGTTGTTATGCATTATTATACGACATGGAGTTCGCCAGGCCACTAATCGTCCTATAATTAAAACGATGGTACTGTAGGAATCATTTGTATTTTAAGGGGAATTGCATGCTTACACTTGTCTAGAGTCAGTATCCGCACCATAACATTCTTGAATTTTACCGCATTTCACCTTCAAGATATATAACTAAAAACATAAGAACGTCAATGTTCTTTATCAGATTAAGCTCTCGTGCCAACAACATTCCCAATGGAAATGTTAATACCCCCGTCAGCCGATGAACTATCACGTCATCATTCATCGAGTTCATATTTAATATGTTATACCTGTCAAAATATGAATAGTTTCAAATTACCAGACATGCGTATTTTGACATGTAACCGAACAATATGCATGTTCAGAGCATCACTGAAAGACATTATGAGACACTAATCTTAACAGATCAGCATAACATGCATGTTACAGATTAACATATACATATTTCGTATAATTATATACATAACTGAAGGGACAACTTTAAACATTAAATATGTTTGACCGGGAAGATAGCATAAAATGATATCACGTTTCGTAACAGAAAGCTTACTGGTGTGGCTCTAAAGGTACATCGGCTGAAAATGAGCTGTCATATCGGTTACAATGAAACGGTACAAACCAACGATGACTACAAGTATCATTGACCAGATTTTAACATACACTAAAATACACTGCTACGAGTGCTATGATTTATTATTATTTTCCAACAAATATCGCCCAAAAAAGGTTCATGAAACCCGCCAGACTCACTCACTCACTCACTCACTCACTCACTCACTCACTCACTCACTCACTCACTCACTCACTCACTCACTCACTCACTCACTCACTCACTCACTCACTCACTCACTCACTCACTCACTCACTCACTCACTCACTCACTCACTCACTCACTCACTCACTCACTCACTCACTCACTCACTCACTCACTCACTCACTCACTCACTCACTCACTCACTCACTCACTCACTCACTCACTCACTCACTCACTCACTCACTCACTCACTCACTCACTCACTCACTCACACACTCACTCACTCGCTCACATGTCACTCACACCCACATGTCAAGTCTCCAGTAATCCAAGTCACCTTGTTCACCAATCACCATGATCACTCACTCGCTCGCTCGCTCGCTCGCTCGCTCGCTCCCTCCCTCCCTCCCTCCCTCCCTCCCACCCTCCCTCCCTCCCTCCCTCACTCACTCACTCACTCACTCACTCACCCACTCGCATTTGCTGTGTGCGTGTGAGTGTGCATGGGTGCGCACTGTGCAGTGTTTGTCACTGTAGACAGCGCGTCATCTGTAGCAGTTACCCATGTCATGCAAAATCCACGTATTCACTACTTATATTTTATATGTTTCATAGTTGTATGCAATTTACGACAATGATTACATATTTGTTTCAGTTACATTTTGTTAGGTATTATATGGTATTGAAACACCCGTGCCTACCGATGTACTTGCTCTCGTGGAACTTGCATTGTGTAGGTTCCGTGTAGACATACGAGAACGTCACGATTTGAAACGTACGAATTAGTTTTTCTGAAATAATTTTCGCTGCCTGTGTTAAATATCAAATATGTTGTGTCAGCGACAAGTAACAGTGGCTTGGCACTGAAATATTGTTGTTTTATAAGATCACTCTTACACAGTAGCTAATCAACATGTTGTTCATGTCACATTTGACTTTCGCCTAAATATTATATTATAATGCTGTTTAAGTAAGGTCAAATATGTGTCGTTTGTAATTCAGATAGCACGCCATGTTAACACGATTAGTTATGTAACCATATAGTTTCCAAAGTCAAAACTAATTGGGCGTTATTGTTATTATGCAATTACTTGCACACGCACACACACACGCACGCACGCACGCACGCACGCACGCACGCACGCACGCACGCACGCACGCACGCACGCACGCACGCACGCACGCACGCACGCACGCACGCACGCACGCACGCACGCACGCACGCAAGCAAGCACGCACGCACGCACGCAAGCACGCACGCACGCACGCACACACACACACACACGCACGCGGACATGTGAAAATGCGCATGCTGATAAACATTTTGACACAAAAATATTCACCGCTGTGCACCGAGCATAGCTGGAAGCGGGCGATCATTTATTTCTTCAAAATTACTGTCATTATTTGACGACGATCGATTAGACTGAACGAAGACTGAAACTGCACAATCGGCTACCGGATACACTGCCGTACTCGGGTAAAGATAAACGAATAATTACACCCTGAGGTAGAATCGTGGTTATCACAACAATTATCTGCTGTTCAGATTTTAAAGAAAAGGGGCGAGACACGAAACTAACTTTTACGTACGGCGCACTTCATTCAACATGTTGAATGCAAGCGATTTTTGCGATAATGAACAAACTTGGTTAGATAACTGTTAGCGTCAACTCAAAATGGTAAAGTCTGCCTTTGATTGAAGATAAATATTTGATTGAAGATAAATATTATAATATTATGCATATGTCAGATGCCGAGATTACATTCGTATTCATGTATTGATGCCAGCAGCAGTAGTAGGAGTGTAACTACTGGCGATCAGAATCGCCGGGTAATTAGGACCACCTTGAGCTGTCATAGCGGTTACAATGAAACGGTACAAACCAACGATGACTACAAGTATCATTGACCAGATTTTAACATACACTAAAATACACTGCTACGAGTGCCATCACAAATGAGCATTGTCGGGGAAAGGAAGCCAACTCTCATGAATTATTATTCTTTTCCAACAAATCTCCTCCAAAAAGGTTCATGAAACCCGACAGAAGTAGAAGCAAACAAATGTATTATCTGCGGTCAATAACATACTTGTTGCCAACTCACAAGCTGACAAGTCAAGTCAACTCTCAAGTGATTGACATGCAAATCCAAGTCAAGTCACGAGTAGTCTATGTAAATGTCTCACTCACTCACTCACTCACTCACTCACTCACTCACTCACTCACTCACTCACTCACTCACTCACTCACTCACTCACTCACTCACTCACTCACTCACTCACTCACTCACTCACTCACTCACTCACTCACTCACTCACTCACTCACTCACTCACATGTCAAGTCTCCAGTAATCCAATTCACCTTGTTCACCAATCACCATGATCACTCGCCCGCCCGCCCGCCCGCCCGCCCGCCCGCCCGCCCGCCCGCCCGCCCGCCCGCCCGCCCGCCCGCCCGCCCGCCCGCCCGCCCGCCCGCCCGCCCGCCCGCCCGCCCGCCCGCCCGCCCGCCCGCCCGCCCGCCCGCCCGCCCGCCCGCCCGCCCGCCCGCCCGCCCGCCCGCCCGCCCGCCCGCCCGCCCGCCCGCCCGCCCGCCCGCCCGCCCGCCCGCCCGCCCGCCCGCCCGCCCGCCCGCCCGCCCGCCCGCCCGCCCGCCCGCCCGCCCGCCCGCCCGCCCGCCCGCCCGCCCGCCCGCCCGCCCGCCCGCCCGCCCGCCCGCCCGCCCGCCCGCCCGCCCGCCCACCAAATCACCCACAATCAAATCTCCTTTAAGCTCTCTGAATTTTCAAGTCACCTGTGTTCACCAACTCGCTCACTCACTTGTGTGCAATTTACGACAATGATTACGTATTTGTTTTAGTTACATTTTGTTAGGTATTATATGGTATTGAAACACCCGTACCTACCGATGTACTTGTTCTCGTGGAACTTGCATTGTGTAGGTTCGGTGTGGACATACGAGAACGTCACGATTTGAAACGTACGAATTAGTTTTCAAATATGTTGTGTCAGCGACAAGTAACAGTGGCGTGGCACTAAAACCATTGTTGTTTTATAAGACCACTCTTACACAGTAGGTAATCAACATGCTGTTCATGTCACATTTGACTTTCGCCTAAATATTATATTATACTGCAGTTTAAGTAAGGGCAAATATGTGTCGTTTTTAATTCAGATAGCACGCCATGTTAACACGATTAGTTATGTAACCATATAGTTTCCAAAGTCAAAACTAATTGGGCGTTATTGTTATTATGCAATTACTTGCACACGCACGCGGACATGTGAAAATGCGCATGCTGATAAACATTTTGACACATAACTATGCACCGCTGTGCACCGAGCATAGCTAGAAGCGGGCGATCGTTTATCGTCATTTCTTCAAAATTACTGTCATTATTTGACGACGATCGATTAGACTGAACGAAGGTGTCCACACAGCGTTGACAGGAGGTTCACTGTGCTGCGGGCGAGACTTCAATTTGACATCTGCACAATCGGCTACCGGATACACTGCCGTACTCGGGTAAAGATAAACGAATAATTACACCCTGATAGAATCTTGGTTATCACAACAATTATCTGCTGTTCAGATTTTAAAGAAAATGGGCGAAACACGAAACTGACTTATAAGTACGACGCCCTTCATTCAACATGTTGCATGCAAGCGAATTTTACGATAATGAACAAACTTGGTTCGATAACTGTTAGCGTCAACTCAAAGGGCTAAAGTCTGCCTTTGATTGAAGATAACTATTATAATATTATGCATATGTCAGATCCCGAGATTACATTCGTACGACCTCAGAATTGATAATCAATACTAGTCTTGACAAAACTCCGTATATTCCCAACAGCAGGTAATTCACACGCCGGCAAATATGTACCGTATGTGGCAATTATACAATATTTAAAACACAATTAATTATGTGAAAACATCGTTAACATCTTTACATATTTAAAAAATACCGAATTTCGAGAAAATAAAACTGAGATGACCCAACCGTGAGGTCGTAGAAGAACTCTTGAAAGTTTGGCACCCGAGATGAAAAGCGTCTAGGAGGTGTAAAATAACATACAAACACAACGTTAGCACGCTATGTTGGCATAATTAATTATATTACCATATAGTTGCCAAAGTAAAAACTAATCGGTCCTTGTTTTCGTCGTTATTATTATTGTGCAATGACGTGAATGAACGCACGTACGGTCGCACGTACGCACGCACGCACATATACATATTATATATATATATATATATATATATATATATATATATAATATATATAATATATATATATATATATATATATATATATATATATATACATATATATATAATATGTATATAAAATCATCCGGTAATGTGTTCCAATAATTATATATATATATATATATATATATATATATATATATATATATATATATATATATATATATATATATATATATATATATATATATATATATATATATATATATTGCAGTTAGCTGAACACATATATTAGATATATAACAAATAAGTATATGTCAAGAGGCCACAGTTGAACAATGTTAACAACGCATTCATTGTGTAGGGCGCATATGGCATAGCCGTCATAACGTCGGGCACTCAATCGAAATAATACGGATTCGAATCCTCTTGGCGCTGTTTCGAAATTTTCATTTATCCTACGTTGTCATAGTTCACTCAGCTGTATAAATGAGTACCTGGCAACAGACAGAGGTGGATATTTGAACGAATAGTCTTCGCACACTAATGGCAGCATGACTGAATGTTTCCCAGAGAAGTTGAGATGGCCTTGGAATGAACAGGTCTGCCAGTGGGTGAAGTGTAAAGCGCTTTGAGCAGTCCCGAGGACTGGATACCGCGCTATATAAGAACCATCCTTTTTACTTTTACGACTAAAGGCACTGGCATCTTTGTTGGCTAGTCATTGAGAATGTTGGTGCTTGCATTCATAGTGTGAACGGTTGGTTACATCGGCTAATGATGATGATCCGATCACCTTTTCAGCTTGCTTAGGGTGTGTCATTGTTGTGCCAACAAAGGCATATATGTGTAATGGACGCTATGACTGATGGCGATGGCGTGGGAAGATGACACGCCTGATACACTGCGTTGTGTAACGGGCAACCAGCAGGATGCACGAGAAACCCGAGGCACTCGTCTTGGGCCCCAGTCGCGACGCCAGTGCAGTTCATAAAGGGACGCCCTTTGTAATTCAAACAAGAGCGCACTATACGGTTGTCGTTTTGCCGGTGGTGTTGTGGTAGCTGTAGCAGTATTAGTGGTAGCGGTAGCGGCAGTGTGAGCGACAGCCGCTGTGCTTCAACGTGTTGCAACAATGATCAGTTAACTTACAATGATCAGTTAACTTACAGAGCCGTTCAAAACAATAGACAGTAACTGCAGAATTAATGAAATTCGGATTATTGAACCATCGACCTATGCCGTGTCTGCCCTATTCGTTATCAAATCTTGGCTTTCTGGTTCTTGTGATGTAATATTCCAAGAACATATCACGTACAAATTACTTAGCCTGAGTGCTGATTCCATTCATCATCTCGTAGAGCGTGAGACGAAGACACGACTAGGAGACAATCTATATGACTTTCACGACTTATAAATGTCGTAGGCCGCTCCATCCCTCGTCAAATCGGTGTCATTGAGCTGAAAAATCGAATCGGCCTATCTTGGATGATTGGTCACAAATGTAGGTTGTTACTTATGTGTAGTGTGTGACATGGCAGGGACATAAACTAGAATGTCGGTGAACTACATGGAAGGCAACTGTGAGAAATATGAAGTGAAGTGAATGAAAAGGAAGGGAGAATATTACAAATCAACTGTGGACAAATAGTGCCGGGCAGGTAACATGTTTTAAGGCTGCTGTTGAGACCACGTATTAATGGGTATTTATTTTACGATGCATGTCAGTAGGACAGTGACAACTACATATTGAATGTGTGATTGTCTGCCATTAGCAGAATATAAGACATGTACCTCACGTGGTAAATATGTGTATATGAAACGGCTATAAAGTAGGCCATGGTGTTGCATAAAATAAATAACAGCTGTTTACCACAAGAATCATACACAAGCATTATTATTCAATAATTATTTTAATTAATTGTGCACGCAGGTTTTTATTTGTCAATGACGCAAACATGCAGTGTGCTAAATTAGGACAAAACTGAGAAGATTAAGAGCAAAAACATCCACAAAGGAAGAATTATTGGAACACGTTGCCGGACTAGCATCTTTTTGCAATTTCGAAGGAATTTGTAAATGCAGCAAAAGTCAATGACATCCAATCAAACTATGGTCCACACCATAACAAATTATAATCACTGATAAAGTCAGTGTCACTGACTAGGGGATTACGTATGAACCAAAACGCACCCTTCCCCTAGGAAAGAAATATGGCATTCGAACAATTATAGCCGTTACCAACGTGTGTTAATGTACCCATAATCGCTCAACAGACATACCGATCCTTCAGTGCACTCGTGGAAAGACAACAATAGAGTTTTTGCAAGCGCACCGATCTCGGCTCCCTTCCCGATCCCGATCTCGCGCGCGATCTGTACGGTGAGTAGGAGATCGGGGACCGAGCAGAGTTTTTTGCAACACGCGCAAACATAACCCGATCTTCGCGGATGGCGCCATCTACATCTACCTTAAGTTTTATTGTGTTGTCCCACAAATTACATGTTTACTTAGAGCAGGTGCTATTTCTGTTTTGATTTCCAAATAAGATCATCACACCTTGTATTTTTTTAAGTGAAAGTAAGTCTGTGTAAATTTATATAAATTTATATCAAAACATTTACGTTTTACGTGAAATTAACAATTAATTAAATTCAGCTAAAATTGCAGAGTTTCCAATTCCAATTAAATTCCAAATCAATATGTTTTGATTTTTATCAAATCAATTCTTATAAGTCCCACAATGTTTGGATCAATTCAACTCCAATTAAGATTTTACTAACACCCGGATTTTAAATTACACCCCAAAATGTACATACACCCATTATAATTACATAAATAGATATATAAAAATAAGACATTCTTGTGACACTCGCATTTTTGGATTCTACCAACAGTTTACCAATTAATGTATTGGTTTGTGTAACCACACATGTCAAACCATAGGGATGTAGCTAGATTAATTTATTATGACCATTTCCACTTTCTGCCAAATTTACTTTGTATAAGTAAAAATTGTAGAATTTTGCATAGACAATGTGTACCAATATATCTACATATTCAGTAAATTTCAGATACATACCTTGCAAACTTCTCAAGTTAGACGCACCTAATAAATATAATCTCGAACTATGTATTCAGAATGTTTTTCTTGCATTTGACAGCAATTTTTACACAGTTTTCTTAATACAAATGGAATAGGTATAAAATCACCTAGTTGATATTGTGTTGTAATGTGAAGCGTCCATCAAAAATATTGTTTTCAACATTAAGCTTTTTGAATAGGGAATCCAAATATGGTGTATTACACTGGCACTGTATTTGTTTTTTATATACAAATACATTGGAATTTTATCTATGAGACTATGGCCATAGCATTTTTGGTTGCTACACATAGGCCACTTTTAATTATTTGCCAACAGCATAGAAACTTCAAAGTTATCATATGTGTAGGTGTATTACTGATCCAAATAAGATTTATTTGTGTCCTAACATGTTTTTATTGTTAAACTCATTCGATGGCTCAATATCGCACATAAAACATACACCTTCAATGCCAATGGCAGATTGTGGGAGAATTTATATACAGTAGTAAGTCTGTTACTATCTAGCATCTATAAATGATGGAGAATAACCATGCCAAAATCTCAGTTCTTGCATAAATAGTTTTTGGGTTATTTGTATTTTAAGCAGAACAAGAAATATTCATGATATCCGAAAGTATGTAAAATAAAAACACTTGCTTGTATGGTTACATGTCCCAAATTCGTACGTCGCACAAATCCGTGGCAATGCGGTGTTTTATCGTTCTGCAACTAGTCGTTGGTCATTGGAGGTCAGTGTTTATGCTGAACTGACAGTTGCAGTTTTGGGCATCGCATCACAACAAAATATCAATTTATTTATGAAAATAATAGTCGGATAGTTGCGCTATGCAAACAAAACAAAAGGTGCACGAGTCGAAGACGAAGTTAGGAAACTCGAGTATATACTTTATTAAAAAAACAATATAGAATATTAAACATAACTGTTTGTTTCTGCATTGCACATCATTTCAGTACACTTCAGCTGACATTTTTTGTCTAGTTTATACTATAGGACTGACTGACTAACTACAATGCGATGTCTAAATCTAAGTCTACGGTGCCGTCGATGGTTTCGTGTAGTTTTGTTTACTAGTATAGCCTAGGCATAGCCGTAGGCATAGACAGTGCGCACTTAAAACTCTTTTTGTCTAATGCACTGAGCCCATTGACAACTAAAATAAGGCAGCTAATAATTCAACAACAGACTTACGTACACTTGCTGTAGATTTATTATTTTTATTCAACCATAATTTCAACGTACTATAGATAGGGAGACCACTAACCGATCGAACCTGCGAGATCGGTGTTTTCCCTATCTCATCGACCCGGCCCCGATCGTATAAACACAAGAAGCGATGACGTAGCACGCATAGCGAGATCTGGATCGGGAAGGGAGCTGAGATAGGTGCAGTTGCAAAAACTCTCTATTGTGAATGAAACGACGGACCTCGAGATCATTAACGTCGTCAACCGGCTACAGTGCACATCCAATGCTATATCTACGACATTATCCTTCAAATCCCATAACAAGACCAGTGTGGGTTGTGTTGGACAATCAGCCGTAGGATTATGGATTAACTAGTGCATGTCGAATTGTTTACGTGAAATATAGGTCATCCGGCCTGGCTACTAGACAACAGGCCAGCGTTATACTAGAATCATTATAAAAGCAAAACTAGGGAGCACTCTCCGTTGTAATTATACGGAATTGCTTTAACGCCAGTTAATAACAACGTGTCGGTTCTACGACACACGATGCAAAAACCCTGAAATATACCGGGAAAATGACAGCGAAATCGTGTGCCGATATAAACTGTCAAAGTTGTGTGTTTACGTCATCTGATCACATATAAATGCGGCATTGTCGCTGCGAAATTGACCTTGTTGGTTCATGCGTAGGAACGTTCGTGCTAGACTACTACGTAACTCAGAACAACAGTCACGTAAACGTGTTCGCAACACTATGCATGTTTATAACATTGCAACGTGGTCTTCGTCAATCGTCCACACGGACGCTTCGTGAAACCGGCAATTGTACATGGTTTTTGGGGCATTGCCCTACACAAACTTGACTCGGTAGCACAAGGAGTCACAAGCTCTTGCCTTATCTCACGGGCAAAGCTGGGCAACTCGGCTAGTTATACATACTAGTGGTGCACATCTCATTAAAACCCCAAACATGTAATATGGCGAACCTATTAAAAAAATTATGACGACTGAATAAGTATTGTCTTGGCACTGTTGCAAGGCCTTTCCATGATAATACATTTCAGAATGAACACTTCTTGTATCAGTTGTGATTATATTAACTTGTATATCCATTGAGTACGCCGTGCATTGTGAACCTGCATTCCAGCACAGTGTCAACAGGCGCCACTCTCGGTCGGCTGTTTTTATAATACTGTGGCTCGTATGTCATTTGTCGCGACGCGACAGCGTATATTCATTATTGACCGAATGACTGTACGTGGTCATAAAATCAAATTCGCCCCAACTTCAACATTTATTTTATATTCAATATGGTTGTGAGCATTGGTATGACATAAAATTGCTACCAGGAATAATGTTTACTGCTTGTCAGGTTTTCCATAAAATATGTCGTCTAGTGGTATCGTGAAACCAGTAGAACGGAAGTCCAACTGGAATAAAAATCCATGACATAACGTATTTATTGTATTATATATACGATACAGCTTACTGCGAACTTACTGCGAACAGCGAATAGCAGTACCCACTGGATTGTCTCATTTGCATTTTATCAATGGACAGATCACCAAATGTAATTATGATTATTGTAATGCAAAGCGAATGTATGCATCAACCGCTCTTTAGAACGTCCTAGCGGTGAACTAGGGTTTAAGATGTATTTCAAATGTTCACCTAGTGACACCTGCTGCTACATACATTCATAGCATACTACATCCCACAACCAGAGTCAGACAATCCTTATCTCGTGACTGTGACATGATTGTCAGATATATATATATATATATATATATATATATATATATATATATATATATATATATATATATAGTCATCGCTTTGTTGTTGAAACGTTGAATGGGTTGGTGGTGTCTTTGAGATGGCATATCACTGTTGTCGTAAACGTGAGTAGTATGTCAAATAATAAGCACTGTAGTAATGAAGTATAGCTATTTTGTGACAAAACTACGTGTTTTCCTTCGTTAACTTGTGTAACTTGTTGTGAGTCGACTGCGGGTGTTACATAACACATTCACACACTACAGATTTGGATATCAACGAACCGGATTTGCGATAGGTTAAATCAGTTGAGGATGGAGTTTTTAATTAAATTGCGTTTTGCAAGTAACAATATTTCCATGTACAAGATGCACGTATTTATAATTAGAATACCACTTAATCAGTTGAACACCACGGCGATGTTGTATTGGCTGATCTAACAACGACGTGATTTCGGGATCCAGGGGTCGTATCAGCCGTACGCCCTGTAAACGATTTAGGTCGTCGCGTATTGTCAACGTTTGTCGCGACTTCATTTCGCGGGTACAGTCATCGTTCGTTATTGTTTGGGAACGAGCTAGGCTGTCGGCTGACGCATTCACAACACGCGCTAACATTACACGACGACGGCACCCAATATAACATCACTAGACTAGCAACTGATGGCTGGCTTGCCAACTCAGTTGTTGATGGCGGCAATTATCAAACTGAGGTTATCTTGTAGAACTTAACCTGCCTACTTTCTTGCCTATGATATCAGTGGGCCATTATACAGCCGCTAATGATCCCGTGTCCCCGTTTTGACAGTCTGGCTTGTCTACGCCCTGTAAACCTAGCATTTCGTGAATTTATTTATGTTTGATGAGTTCGTTTAGTCGACTAAAACCTCTCCCAGCTTTTCTTAGTAACCAGTGTTCTCAACAGCGCTAGGACACTGGGTCAACATATATGCAGTGAATACTAGTTGAGTCCACAGCCACAACCAGCAGTGCTATCTAAGCCAAACAGCGAGAAGCTTATAATGTTAATTCATGTTTCTAAAAAGGTTCCAACAGCCGTCATTCTAGTAGAACACGGGACGAAAATGACCTAATATAATATCAAAATTGTGCGTCTAAATAGTCACTCACATCTTATATATCTTCACACGCACACGCATGCACGCACACGCATACGCACACGCCTGATAAAAAACCCGATCAACAAACACAACCATGTACAAAAACCCACAATCTAAATAAATACCCACTATAATTATGTCATTATATATAAAGCTGGTATTACTGTTCTATACGTAGACAGTAGGAAATACACATGATTTCATCAAATTGATTTAATACATATTTTAAAACAAATATAAGAACATAAATCAAGCGTGATATTGTACATGATTATGCTAATTAATTAATTATTTTACTGTAGCAACCGTTACATGTCACATGTACAGGCATCTACATATCGTAGCGTTCCAACAACTGTTTCTTATTATATGCTTAAAAATAACTGCACGATATAATATAAGTCATAGGGCCTACTAGCATTTCAATACTAGTCGTACTGAATATGATTTATTTTATACGAATAACAAGTCGTGAGTGTGTTTTATCATTGTTTAAGTTAAAACAAGTAAGCGAAGTATTTGTTTTCCAGAGACAAATGTAAACATATACTTAACACAATTATCAATCGTAGTTCCTAAAAACTTTACACAAAATATCAGTAACACATATTGCATCCTCTAGTGCGTCAACTTCCATAGTACGTAATAATAATAACATTTCAAAGAAAGAACAAGCAAATAAAAATGTTGTAGATTTTTGGTAGAAGAAATCTGACCAGGAATATACAATGATGTGATAACTTGTAAACATAAAATATTAAGCAACAGTCGTAACTACCTTATAGTATGGTGAACGTATGATGCCAAATTTTACAATAAAACTGCATAACATTATTGCAAATCGGGCAAGAATTTCGACCAGCCTCGTTCGTTCTTTACTTTCTTTCAGTACTCAATGAACAGAACAGAAGTGGTGAATGTCAAATGCACACTTCGAAGTCACACAATGCCAGCACGACACACGAGTCACGCCTGATACACGGCATTATGCCAGCACGACACACGAGTCACGCGAGGCATGCATATGTGGCCGTTGTCGCGACGCCCTTTGTAATTCAAGCAAGTACGGACTGTAATTTATACGGTTGTCGTGTTGCCGGAGGCAGCGATGGTGTTGTGGTAGTTGTAGCAGTATACAAATAGCATGGTAGCGGTAGCGGTAGCGGTAGCGGTAGCCGTAGCGGTAGCGGTAGCGGTAGTGGTAGTGGTAGTGGTAGTGGTAGCGGTAGCGGTAGTGGTAGCGGTAACGATAACGGTAGCCACAGCGGTAGTGGTAGTAGTAGCGGTAGCGGTTGTGGTAGCGGTAGCGGTAGCCTTAGCCGTAGCGGTAGTGGTAGTGGTAGTGGTAGCGGTAGCGGTAGCGGTAGCGGTAGCGGTAGCGGTAGTGGTAGCGGTAACGGTAACGGTAGCCACAGCGGTAGTGGTAGTAGTAGCGGTAGCGGTAGCGGTAGCGGTAGCGGTAGCGGTAGCCGCAGCGGTAGCGGTAGTAGTAGTGGTAGCGGTAGCGGTAGCGGTAGTAGTAGTAGTGGTAGCGGTAGCGGTAGTAGTAGTGGTAGCCGCAGCGGTAGCGGTAGTGGTAGTAGTAGTGGTAACGGTAGCGGTAGCGGCAACCGCAGCGGTAGCGGTAGTAGTAGTAGTAGTAGTGGTAGCGGTAGCGGCAGTGATTCTACTTGTTGTAACAATGATCAGTTCTAACAATTATCAGTTAGATTACAGAGCCGCTCAAAAACAAAAGACAGCATGTGCAGAATTAATGATTATTGAACCATCGATTTGTGCCGTTCCTACTCTATTCGTTATCAAAACTTGGCGTTCTGGTTCTTGTGGTGTGATATGGCTAGAAGACACCACTCTCAAATTATTTTAACATGAGCGCTGCTTACATCTATCATGTTTGTAGAACGTCAGATGATGACACGACCAGGACACATTCTGTACGAATTCTCCGACTTCGTAAATATCGTAGGCCACTCCAGTCCTGCTCCAATCGATGTCATTGAGCTGAAAAATCGAATCTATATGGGAAGATTGGCCGCAGCCAAACAAAACTAAAGAACGTTAGCGACGCAGCTAACATAGTAAAAATGCAGTTTAGAAGGGAGTAAAATGTGTCGTATTTCAAGGGCGCTCATTTGGATTAGAAATTTCGGCAGCTAAACGTGTCGATGAAGAATTGAATGAAGAATCACCCGTGGACCACCCACGTTGCGAGCACGCGACAACGATATACCTGAAGAAAGGAACGCGCATCACTAAGCTGGAACCATGCCACTGTATTGGGAGTCACGGCATGTGTCGAACGAAACCCGATGACGTTTAGGAACGACTAGCACGTGTGTGTGTGTGTGTGTGCGTGCGTGCGTGCGTGCGTGCGTGCGTGCGTGCGTGCGTGCGTGCGCGCGTGTATGTGGGTGCATGCATGTATGTATGTATGTATGTATGTATGTATGTATGTATGTATGTATGTATGTATGTATGTATGAATGCATGTATGTATGTATGTATATCATAACTCCGTCAGTTTCGCATGCATGCGGTTTACATTTGGTAGGCGCGCCCCTGTGCTCATGGCAGTGGTTCGATCATTAAAATGAGTCAAAATTCCCCATGGGTGGGAATATTACGTATGTGGACGTTCGAGCTAGACTATACGTAACTCAGAACAAAAGTTACGTATACTTGTTAGTAACGCTAAGCATGTTTATACCATTTAACGTGATCTACGTCAAGCGTCCAGCGAACGCTTCGTGAAACCAGCAGTTGTACATGTTTTGGACCGGGAAGTTGTTACTGCCAATGGCATTGCCTTACAAAAACTTGACTTTGTGGTGCAAAGAGTCACAAGTTGTTACTGCCAATGGCATTGCCTTACAAAAACTTGACTTGGTGGTGCAAAGAGTCACAAGCTCTAGTTTTTTATCCCGTGCATCGCCGGACAACTCGGCTATTCTTTAATATAAAGTAGTTTGTGATTATGTATGTATGTATGTATGTATGTATGTATGTATGTATGTATGTATGTATGTATGTATGTATGTATGTATGTATTTTTGAATGTCTGTATGTCTGTATGTCTGTCCGTCTGTCTGTATGTCTATCTGTCTCTCTGTCTGTCTGTCTGTCTGCCTCTCTCTCTCTGTTCACTCATATATCAGTTATCATCAGTTTCGGATGTATGGGGATGCAATTTTGTAGGCGTGCCCGTAGTCCAATGGGGACGGTATAAAAATTCCCCCCGGGTTTGACGTAGATTACTTAATTCAGAACAATAGTTACTAACAATTGCTAGCAACGCTATACTTGCATTCTATCATTGTTCCGAGTTACGCGATCAGCGTCAAACGTCCCCATAAGTTCCTTCGTACAGTACAAACGCTTTGTAAAACTGGCAGTTGTTCAAGGTTTTTGGGGCATGAAGTTGTCATTGCCATTGGCATTGTCCTACCAAAACTAGACTGGGTAGTGCAAGTCGTATAATCTTCCCTTGTTTCTCGTGCAACCCGACCAGTTATACATAATAGTGGTGCACATCTGACTAAACCCCAGGCACGTAATACAGTGAACATGTTGAAATAAATTAATAACAACTGATTAAGTATTGCTTTGGCAACGTTGCAAAGCCTTTCCACAATAAAACACTTCAAAATGAACACTTCTTGTATCGGCTTTGATTATATTATCGTTTGCTCACACAACATGATAGGAGTCACTGCATTATGTATTTAACAAGATTTCACAAGATTGCCATCCCAAACAATAAGTTCCAGGTGGCAAGTGGACAATGAAGCCATTGGTTTATCGAGAGTCCAACCATTCTATCATCTATGTATAGCCCGCCCTTATCAGATATCTGTAAATTCTATGTTTAAACATATTCACACTACTAACATTAACACAATCATTTGATAGTTTTTCATTTATTCATCACCCTCTGTGAGAATGAGTACTTTCTCATGTCCAACCTACATTAATTCACAGCCACTTGCCCACAATCAGACACACATCAAGCTAACGTTGGTGCTCTCTCTTTATCCCTGTAGTACGGGGTGAGGGTGGCACCGATACCTCTTTATCCCTGTAGTCCGGGGTGAGGCTGGCACCGATACCGGTCGTCGATTTTTTTTTCCCTTCTTCTTAGTCACTAGTCCCGTTTTACTGCCTTGTATTCCAGTTAAAGTCAAGCCCAGGGTCAAATAGTCCCGTTTCACTGCCTTGTATTCCAGTTAAAGTCAAGCCCAGGGTCAAATAGTCCCGTTTCACTGCCTTGTATTCCAGTTAAAGTCAAGGCCAGGGTCAAATAGTCCCGTTTCACTGCCTTGTATTCCAGTTAAAGTCAAGCCCAGGGTCAATTAGCCCAAACCTCTAAAAGTAGTTGATACCAAGTAATGGAATCCTGCATTCACATATGTGATTTCTTTTTGCTACGTTCTGGCACAACAAAAACGTTAAAATCCATTTTTGTATGTTTTCTTGTTTTGGCAAGTGGCAAATATAGCTGCTCAGTTGATTTAGTCAATTCGCTACACGTTGCTTGAATGCTTCTTTCTATTCGTTTCGTTTCGTTTCGTTTCGTTTCGTTTCGTTTCGTTTCGACAGTCATCAACACGCTGCGACCGAACCGGTGTGGCAATGTTTACCTCTTAGATATCTTACCCCCTTTACAACAAAACTGACTGCGGGGTGATGACCATTGCTACAGCTATATAAGTGTTAACCAGCGCCGTGCGTTCAACTTTGATGTGAAAAGTCGAGAAAGCAACGAGCAACCTGTTTACATCAGGGAAACACCAATTCCAATGTCCGACAACCGCAGTCTCCTGCCAAAAACGTAGTGCACGATGACAGTGGTGTGTACCTGTCGTGGACTCGCACCGGTTAAGAGCAGAAGGACGTCAGCTGCAAGTCGTCCTGCCACACAAAATGTCTCATCTGTGATACTAGCAGTGACTAACAATAACGATGCAGCGAAGCAGCGGTTGCATAGTTTCACGCCACAAATGACTTGTGGTTGAAACTTATTGTGTTCAATTTTGCTAACTGCATGACACTACATGATGGAATTGACAGTAAATGCCCCTGGCTTTTTATTATCATGAAACAGTATGAGGTGTCGACACTTAGTGTATTAACTTTTGTGATTTTGGTGACACTTTGTGTGACATGAGTAGATTGTTAATATAGTTATTCAGGTTTCTGCCTTATTTTGTATGTTACTTTTTATAATTGTATGACATTACATGATATAATTATTGATAACTATTGATTTAAATGCATCACATTCTTCCTTCTAGTTGTGGGGGAAACTACTGTGAAGTCAATACCACTTCGGTGGTGGGAGATATACCCAGGGTGTGGTAAAAAGCATATCTCCCCTCTGGGGGAGGTATCAAGTGGAAAATCTACTGTTACACTGCTACAAAAATGCATTATACACCCCACAAAAAGTATACCCGCCAGCAACTCATGCAACGACAGGCCCGTCTCATAACAACACACACCCGTGTTGTAGGATGTTATCCACAGAGCACCCGTTGCATGAGATTCGTGTCCTAATTCTGCTTACAGCGGCATGTCGTTCACAATTCACAAATGATGCTTGCACAACAAATGTACGTACTTATCAAACGTGTATTCTTTAATTATGTTTCGTTTGGTTACTCGGTCATTCTTCAACAATTGCAAATTTTAAAGCCGAATATATATGATTTCATTCATCGCTCGAAAGGTATATTTTATGGTTTGAACAATTATCAAATATATTGATTATTATATCAATTGTATACCTACTTCAGATCAAGAACATGAAATAAACGTTTGAACTATTGTAATACACGTAATAAAAAAATTACTGACTGGATATATTACAGTACATTACAAAGCAGGTCTTAATAAACAACAAATTCTTGTGTAATAGTCTCTATTAGTGTAGACAAAGTCGGGGGTTTATGCACATCCATTAAGAGTAAATATATATATATATATATATGTATATATGTATATATGTATATATATATATAGCATATGTTGGTGATTGTTAGGTATTTTGCATTTAATTTGCCATTTTGTGATCATACATGTTAGGAGTTGGACAAGGACAATTTGCTAAATGTCGTTGTTTGTTTTGGAAGTTATTTTACAATATATAATATTGTACTCGGCAAACATTGGTAAGATTAAGTGTGACACGAGAAGAAGAGGAAGTTATAAAGATGAATGCTATGTTTGCTTTGCACCCGGATGATTGTCAGGCAGTTATCTGCGGTTGGCGTTTATAGTATCTTAATAATACCCAAAAATAGTTCAAGGAATCGGGACGAACCCATTTCGACAGACACTAGCGTGCACTCGCTCATGTAAGCATAACATTGGAAAGATTATTTTAACAAACACGAAACATACGTAACTTCCACTCACAAAAACCTTTGCCATTCAGTCAAACGTGTAATATGAGTGAGCTTATGGAAAGTTTATATGGAAGTAAGCACGCACACGCTGCTGTTAAAACACCACACTATGACGGTTTTATCAGAAACATTTAGCTGGATATGCATTCAGATCGGTCGGATAGTCATGTTTGTTTGCCCAATCAAGTTTATATCAAATATTATTCAAGATCAGAAACTTTAAACACTAATGACTCACCAGCTCACTCTCAGTTTATGTAATGATATTACGACCCATTGAATACGCTGTGTCAGTAGGTCATGCCACCACGGTGTCTGCAGGCGCCACTCTCGGTCGGCTGCCTTTTATTACTCGGGGGCTCGTACGTCACTTGTCGCGACGCGACAACGTGTATTCACCTCTTCATTCCAAAGCCATATCGACTTATCTGGGAAGCGCTCAGCCGCGCTGCAATTACTGCGTGAAGATTATTCGTTCAGATGTCCACCTATATATGTAACGAAGTACTCATTAATACAACTGAGTGAACTTTGGCAACGTGGAAAGAACGAAATTGCTAAAGCTTCGAAACGGTGCCAAGATCATTCGAACCCGGGTTCGATTGAGAACCCGACATTCTAACCGTTACGCCCCCCCCCCCCCATTCATTAAGTGATATTTGAATGCAGTTGTGCAAAATCAGATCAGCGCAAAAACGGTGCTGTAGCAATATAGGCAGCGTGGGTCCGCTACGATACGACGTCCTCGGTTCACTTATTGGGAAAAGCGAATATCAGCACCCACCGGATTGTCTCATTTGCATTCATAAATGGTCAGATGGAAATCCAGGTGGAATGATGGTTATTATAAAGCCAGACGAGTGAATGCGTCAACCGCTCCGTAGAAAGTCCTAGCGGCGAACTTGCGTCTAAGATGTATATAAAATGTTCAACTAGTGACAACTGCTGCTACATATATTCATAGCATACTATATCTCACAGGCCGAGTAAGACAATCAGTATCTTGTGACGGTGACATGGTCGTCAGGATATTTATAGTCATTGCTTTGTTGTTTAAGCGTTGATTGGGGTGGAGGCGTCTTTGAGACGGCAGATCACTTTTGCCGTAAACGCAGGTCGAATGTCAAATGATAAGCACAGTACTGGGACGTAGCTGTTGTGTGACAAGGCGTGTTTTTCTTCGGTGACTTGTATAACTCGTTGTGAGTCGACTGCGGATGTTACATGAACTACTCACATACTTCATATTAGGACATCAACGCACCGGACTTACGAGAGGCAAAAATCAGTTCAAGATGGAGTTTTAAATTAAATTGCGTTTTTTCAAATAACAATATGTCCATGTACAAAATACATGTGTTTATAATTAGAATACCACTTAATCAGTTAGATACTACGGTGAGGTTATACTGATTGGCCTAACAACAAAGTGATTTCGGTCCAGGGGTCCAGGGGTCGCATCAGCAATCACGCCCTGTAAACGATTTAGGTCGTAGCGTATTGTCAACGTTGGTCGCGACTTCGTTTCAAGGGGCAATCATCGCTCGTTATTGTTTGGGAACGAGCTAGGCTGCATCCAAAACACGCGATAGCAATAGTCGACGACGGCACCCAATATGACCCCACTAGACAAGCCATTGATGGCAGGCTCGCCAACCCAGTCGTTGATGTCGGCTGTTATCAAATTGAGGTCATCTTGTAGAACTTAACCTCCCCACTTTCATGCATATGATATCAGTTGGTCATTATACAACCGCTAATGATCCCGTGTCACCGTTTTTACAGTATGGCTTGTCTAAGCCCTGTATATTTGTATATTTAGCATTTCTTGATTTTTTCATGTTTTATAAGTTCGTTTAGTTGAGTAAAACCGCTTCTAGCTGTTCTTGCTAACAAGTGTTCTCAATAGCGCTATGACACTGGGTCAACATATTATGTAGTGAATACTAGTTGTGTCCACAGCCAAAACCAGCAGTGCAATATTATCTATACCGAGCAGCGAGCAGCTTATGCTCTTGGTTAATGTTTCTAAGGATTTTCCGAGAGCCGTCATTCTAGTAGAACACGGACACGCATTGCTTAATATAATATCAAGATCGTGCGTCTAAAAAGCTCACAGTTCACATTTGCCCACACACACACACACACACATACACACACACACACACACACACACACACACACACACACACACACACACACACACACACACACACACACACACACACACACACACACACACACACACACACAAACACACACACACACACACACACACACACACACACACACACACACGCACGCACTCACGCACGCACTCACGCACGCAAGCACATACACTGGTGCACGGACAAAAGCTCCACGGACAAAATATCCCAGCGAATAAACCCCCATTGACAAAAAACACAATCTTAATCAAACTACTTACTATAATACTGTCATTATTTATAAAGCTTATATTACTGTCCTTATACTTTGCCAATAGGAAATACATATTTTTTTATCAAATTGGTTTAATACATATTTAAAAGCAAATATAAGTACATAAATCATGCGTGATATTGTACACAGTCATGTTTTTGTAGCAACCATTACATGTCATCGGTGCACGCATCTATTTAGCATAACTGCAACAGCCTCATATAATAATATTATTAAATAGCTGCACGATCTAATA